>OY754964.1:47960860-48560860 GCA_963576475.1 Molanna angustata | reverse complement strand
TACAAGGGCAAATCAATCACTGACGCAAAATCTATTTGCAATAATTTTAATATTTTTTTCACATCGGTTCACGCTAAAAACCTTAATACAGGTGTAACGCAATTCTGCGATTTGGCGGACCGTCGCCTTCACCAGGATGCTAACACAATTTTGATCAATAACATTGAGATATCCAGTACAATTGTAGAGAAATATCTAAGGTTGGTTAATGTCAGTAAGGGTTGTGGGCTGGATCGAATTCCTGGGGTTTTTTTGAAGAATTGCTCTCGTGAGTTGTCTATACCGCTATCTATTATTTATAAACGATCTCTGAAAAATGGCTGTTTCCCAAAAGCTTGGAAACAAATGATAATAAGTCCAATATTCAAAAAGGGTGACAAACATGAAATAGAAAATTATCGGCCCATCTCAAAACTTTCCATCATGAGTAAAATATTTGAAAAAATAGTGATAGACCAAATAAGTCCAATAATTAATACCAGGTTGATTGACAGCCAGCATGGCTTTCGCGTTAAAAGGTCAGTAGAATCAAACTTATTAGAGTTCACATGCTACCTATCAAAAAAAATGGAGGGGGGCGGACAAATTGATGCAATTTACAGCGATTTCACTAAGGCGTTTGATAAGATTAATCATACTATTCTACTGCGGAAGGCTTGGTTTATGGGTATCCGGGGAGACTTGTTTAGGTGGTTTGAATCTTACATTACCAATAGATCTCAGGCTGTACTGTTGCACGGATATACATCGGATTTTAGGCCTATTTACTCAGGTGTACCCCAGGGATCCCATTTAGGACCTCTGCTCTTTCTGATATACATCAACGACATTAGAGACTGTTTACGATACTCAAAAATATTGCTTTTTGCGGATGACGCTAAAATATATAAAACGATTACAAGCTTGCAAGACTGTTTGGAACTCCAATCCGACCTCGATAGAATTCACAATTATTGCATTAACAACCAGTTATTCTTGAATACAGAAAAATGTAATGTAATCACTTTTACCAGAAAAATCAACAAAATAATTTATACATACTCTATAAATGGTGAACAATTAGAATATAAAAAGGAGATAAGAGACTTGGGAATCATATTGGATGAAAAATTGAGTTATGTCCAGCATTTTGAGAGTGTGTGTAAGCGAGGATTCAACATGCTCGGTCTCATATTAAGAAGCACCAAATCATTCAAAAATCCCATGTCCTTGGTGGTGTTGTTTAACTCCTTGGTTAGAAGCGTGCTTGAGTTTGGAGCTGTCATATGGAGTCCTAATTACATAACCCACATTGAGGCACTTGAAAAACCCCAAAAAAAATTAATTAAACAGCTGAATTTTAGGAATAGAATCCATTTGGAAAACTACAGAATTAGCCTTCAACACTACAAACTGAAATCATTGGAGTCTAGAAGACTTGTGGCTGACTTATGTTACTTGCACAAGATAGTTAATGGTGGAGTAGATAGTCCGAGTATATTGCAGCTGCTTCCCTTTCATTGCCCTCAGAGAATAGTCAGGAACCCATCTTCATTTTACATTGACACACCTAGGACTAATTACTCACGCAATTCATTCGTTAATAGAGCATGTTATTGTTATAATAAAAACTGTATGAGTGACCCTAGGCTTGATATTTTTACGTCTAGACTCTATACATTCAGAAAATGTTTGATGGAGATGGTTAAATTTTAATTGTATTTTGGGTATGCCTGCGCTGGGACTGATCTTTCGACTGACCCGACAACTTGTTTTTCCAAAAGGGAGCTAATCCCTTCCTCTCCTCCTCCTTTTCCCCTCCTTGACCCTTCCCAAACCCTCTTGCAATGCTATATGTAGGTTCAATAGTTTTTAATTTATTCAAACTTTTTATTCATAATACTAAATAAGAACATTGTAATTGGCGTTATGAAAATTTGTAATTTTTATACTATTTTTATATAAAACTCAAAGCTGTAATGTTCATTCAAATAATAAAATAAAAATAAAATAAAAAAAAATAATAAAGTGGATTCTTAAATGGAATCACGGATAAATACAAATAAGATGAAAGGTTTGATTAGATTATTGGAAGGTATATGGTGATCCTTTCTTTGCTTACACAGACTCTTCACATTTTACTATTACAGTGTAATTGAGTTCATATTTGTTTTCTTTTTCTAATACAGAAACAGATACAAGAGCAATATTGTACATTTTTTGTTAACTTGGGTATCGATATTTCTCTGGGTGTACTGAAAAAATTCTCCCCTCTTGTAAATAAATTTCAAAGGCCTTTTAGTTAAGTAAACGCGTTACACAAAAGCTAACGATATTTTTTTTTCGCTTTTCCATTTCGGCGAAGTTGGTGGATATAAATTAAGAAAGGAGGTTGAACTGCTAGAAGAATAATGTGTAATTATGGAATAACAATTCGTTTGTTTTATTGGTCATTTTGCAGTTAAGATTTCCAGTTTTCTTATGAAATTGAAATTAATTGTACGTTTAGGTCAGCATTTTTTATATAATAAATTTAAAAAAAGTAACACTCTGGTTTGGGCTCAATGTTCAAGCATAAACAACACTTTATATTTTTTGCTAAACAACTGACTTATTATTTGATACGACAGATTTCAAAGCGACCACCGATTCTCAGGATGGATGACATTCGTGTTTTAAATGTGCCTATAGCTTTTTCGTGATTTAAGCAATGTAAAAAGTTATAATAGTACAAAATGTGTAATTAAATTTGTTCATTTATTTATTTAGTTATTTATTTATTTAGTAGATCCTATTTTGATTAAATTGTTTCATATTTATTTAAGTGGTTGGTTTTGCAATACCTATATACATTCATATTTTATAAGTGATATTTCCAGGAAAGAGTGTGTTGATTTGATCTGTACCAGTTCTTTCAGGGACACGCAATTATTAAAAATGTTTAGTTTTAATAAACAAAACAGAATAAGAGATAAGCGGGTAAGAACAAATATGCACGAAGTGAAGGAAAAAAAGACAATACTGGTTTAGTATTTTCCGTTGATGTTTTGGTCTCAAATAATAAAAAATACAAGGAAAATACAATCCATTATCTTTGACAGGGTGTAAATCTAAATTTACCCATCAATAAAAACGCCTTCAACTGAAGAGATTTATTGAAAAAGAGCATTGTTTAAAGGAAGATAAATATAAATGACGGAGGTATGTTAACAATTTAATAAGGATATGGTGGAGGAGGGAAACCCTCGATCAATCACAGAGTCAGGGTTGTGTGTCCGTCAAATGGTTTCATAGACAGAGATCCAACTACTTGAAACCCGAAATTTTCTTCAGAAGCTTCCACTTGCCAAGTTTTTTCTGAATTCTTTTCTAATCAATATCGAGCTATATCGAAAACCTAAAAACATAAGCTTACATAGCAAAACATCTTTGATGAATTAAAAAGATAAAAAATATCTGATTGCTTTTTTTAAATACGTTTATGAGTTATTATTAAACTTCATCAAATAAGTTAAGTCATTCTTGGTGGCCTTTTGTGCTTGCTGTGTCACTTCTCCATACAGATCATTGTGACATGCCATCTCGGTGCACAGAACCCTTTTTTATAATATGTAACTTTTTTAGAATTGCCTTGTTTTATTGCTTTCATTATAGTATTATTTTTCTTTTGCGTATTTATTTTATAACTATACTTTAAGTTGTTTGTTTTTGCTGTTTGTTCTTTTCATTTTTTATTTATTGTTTTTAAATATTATTCTGACTAATTAATTATTCATTGTTTTAAATATTATCGTTCATTGTAATCATTTGATATGATTTTTATGGACATATTTGTCGTTGATCTTGTAAATAAGTAAATAAATATTTAATTAGGACGACTAAAAACTTTGTAAATTACCTTGGGATTCGGGAGTTCTCCGCTCTGAAGACTGGCCATGTAACATCTCAGTCTGAACTGCTCACAGTGTAGTCTTTCAAGGTTTTCTTCCCACTGCACAACTTGAGCTGTCATCTGCTGTCTCGCTTCCGCATCAGCCACTACACTCTGCTGTAACTCTGCCATATGCTTTAACTTATGATCCTGGTGACAAAAGAAAAATCACGTCTTTAATGTCAAATCATCGATTGGTACATAAAACATTAAATTCACGTTGAAAGAATAAACGGTACAGAAAAGAAATGAGTAGGGCTGAATATAAGTTAACAAGGAAAGGCACCCTTAGAATGACGGGTAGAAAGTAAGATTAAAAATAAATCCATACGAAATTTTGAATTACAGGTCTATTTTTAGCAAGCATTAGAATATTGTATAGTATTTTTTTCTTTATACTTCAAAAACAGTTTACTTCAAATATTTTTTTATCCATTTTTATAATTTATTTGTTTACTTACACATTTACAGCCATTTATTTATTTATTTAGTTGATTCTCGGACAACTAACAGATGTAATATGTCAAATATTAATTTAACACGCACCCAATAACAAGTTGCCACATTCTGAAGACTGACGATATTAATCGTCTCACAGATCCAGACTGAAAACACAATTAAAAACTGTGTCTCCACCGGTAATCGAATCCGGGACCTTTGAATCAGCAGTCAGATACTCAACCAACTGAGCCACGAAGGCCGACAAATATATTTATATTGTAGTTACATTATCTGTGCGTTGAGATCTTTTTTTATAAAAAATATACATGATAATTGTAATATTTACAACTAAATTAACAAATTACGATTTTATAATAAAATTTTCTCTGGCCAATGTTCCTCTATTTGAGGTTACAAGAGGCACTCAAGAGGACATTTAACGCTAAATCTAGTCACTAAAAACATGATATATTAAAACCGCCTAATGCACTGTGAAGTTACGCGTTAGTAAGGGTAACTATCGCGTGCGTTAAAAAAGGTTTATACGTGATTTTAATTATCGGAAACCCAAATTTTGTTGATTTTTTGCAATTTAAGAACAAACCTTACTAGAAATGAAAAAAAATTATCGGTCATTCTCTTTCATTTTATCCACTCATTTAGCATATATACAAGATCTATTTCTCTACGACACATAATTTTGGAGTAATTAAAAAAAATGCTGTAAAAGAGGATATTTTTAATATCTTTTTTAGGGGAATTGACCCTGAATTTTAAAATTGTGTGACGAACATTCACTAGAGAAATATTGAATACACTTTTGAAATATGTTAAACATTCTGTTTAACATATTTGAGGAATTTGATTTGAAATTGGGGTGTTTAGGTTTATATGGCCCCTTAAGTAATAATAATAATAACTAAATTAAATTATATAATATTTATGTTAGTAATACCCATAGCAATGGTTGTAATATTATGTAGATATTGTTGTTCAAGTAAACATACATAAGAATTTGTCCGTACAAATCTACACACAAATTCAAATAGATGAAATTATATACACAAATATCATGCTATCCTTTGAATAACTAAGGTTATAAAAACAAATGAAATTTGTGGGTTATTTGGAAAAAATAGTTTTTATTTGATAACATTTTGCTGGTGTTTAAATAAAGGTAGGAACTGATGATATTGATAGCAAAATCTCGCCTATTGATTGCTTCAGGTATAGATTGATAAGTGAGGATTTCTGTTTATTTAGTACATATTACTTAACACGTCCACAATAACAAGTAAGTGCTTGGCAACAAACAACATCATCAATATGTCTCAATGTTGCCATGAATTTTGAGGGTGTGTATTTACCACTTGTGGGAGATGACAGATTCGCAATCAAGTGAATTTGGTCAAACACTAAGGAGATAATGGTGTTGCTATGTCCACTAAACTAATTCCCCGCAATCGTGTACTTAAATTAACCTGTACATATTGATTGATCTGATTGAGTATTTGCAATTGATAATGATGAAGATGAATATAAAAGAAAACAGAAAGATATAAATACAAAAATAATTTTAAATAAAACTCTATAGTCGTTTATCTCGATACATAATTCGATTCAAAATATTAATTTTCAGTTTGTCTACGAAATGTTTTTATCTTCTTTATTCTCAAGAATTGCAACCAAATAGAGTATTTTTGTATTAAAAAAACAGTAATTGAGTACCTACATAATTTTGTAAAACTCATAAAACCATTTTTTATATAACCTATGTACTTTAGGGATAAAACAATAAGGGGACATAATTGGTGAAAGTTGCGCAAGGGCTTAAAATGATCACATATACCATCCGATGACCGAAGCCGAAGCCGAAGTCTTGTAGGTGTCTGGTGATCGAAGCCGAAGTCTTGTAGGTGTCCCCTACAAATATATATATATATATATATATATATATATATATATATATATATATATATATATATATATATATATATATATATATATATATATATATATATATATATATATATATATATATATATATATATATATATATATATATATATATATATATATATATATATATATATATATATATATATATATATATATATATATATATATATATATATATATATATATATATATATATATATATATATATATATATATATATATATATATATATATATATATATATATATATATATATATATATATATATATATATATATATATATATATATATATATATATATATATATATATATATATATATATATATATATATATATATATATATATATATATATATATATATATTCCAACTACGCGAGAAATTAAATTTGTCAAAATATTAAATATGTATACTTTTCAAAACCTTATTTCTATCTCTAAGATACACACCCTCGTTCTTTCTGATTGTATGAGGCAATAATTCTGACCCAATTATGATACTGTGAAACTCACTTCAAAATTAAAAATTGATAAATTTTAACTAATCCAGCCAATGCGAATTTGCCTGTGGTTAAATGATAATACCATAGGTGTGACTAGTAGCGGAATAGCTTATAGAAGCCGAAAACCTTGGCTTGCCTACAAATATAATACATAAAGAAATACATAAAAAAATATAAAATTACTGGTTAGTAAAACTATCATTTCAAGAAAATTATAAAAAAAATAATATAAAAAATAAAAAAAAATAAAATTATTACCAATTCATGATTTCTATATTGTTTTATTGCAAACATAGGTAGGTACCTACTACAAGATTGGAAATTGAAACTTAAATACAATCCTACTCAGGGCGACTAAATGTAGGTATATAGTATTTTTGTCATGTTATTGAAAAAAAAATATTATTGGCCGCAGAAATAATCAACTATAAACTTGTGCTAAAATACTTTAAATATTCGACATTTACCAATTTTCTTTCAGGGTTTGCGTACTCTGAAAGTTCTAGGCACGCCCCTGATAGGTGACACTAAACCATCTAGTTCGTAATACAGTTTAAACAATGATTATGCAAAGGTTTTAATGTATAAAATATAACATGATTTGAAGTACACATAAATAATTTAAGATTGTATACGTGGTGGTAAGATAATTGATAATAATATATATGTAATCTATATTATTTAACAGTAATATTAGGAAATTGGATATACTGATCCTAATTATTTATACATTTTGGGTTTTCACGCGCAATTAGCAATGTAGTTATTAGTGTGTACAGTGGCCTTCGTATGGGATTATCCCCGCATGTTCTACGCCACTTTTTATGATGATTAATGATAGCGGTAACAGGAGTGCTACCAAACTCATTTATCATATTGTTAAAGAAAAATGGTTCTCTCTCCTTATTCGAGTCTTGTAAGTGGTAAATATCCTTCAATTTTTACACCGAGGATACGAGATAAAAGACCAGACAGCGCTAATGAAATATTCAATCTGAAATGACCAAGTTTAATTAGACCGGTGTAATAACAAAAAAGTTAATGGACGATTTCGCTGCGCAGCTAATCTCTGATTTAACCAGATTTGGTCACAGCGAGACTGTCACCTGAATATTTTTGAAATAGTCTCTTGAGACTTTTTTGAGTACGTTTCGTACAACTTTATAGTATTCGAGTTAACGTACCTATAGACTATAGAGGTTGTTTTGTAGCGTCTGCGCAGCATAATCTTGGTAGGATTACTTATTATTTAACATTTTAATAGTCTATTTATTTTAGTACCTAAAACCGTTGTTTGTTACGTCACTTAAAATTGATGACATGACATCATTTTTAACTATGCGACTACTTACTCAAATTTAACACGATCTTATTAATTAACATGTGTCCGTACACACGATATGCATGATATGTGAGTTATATTGCATTTAAGGTATATCAAAACAAATTTATATTATACTATATTTGAGTATAATAGGTAAACCAGTTAAAATCGAAATATACCAATGTTAAGATTTTGGTGCTATATAATTGTAAATACAAGTTTACCTTTTCATAATATCTTCTTATTCAAAACGTTCAAAATAACGAAGAAAGTGCAATTTTAAATATCGAAAGTGCAACAAAATCCACTCAATTACGTAGCAAAACCGCTCAATTTTTTAGACCAATCAAAAGCCGGCATTCCTGTTATTATTAATACTACCGTCATGTATATTTGTGCTGCATGAGTGTTCAAAGTGCATTTTCGGTTCATACTTTTTTTTAATTTTTAAAGAGATAAAATGGAATATTTAACTATTGAAGTATCGGAATCTCTTTACGTCTGCAAAAGTCAAAAGAATGAATGAAAGAAAGCAATGTAAATTATGTATGAAAATAAACCACCACTGGATACTATAGTATTGAGATTTAGGTATATCAAAAGAGTTCTAAATCTGTGTTGTGTAATGTTTCTGATAAGTAACGGCTGTAACATCCTTACCAGCTGAAAAGCCTTAAAAGTAAAAAAAAATCAAAACTTTTGCAAAAATTGATGTATTAGCTGAACGAGGAACAAAATCAACTCTACCTTAAAGTGAGTGTCATAACCTACTCTATTTAAAATTTACCGTTAAATGTTATGTTTTTTGACAGCTAGGAGTGAATTTTAAGTCCGGATATTGCATTGTCTAACTCACTTTGTATTTTCAAGAAAAAACTAATGAAGGAATATTTATCCCTAAACACCTGATCACGATTTCCTCTCCTAGTTCTTTCCCGACCCATTTTTGCTATGTTTCTATTTTTTGTTTTTTGATCATTATGTGTAATATATATTTTCTTACTTGAAGCTACTTGAAGTAGATAGACATCAAAATGAAATAAATGTTTTAGCAATAATAATATATCAAATGTCTTACCACTCCATATTTTATTTATGGTGGGAATTTTTACTGTGAATTCTTTTATTGTACGTTAGTAAGTGTTAATTTTATTATTGTTGTTGAGTGATGGTTATTTGGATATGCGGATTACTAGGCATATTATATTTGTAAAGTTTATTTAATTATTTTTTTATCGGTATTTTTTTATTTTAGCTTCTGTTCCTATATTTTTTGTGATAACATAAGTAAAGTTATTATGTGAAAGAGAGAATCTGTCCTGCCAAAGAAACTGCTTTGTAGTTTGGCGGGAAAATGTAATTATTTTTTATTTAAAAATATATATATATATATATATATATATATATATATATATATATATATATATATATATATATATATATATATATATATATATATATATATATATATATATATATATATATATATATATATATATATATATATATATATATATATATATATATATATATATATATATATATATATATATATATATATATATATATATATATATATATATATATATATATATATATATATATATATATATATATATATATATATATATATATATATATATATATATATATATATATATATATATATATATATATATATATATATATATATATATATATATATATATATATATATATATATATATATATATATATATATATATATTATTTTTTTTCTTGTTGTAATTTTATTGTATTTTTTCTGTATAATATATATGTGTTATATTTTGTATATATTTTATAATAATAAAATATAAGAACTATGTAAACTATAGAGATAGTTGCTTCGGAACTGTCTAGTGAAACAGTTATCTTTAATATACTTTTAGTGAGGCTTACAGTGAGGTAAGGATATACCACTGTATTGATTCACTTGACAACAGACGTACAGTATCTGATATGATACTTCTCTACAATATTTTTAATAATAAAATTGATTCTCCTGCTCTTTTAAATTATATATCTTTCAACATCCCTACCTACACCTGTAGAACTAGACACACTCCTCTTTTCCACCTACATAAACACTCAGCACACCAACTATGCTCAACATGCAACAATCTACAGAATCTGTAACACATACAATAGGCATTTCCAAGAGTTCGACACATTCTTACTAAGCGCCCCCACATTAAAAAATGTATCAGACTTAAACATAATCTTACTCAACACTTAATATACTGCACACATTTATATATACAATTTCACACAATATCTGACCATAATATGTAACAATTCCTAACTTATCTTAAAACACTACAGTAACTCCAGTGACAACCTGTAATTGGCTTTAATATTTACTTAAATCACCTTTATTTTTTATAATTTACTATACGCTGTTTGTTGTCCTCTTAAGAAATAAATAAATAAACTTTATTTATAATATTATCAAAAAAAAATTAAACATAAATTTATAACTTTAACTTTATACTTTTTAATCTGAAATTGCCTAGTGGCAATAAGTCCATGTTTATACTACATATGTACAAAAAGATAAACATGCATAAAAATTTAATGAAATTGAAGTCGCTTAATTACATGGGATGTTTTCACCTTCACTATTGAGAGTTATACAATATAGCGAAGGTGTGGTCTTATCACCTGTAAACGTATAGGCTTTTCATAATATTTGAAAAGTCTGTTAACTTTTCACTAATCAAACAGTTTTAAATTTTCGGAAAATTTCAATAGTCGGCCATATCGTCAAACACAAATTCACTTGTAGACATGAATTTAATAGTCGGCAATATCGTCAAACACAAATTCACTTGTAGACATAATTCAAAACAATTTATATTGTTAAAAGTTTTTGTAAAGTTAATTAAGGAATTGTCTCGAGTTATAAATTGAAAACAAAACATAAACTTTCTATTTCTCTATGGACGACCCTCAACTAAAACAAAATTAATAACTCTTATATTTATCTTCGTAAGTATTTATCGTTCATTATTAAATTACCATAAAGCATATCATTTTTCTGTTTGAGAGTAAGTGTTTATCATTTTCCATTTTGAATCTTGACTTAATCCGAAATAGTAAAAGCTATCGTTTTTTTAAATCAATGTTTATTTTTTTATAATATTGTTTATACAAACTTTCGACAGGGTGTTAACTATTTAATTTTTAAATACTTATAACATTTTTATAGAGACAAAATTGGTATATTATAGAAGAGTTGGAAAATTAAGGCACCTACTGGACTTCCAACCCTGTAAGACCTGTATGTGCCTTGATTCCCGGTTTTCCTATAATAATCCATCTTATTCTTTATTGAGATGGTAAAAATTGTCATTAAAAAAAATTTACTCCCTACAGGGATAAAATACAATGTTTGATTATACCCCCTATTCAGTAACTATTAGAACTTAAATAGGAACATACTAAAATTGTAGATTTTAGATTTACGGTCTTATTTCAGCCTTATAAAATATCAACTCGGACTAAATGGAATAGGATCGTACCTATTTTGGCCGGAACGTTCTTAAAAAGTTACTGAATTAGACGTACCTATTTTGAATAATTATGAAAATGACGAAAATTTCATAATTTTCATAATTATTCATTATACGTCTGATTCAGTAACTTTTAAGGAACGTTCCGGCCGAAATACGTGCGTTCCTATTCCATTTAGTCCAAGTTTATATTTTATAACGCTGAAATAAGACCGTAAATCTAAAATCTACAATTTTAGCATGTTCCTATTTTAGTTACAATAGTTACTAAATACGGGGTTATATGTAACTATACAAATATTAGACTCACATGCAATATAACACTCGATTTTTTCAAAATTATAAAATCTATGATTTCTGTATATAGATTACATTCAAAAGTTTTTCGTGGTGAATTCTGGTTTTTGTGATTTATAAAATGAGGTAAAGGAAAAATTTTATTATCCTCCAATGTATCTTAATAATCTTTCTATCTATCAAGTATGTATATTTATTAATATGTATATTTTATACAAGTATGCAATAGAGTAAAGCGAGGTGTTCCAGTTTTCCAAGTTTAGGAACTTTGGAACATTTGCATATATTAAGGGGAACTAGACAAAACTAATCAGGGTGTAAAGACATATATGGTGAGCTAACAAATGGGTATTTTAGTATTACACAAGCATATAAGTTCCCTCACCAGTTTACATACCTTGTTATAAGTTTGTATCGTTTATACATACATATACGAGACCTATTATGTACTTACAGATGTATTAACACACAATTTTGTCATGAAAGTTATATGCATACCAAAAATACTATCACAACAGGTGTGCATTACCGAAGGAAATAAAACACATGCGCGTATCCCTACACATTAACATATTCGCACCTAAAAGGCACTACATTCAGAATGGGTAATGGTGAACCTCGTTTCAGAGCTTTATGTCTCGAAAAGGATAGGCATATATAAAAAAATATTTTTATCGAATATTTTTAATCCTCACTAACCCAAGAAGTGGGGTGTTATGATTTCGCAAATTTTAAGGGTATTTTTTTATTGCAGATTATCAACTAGTATCATGCTAAGATTGTAGGTATTCTGAAAGTTTCATCAAAATGTGTGTGTGTGCTATGTGAAGTGTACTGTGTGCTATATACGGCGTGTTTATTTTACATTACTTAAAATTTGAAATTTTTATCTTCAAATTTGTAAAAAGGCACACCACTTACATAAAATGGCATTGAAGAGTTATCAAGTTTGAAAATATTTTATTAAAAAATAATTTAACAAACTCATTTTATGGAAATGCTGTATATTTTCCATACAAAATTTGAATACTTTATAGAATGACTTGTGACGAGAATGAATGAGTGAGGAGTTTAGCGTTGGCCACAACCCACTCGTTTTTAATTGTATATACGCAAATATTGAATTTTTTTTCCCTGTCGAGTGTCAAATATTTTTTTTAAATAAATTTATTAACATCTCAATAGAGACGAAGACATAATAAGTACCTATAGATAGCGTTACAAAAAGGTTTCATCGTACAATAGTAATAATGACCTATTTCCAGGTGATAAGTTACTCATTATTAAGTTTTTTATTTTTAAATTTTTAAAAATATCGAAAAAAGCCGAAATACCCCAACTATATAATTTAATTTGCTATAAACAATATAAACATACAGGATAGGGAGCTGTGGAGGTCTCAGGGGGAGGCCTATTTCCATTACTGGACGAAAGAGGGCTGACGAAGAAGAAGAAGAAGAATATAAACATTGTAGTAGTACATCTCGAACTTTTTGAAACAATTTTTATAAAAATTGAATTTAATGATGACATCGTTTCATACAATTTGTAAGGCAGTAAACACTACACAATATCTCACTCAATAGTTAGATACCTACATAATCTACAAACACACATCATGCTGTTTTCATATTCTAGGTAGGAAAAACAGACTGACCTCCATACTATCCTAACAAAATATCTTAAAATATTTATTAATCTATGTTTAAATGTTTATAGTTTGGTATTTATTCTTCAATTATGCTCACTATCGCCATCGACAGTTGGATCTAGTGTTGAAAACATGTAAGTGTTACAATATTGATTGCCGCCAAATTTTGGTGACACAGCCACCCGGTGCGTACCAAGAAATTTTCAGGTTTAGATTATTGGTCTGTTGTTTCGATCCATTCTTGTCAATGATTATACCTACTTTTATATAAAAAAACATATTACACTTTCATCGTATCTTCTTTCTTTAAAAAAATCTGATGTATTGACAAAAAAATAAATTGGCTCTAGCTGAGAGTTTCTTTCTATAGTCTGTGAAGTGAAATCGATTGTAAATCTAAGGCAGATCATGGGTCAATGCTTGTTATTAAACTATATAATATATTATAGGTATCAATCCGTTGGAGTGAAATATATGTTATTCATCTACCCCACATCAATCTTCAACAATCCTTGGTCAAACCATAATCTCAAAACTGTCAATAAAATACACGGATGCTAGGTACCTACATATCTACTTACGTAGGTACTTATCCCAAAATCTGATTAGAAATTGTTTTAATTTACTATATAAAGATAAATTAACTCTGTATTTGCTACTTATGTATTTTATATAGTAATAGGCCAAGAGCCAGTGACAGCGAAATTTCCGTCATAGTATAAAGGCTGATTTTTTTTCTGTAGAAGGATGCCAAAATACCACCTTCAATCGTTTGATATAAGCGTTTGATTGTTGTAATCATTGTGAGATATTTTCCCTTCTACTTATATAATAATAATTATAAACTTTTTCCTTGCACCCTGCGCAAGTGGCGAGTTTATTGCCATATTGGAAATTTTTTCTAACTGACCAGAGTTTCCAGCCCAGAGAAGAAGGACGCCCGCACAGAAGACAAACGACTTACCAACTGTGCCACGGCGGTCGACAGTGTATTGTTTTTCTGAACATGTTTTTAACAATACACAGTGAATGTTATAGTAACTGATTAAAAATTTATTCTTTAAATAAAAAATATTAATAACAGTATTTTATCACAGACAATATAAACATATTAAAAGAATAAATTATTATATCAAGAATATGAAATTTTGTGTATGAAAAAAGATACAATGTATATTAAGATTTTTTGAGTGTAAATACACCGGTCATTATTTTTTCCGTAATATTTTTTATTGAAATCAATTAATTTAAAAAATAAATTAATGATTTATTGTTATTTATGGTACCGATTAAATATGAAAATTCTGCAATTATTAATAATTAAGGCTGTTTCAAGTCGGTTTTAGTTAAACTTTATGTTCACTGCTTGTAATTGGGGTTTATTATAAAAAATTTGAGATAGCGATTGGTAAAAAATGACGACTGTAGGTATTGGATAAGAACATCATGACGAATGTCCCTTTCTTTTGTTTTTTATTTTTTATTACACGAGATAATCATTATGAATTATCATGTTTTGTTCATAATTTACAAAATTGGGTCACATTTTGACATAGTCACGTACGTACATGGGGTGTATGTACGATATATTGAACAGCGATTCTCAAACGGTGATCCGTTGTACAATTACATCAACAACGTATTTTTTTGTCAAAAGAGACGTCCATGGAAACATATTTTCATAAGAAAAAACCCATCCTTACAAACATTCATTTCTTTTTTCTATTTTATCAAGCAAGGACAAAACCTATCCTGACAATAATTCATTGCTCCTTTAGCCTTATCAAGCAATGATTGTCAGAAAAAATTACCCTACCAAAAAGATTAAAACCTTGTGCTTGATGTGGGAATCATAAGATATTAGATAATTCAATAAAATACTACAGAATTATACAATTATGACAAAAACCTATGCTCAAACCAAAGACCTTATATACTAAATAGCTCAAACAAAAAACAAATATACATAAAAAACAAAAGAAAACGGGCAATTCGAAACAATTTTGGACATATCAATACATATAAAAAACAAACCAAACATCATTACATACGCCACCTTTAGATTATGAAATGTTTTTTCAGTCTTTGTTTGAACCTTTTGAAATCATTTATCTGTTTTTATTTCATCTGGGAGGCAATTGAAATTCTTTATTTCCATATACCTAAATGTAACTGTTTTGCATTTGTCTAGTATTACTTGTATGAATTTTAAAATCGCTTCGGAATCGTAGTGAAATACTAGTGAAATACAATACTTAATATATTCCTCATCAAGAACAAAAACATTACACAATACTCCCCTCCCCTCACTAACCCAACCAATCCTCAACCGCCACACCCCTCGCTTCACAGACAGATACACACAAATTCAACATGTTAGTCTAGACACGCCGGTCGATGGAAGGACAGCGCTTCCGAAACATGTCGCGAAGTGACTCAAAAAACAAGTGGTTTATAGGGAATTTATGATTCAAATATGGTTAATATTAACTATCACAAAATATCCGCCGAATCATTAAATGATATCGTAGTGAAATATTTTAAAAAAGGACTTTCCTGTTCTGTCTTTTCCCTGTCCGTTGCCTGATTATATAATATACCTATCCATGATAACTGCTTTCATTATGAAATCTTTGTCCCGTTCGTTGTTTATCAGCCGAAGAAGGTGACACAACTCTCCACGCGGTACTTGACCCAAATACGAGACTTTTTTCATCTTGACATTTGTCAGCACTTCCAAAGATATTCTCTGATGTTATTTTGACTTTGAACATTTCTTTATCCAGATACTACAATTAATCGAGTGATTTCGCTTTTTCTGCTAAATTGACCATTCCATCTCATTCCACTTCAGACATTTTTTGACAGGTATATTTTGTTTTAACATGCCAGCTCCTTCAACAGATAAATTCTTATATATTAATGGTTTTCAACAGTATTGAAGTTTTTTTAAATTAAAAACCAACGTTTCAATGTTGCAGCGAATAAATTACAATGTAAAAAACCACGAAAAAATGAAAATCCTGAATATTTTTTCAGTATGTTCATTTTTTTCAGTAAAACAGGAAAAGCTAGAAGAAAATTCAAAATTGACATACCAAAGAAAAATACAACTGCAGCACAATTACTGTCATATTGGGGAATATTACTTTGCAATGACCTGGCCACTTGCATTAGAGAATTAAAAGATTTAAAATAACATTAAAAGGTCATATTTTTGGCAATACATGATCCTATTAGTTGAAGTTTTCTTGTGTGTATAAATACCCAATGTAAAAGTACGATGCTCATATGTCGAACACGAGTTTTTAACTCTATCGAGAGAGTATTAACATTGTTATTTTGTCATATATTTTTTAAGTTGAAATATTGTGTAACTTTAAATACCTGAATAAATAATAAAAATTAAAAAAAGGTTGGAAAAGTGAGTGATATTAGTAAGTTGGTATATATGACTATATGAGAGGATGCATACTGATGGTGGGGTGATACTTTTAAGGGTTCATTCTAAGTTCTGTCACGTTCCTTCGCCTATATGAATATTCAAAGTGACAGCTACCTGTTCCAGTTTTGTTTAGAAACAGCAAACATAATGCCAACATACATTGCACCCATTATATCTATATGAGAAAGTAAAGAATGTGGGCATAATAGTTAAATTTGATAATGAACATTTGTGAGGCACCGGCTTAGAATAGTGTTTCCACTCTTTTCTATTATTGTTTTCGAGTGTCCCGTAAGAGCCGGGTAATCGAAAATACAACAGGCAACAATAACATCTCACATAGTTCAGCAATGAGGTTCACCACCCATTCTGAATGTAGTGCCTTTTAGGTGAGACGAGACTGTGTGTGGGTATACACAGATGTGTTGTGCTCCCTTTATAAGGCAATCACACTCGCACACCTTTCGCTGGTTACCCCACTTTGTGGGATATGTCGTGATGGTATGAATGAATGAATGAAACAATGAACATTATAATTAGAAACAATATGAAATCTCGCGGAGTAACCAAACAATGGAGTTCTCAAGTTGTTTAGTTATTATTTATGTTATTTATTGTGGACATGTGTTTATAATCACACTATTTTGAATTTGTGTGACTATAAAATACATATTTTTGGTACATCTACTATAGATGATATAATAAACGGTATTATTGTAACTTTATTTAGTCCATATTGGGTTTTGATCTATTCTGTAGTGTGATTTTGTTTTAAATTTGTTGTAGGTATTTGGAAAAAAATATTATAATTAAATGGGTTTGTATGGTATTTTTCTCAACCAGGGTTATATCGGGTGTATTGTGAAGGTTTATTCTATCGGTAATAATATCTATATTCCAATAAAGTTTCTGTGTGTTGTTTACAATAACTGCCAATGGTGAGAATTTGAACCATGGTGGTGGTGAATCTATTCAATTATATTTTTTGCTATTATTATTATCATATCGCAATAATTCGCTTATTTAATTATTATACATAAAATATCACGTATAATATTGATACATAATTTTTCAAATAGTGAAATATCAAGGCCAAAGAAAATTTAGAGTATTTTGAAAAACAGGAAAAAAGTTATTCCTTAAGAGAAAAATAAGACGTGAACTTTTCAGATCTAAAAGCTAAAAAAAAGCTCCCGTAACAAAAAAAATATTATTATATATTGTGAAGTCATATTTGAATCAAGGGAAGGGAATATAAAGAATATATATAATAATGTTATTTCAACGTTCTCTTTATTGAGGATGGAAAATCGATTCGAAGATATTTCAGACCATAAATATCAGCACTTGTCCAAAACAAACTATTCACCAAGGTTGGAGTTCACCAAGTTTTGCACAGAGTCGGATCCGACGCACTTTCAAAAAGTGCATTTGTGACGGGCGCAAATAATTATGGGCAAAAATGTACAGGAAAAAATTGTGATTGACGCTCAAATTGATTATTGGCGCTAAATATTATAATATACCTATACTTAAAACAAAAAATATACTTAATCGTTTATATCATAAAAAAATTGTAACCAGTGAAATAATTGTGGAAATTTACCAAGAAGTGAGATTGCTGTGTTGCAAGACAGGGTACCGAGAGGTGGACACCCAGAATACTAAAATGGAGACCGTGGGAAAATAAAAGACTGGTAGGGCGACCACAAAAAGATGGGACGACGATATTATTTCGGTTGCGGGAAAGGGTTGGCTGGGGGAAGCACAGGACAGAGAGAGATGGAGTTCATTAGACGAGGCCTATATCCAGCAGTGGAGAGATGGCTGACAAAGAAGAAGAAGAAGAGATTTCTGAATTAAGCGTTCTGAAAAAGGACTCTGCGTTCTGTGTTCGTGAAGAAAAATTTTCTCTTATAGCCTAATTTGGTAAGTGGGATCTTGTATATATATTCATGTTGTTATAAAAAAATGTTGGAAATATTAAAAAATACACAAAACTATTGATCGAAATCGAAGTATTGATGATAAACAATAGAAGATGATAGGAGAGGCGCCTTTAGAACTCAGAACCCTTTAATTCTTGGATCTGTCTCTGAGTTTTCGGTAATTTCTTAACTTGCAAACCTCGTGACGCAATATACGTATAATTTACAAACAATGTGACGCAATATACGTATAATTTACAAACAATGTGACGCAATATACGTATAATTTACAAACAATGTGACGCAATATACGTATAATTTACAAACAATGTGACGCGATGTACAAAAGAGGATAACAATATAGCATCATTACACACAAATAGCGCTCGACAATACACAACACTGCGTTTTAATGTTGTATTTTATATTAAACTAGTATAATATTATTTACTAACGACGCCCAATAAACTTAATAATTTGCCAACTCAAACAATGTCAAACAGCGTTGTAAATTCAACACTTTGTTTTGGTTCCGGTAATCTTGCTTCTTATTTCCGTATCCAACGAGAGAAATTGTTCAAACCTACGAACAACCCCGATTATTCGAGTTTCAATTATCCACAAGTCTGATAACCCACGGTTTTGTGTATAACGCTAATTATAACGCTATATCTAAATTGATGACTAACTTGAAAACATGATGTCTTAAAACCCTATGAATTATACACTATGAATTTCCATGTTATTAAGGGTATCGCGTGTTGATGAAAAGAGTGATCTTATTCAAATGATCATAAATCCAAAAAAATGTTGGTTTGATTTTTTATATTAGAAAATAAAAAAAAAATATCTCGAATATTCACTTTATGCACTTTTTTAAGAATAAAAAATATATATTTCTCTACGACGACGTATATGTATTATTGAGTAATAATATATATGTTTTTTAAAAGCACACTGTTTTACATATTTGATTTCGAAAAACGATGCTTGAGTCTTTAAAATATGGTGACTCTTTGTATTATTGATTTGTTGTTAAAAAGAAAAAAAAAATGTTTTCTGTTTGTCTGTGTCTAGATTCGTATATGTTTCATGTTGATAGTTTGCTCCCGACGTGACACTAAAAATCCCTAGATTACTGAGTAACATCTACCTATTCACATAAATTGACAAGATCTTGAATTGTGTGAAACTGATAAAAACAAGATACAAAAGGCAAAAGGCTGTTCTTCCCCCACCACCACCCGTTCTGCTTATGGGGACTAATAACGGCCCCTTGCAAAACTCTGAAAGAACACATAAAGAACATTTGAAGAGTCCGGAGAACTCTAAAACCTTGCAGACACTGCACTTAATGTGCCAAAGAGAGCTAATCATGTTGAAACAACTGGCTCACTGCTCAGTGATAGTGAAGATAATAGTGCACCGAATTTAAGACAGAAAGTCTTGAAAGCCCTAAAATTGCTCTTCGTGGCTACAAGGTCCGCATGTCCAATGGGTCCAAAGAAATTCCCACGGACATCGTCGTAGAGTTCTCGTCGGTAAGTTGACACGGAGAAGTTAGTGCATTCCCATAGGATATGCTCAGAAGTCTGTTCAGGGTTATCACAAAGCTGACATGAGGACGAATCGGATAAGTGAAAACGAAAGAGATAGCTTTTGAAACTGCCGTGTCCAGTAAGGAATTGCGTGGTCCAATAATCGGGAACAATCCACGAGGAAAAAATTCGAGTCCTCACATCGGGAAGAAATAAAAATGTCAGTCTGCCCACGGAAGAAGAGGACCAGCGACGTTGCCAAGCATCTAAAAGAGAACTCCGGGCCAAGTTCTCGATCTCTCCACGAACTGTGGGTAAATTTACAGGTGGGAGAGAAACACCACCCAAAATTGAGCTTCGGCCTCTATACAGGTTGTGAATTGAAGCTCGTCGCTGTGTTTCCAGATCAAGGGGAGCCATACCTGTGAGAATAGAAAGTGTGTCGGTAGCGCAGGTTCTGTAAGCCTTTGCTAAAGCTATTAGAGCGAAGCGCTGTCCAGAAAGCAGCAGACGTCTAATGTATTGGGTTTCACAACGATGAGCCCAACAAGGAGCCGCATAACACATAATACTCAGAAAGGTAGCGTTGTAAAACAGTCTTGCTACTGGAAATTTAAGGCCCCAACTAGCTCGAGCAAGACGTGAAATCTTTTGGAAGGCTATTTTTGCACTGTCGGATACAGCACGAACATGGTATTGGAAAGTTAGGCCTCTATCTAGTGTAACACCCAAAACTTTGACCCTATCCTTAAATATTACACGCGTATTGATAAATTTGATGGAGGGAGGACTTTTCATTATGCCTTTTAACACTAACTCATATGTCTTATTAGGTGCAAAATTGAGTCTATGACTTATACCCCAATCTGCAACAGAAGAAAGTAACTGAGTAGCTGCGCGCTCAATAAGTGCTCGGGTGTTACCTTGAATAAGGATTGTAGCATCATCGGCATATGCCAAAATACTGCAGCCCGTAGGCGTTGAAAGTGATAGAAGGTCGTCGAACAAGATGTTCCATAACAGTGGACCCAGAACAGAACCCTGAGGGCACCCGATGCTAATTGGTCGCCAGTGCAAATCCTGTCCCCCGGGCATGGCCACATGTCTATTAGTAAAATAGCTCTTCACTATTTTATATATGTTGCAAGGAATCTTACGGTCTCGAAGTTTTTTTAAAATTAGAGGCCACCAGGCATTGTCGAATGCTCCCGCAATGTCAAGAGATATAGAGATAACATATTTACTATCAGAGCTACTAACAATATCAGATATAGCCAAGATAGCATCAACCGTTGATTTCCCAGCGCGAAAACCGAACTGACGATCGGACAGTGGGTGGGTACTGGAAAGATGATCTTCTAAGCGTCGACATATAAGCTTTTCTAAGACCTTACCCAAAATAGGTAGTAAAGTAATCGGTCTATATGATTTTGGGTCAGAAGGATCCAGGTCACTACGCTTGGGAATAACAGTCATTAAACCTGTTTTCCAACAATCCGGAAAGTAGCCTTCTCGCAAGCAATTGTTGTACAATAAGATAATCTCGTGGCGAGCTATGTGCCAGCACCTTTGTACGAGAGCTGCGTCAATGCGGTCAATGCCAGGAGATTTGTTTTGGTGAAGATTCTTGATGATAAAATCAAGCTCATCGAGATTGGCGAAGGTCGATATGGGAGTTTGCGGGATATCGGATTGGTTATTGCGTATTTGTGAATGAAGAGGAGTATCAGATGAAATGTCATCAGAAGAAATAAGTATGTCAAGTAGCGTGCTCGTCGTCGAGTCAGAGTCTATTGTGATAATTCCAGTTCGTGGATCACGGATACACGAGACTGACGCATTTGGATATTTTTTCATTGATGCATATCTAAACACAGCACCCCAAGGATCTGTGGTTGAAACCTCAGATACCAAACGGCGCCATGCTTCAGACTTGGCACGAGAAATCTCGCGTTTATAGATATTATTTGAGCGTCTATACTCACATTGAAGTACAGTTACAAAGTCATTTGAACTTCCTCGACGACGGGCCGCTCTCAACGCGCGGTGAGCTCGAGTCGAAGTTCGTTTAAGGATGTCTAAGCCAGGATGCCACCATTCATTAGGAGACATATGACTAGAAGAAGTTCTGCCGATCGCCTTCTCGGCACAATAAATTATACTCTGCGTAAAAGATGAGGCCATTTCCGCAGTAGTACAAGATCTACAAGATAAACGATCCAGCGAGCATTCAAAGTAGCGGTCAAAGTCTAACCAACGCCATCTGTCACACCTTGTCCGGAATCTAATCCGGAAGGCAAAAGGCTATATAAATTAAAATATAATTAATTTATATTAATTATCCACTGGCATTATTCCAAAATCGTTAATCCGTAATTTAGAAATTATAGATTTATCGAAAAATTTAATAATAAAAATGCAAAAAACGGTAAATATGAATACATGTAGAATCGTTAAAGATTTTTTAAACGTTAATATTCGGGAATCAGTAGGGTTGTTAGGTAGTATAGAGACCTCCTCAGAGCCTAATCCTTTGATATGTTAAGTATCTGGATGGGTGAACTATTCCCAATTGAAAGCTTGATGATGCGTTTGTTGCATTTTATTTTGCTCTTTTAAATAAATTACAATTTTCGCATTGATCTGCTAATTATTTTGAGGAAGTGTATAATGGTAATAATAATAATTGAGTGTTATTATTTGTAGTGCTTAATTGTTATTAATATCATTAGAAAATCGGCCAGCGCCGCTAAAATCTTCAAATACAGGTTGTATAAGGTTATTTTATTAAGAATAACTTAAAATTGATTAAAATATATATAAAAGTAACAACTGGTCAAAAGTCAAAATGTATACGATTTAGAGTTAAAATTCTAATAGAGGTTAGAAATGATATCATAATACGTTGGACATGGTCCCCAAAATTATCTGGACAAACACAAAATCCTTCCCTTATATCTTCGCCGTTTCTATTATATTAAATTTATTTTTAATGGCGTCGACCCGACATTCTTGATGTCCGATTTTATAATCCTCTGCGTGTGAAGATACGTTGTGCTTGGGGCCCGAGTGAGAAACACGGCTCAAGGACACTTAAATTATATCATTTGGGTCGTATACAAACCCACAATATTAGGGGCTGACAGGTTGGGCTTAAACGGATCCATATATACTCCTAGGTGGGTACCTTCAGCCCCTGACAGGATGTGTTCCCAAATTCTCATCTGTGCCTTCACATCACGTGGCCCGTGGTCTGTCTGACCCGGTTGTGATAAAGGGAATTTCACGCATCGCACATCACTTTGATTTGTAAGTTGAAAGCAAATGATTGAATACCTACCTTAAAGTGTAGTCGTTCAAAGTATCTAGATAATAAAACTTTTTAGAAACACAAAATCGATCAACATTTTCATATTTAAAAAAGTGATAAAATTCATAATAAATCATTTCACAATAAAATAATGGACATAATGTGATTGCACAATACAAATTTGGAATCCATCTTTCAATTTTGTTTGAATTATTTCATACAAAAATGAATGCTTCTCCACAATATTATTAATAATAAAATTGATTCTCCTGCTCTCTTAAACTATATATCTTTCAACATCCCTACCCGTAGAACTAGACACACTCCTCTTTTCCGTCTTACCACTCAACACACCAACTATGCTCAACATGCAACAATGTACAGAATCTGTAATACATATAATAGGCATTTCCAAGAGATTGACATATTCTTACTTAGCGCCCCCACATTTAAAAAATATATCAAACTTAAAATATCATCGTCATAATCAAATTTAACACTTAATTATACTGACACATTTATATATGCAATTTCACACATCATTCACACAATATCTCACTATAATATTTAACCATTCCTAATGTTTCTTAATATATTACAATAACTTCAGCGACAACATGTAATTGGCTTTATTCTTAATCAAATTATCTTTATGTTTTATAATTTATTATATGCTGTATGTTGTCCTTTAAATAAATAAATAAATGTGATTGATTACGTTTATTTACTTGATAAAATTTAACAATTTTGTATTTCATACAAAGTAAACAAGGCTATGCATTTCCGGTGGAGCGTTAGTAAAATTTATAAATTATTCGGTTAGACGCAACTATAATATTTAACTGTTTTTACACGTTTTCAATGTAAAAACAGTTAAAATCACTAAAGTATACATTTCTTAACATGATTTGAATGTAATCTACATTATTGCTCAATTCGTTAATTGATAACATTGATCAATCTTGTATTTCATACAAAGCTGATTTTCCAGGTGAGCGTTACCTACTATAATTAAATTTTATGCGGTTAGATGCAACAATAATAGTTACCTGTTTTTTCATGTTTTCAATGAATTAAAAATTTTGATCAAATTCGAAAATAATGTCCTCGTTTCTTTTTATTTGCAAATCAAATAAAAAAAAATATAATCGAAATAATAATTTAATAATTTTAATCAAATCATTAAGCGATTTTTTTCTGTAAAGCTCAAATCAAGGTATTCATATTACTGTCCTCATTAATTATGCAATCATCCTATAATATTATGTCAAAAACAAAATATCTTTCAAAAATAAAAATATTAATCAATATTTCCTTCTGCATGTGGCCAGTAGGTATATTACCAAAAAGTTAATTCCACAACGATATAATTGTATGAGAAATATTATTCCCCTTCTGGGAATCGAACCGACGCCAGCACAAAAGTCAAACGTATTTGTTCTGCTTTCACGCTACCTCTGAAAAATTTGGATTTCAATTACCTGCCACAAAGTGGCACTTCAAATGCATTATTATTAAGTTATGACATAATGTATAAAATTGCGATATATAGTGATAATTGCGATATATAGTGATAATTGCGATATATAGTGATAATTGCGATATATAGTGATAATTGCGATATATAGTGATAATTGCGATATATGTATAGTGATAATTGCAACAATTTTATATGCATACAATCATTAATAATTCATGTTCAATACAAAACCAAGTTATTTAAGTGAAATTGTAATTTTACACAAATACCTATAAGTTATCGTTCTTATAATGCTTTGTTATTTACTGAGTCTTTTATGTAATATTTATTAAAAGTTTCCATAACCGCAGTTTTCCTAAATATTTCGCTACAGACTGGCAACGTTCAACAAATAAATTAAAATTAATTGAGAAGGGTTCGATAAAAGAGTGGGGGGAGGGGGGAGGAGTAATCTGAACATATTTTGACCCCCGGCTTTGGAAAATTCCAAACCTCCTGTGTTGCTATTATTTATATTTGGGATGGCAATTTTATTTTTATCTTAATTGAAAATCTTTGTCTTACGCTATACTATTAATGGTGGCACTGCTGTTACAATTTAAATAACGACCATAAAAGCTTAAAATACTAAAAATGAGTTATCGTTGCGTTTTTGAATGTTGTAATGAAGATATGACCATTTTTGAGTTTTTGTATTCAAAATGTCACAATTTTATTTTGAAGGATATCTGAATAGTGATTCTCAATTTTTTTAACTGTCAAATCTTTCAAAGTGACCCCAAGCTCAGGAAACTCACAATTTGAAAATTTTATTTTAATTTTGGTATAATGGCACATTACTTTTATAAAATGGCATTGAAGAATTAAGTTTCAATAAGTATTTAAATAAAAAATAATGTAATAAACTCATTTCCATACAAAATTGGAATACTTTATAGGATGACTTGTTAGTGAGGAGTTTAGCATTGGCCACAACCCACTCGTTTTTTTTATATTACAATTTTTTAACATCTAAATACAGACGATGTTGGAATATAACAGGAGAACCAGGAGCTCAAGGCACCCAAAGTCGGCTGATTTACGTGATCACTTTATGCGCTTGCGCAACGTTAATAATTCATGCCTTCTTATTGATTTCCCCATCAATTGAATTTTTGAATGTTCCATATATAATATGTTAATCATGAAAATATTTTCGCTTGAGAATAAGCTGAAGCATCATCACCATGTATTATGAAGTCACGAAGAAATTTATATTTGTAACGCCATCTATTGAGAAATTGGTCTGAAAACAATGAAAAAAACAGTCATTCATGAGGTGAAAGTTGGAAGTTTGCTTGTACGGTGTACACCATACATACAAACACATTACGACGAAACTCATTCTGTGCAATTTCCACATGATACCCGTTGAAAAATTTATCTAAAAAGAAACGCTTAAAAATTGTGAAATCATTGATTTTTTTTTTATTTATTTAATATTGCTTCTCGGGCAACTAACAGGTACTATGTCAAATATTAATTTCACGCGCACCCAATAACAAGTTGCCACATTCTGGAGATTTATGATATTAATCGTCTCATAGAGCCAGATTGAAAACACTATTATAAACTGTGTCTCCACCGGGAATCGAACCCGGGACCTTTGGATCAGCAGTCAGATACCCAACCAACTGAGCCAATATTTCATAGTGTGGAGACTAAATAGTAAAATAATATTGTTGCATATAACCGAATAAAATTCAAATATAATTAACGCTCAACCGGAAATGTATAGCTTTGAATAAAAAAAAAGTTCATTTTTAATCTGCATTTTCACAGAGAATACACAAATTCTCTGCTCAGAAAGTTTCAGAGCTCTGATAGGTCGGGAAGTTGGTTAAAAATCAACTACAAAAGTTCAGTACGGACAGACAAGAAAATAAATTCGATTCGCCACCATAAATATGAACCAACTTGTTACACAGGTAGTACTTGTTTTATGAATATGAACCAACTTGTTACACAGGTAGTACTTGTTTTATGAATATGAACCTACTTGTTACACAGGTAGTACATAAATATGAACCAACTTGTTACACATGTAGTACTTGTTTTATGAATATGAACCTACTTGTTACACAGGTAGTACATAAATATGAACCTACTTGTTACACAGGTAGATTGTTTCATTTCAGGATGGATCAAATTTGGAATGGTTCCTAAATATCGTTTCATTATGCACGAAGCGAAAATAATAATACTGCCCGCATTCCGTCGTGAAAATATCACTGTTGACTTAGAGAATTAGTCATCCCTTTGAGAACGTGGGAGGGAAATTATGTAAGAGAAGGAGGAAAAAAAAAGGAAACTGAATCAAATTTCTTTGATTATTACAAGTTGAATCTGTTAAGTCGCTTCGTCCTAAGTATAATAAGGGTCCTCCCCGAAGGCATCGTAATAAGTTTTATTTCAAAGAAGCTCATCCCCGAAAACCTTTTTGTTCAAAAACAGCGTCATAATACCTTTTATTATATTTTTTTATTTTTTCCCCGCATAATTTTTGGTCTGCCCCGTGGACCGATTCTCTGGATGCTGCTATGGGACATATTTCATCATTTGGGAACAGATGTTGAACGGATTAAGTTTTTTAAAGGTCCCTGTGAGAGTATTAGATTTGAACCACGACGGAAACCAATTTATTTTATTTTATATAATGTTAATTTTAGTTTGATTATAGACATTTATGTGGATGGAAAAAAATTGCGTATAAAAGAGGAGATCGATACTGAAAATAATGAGTACAAGCAGATCGATCGTAAGCACCAATAATATGTACAAACAGTTTAAAACTTACGTGGTTTTGTTATATTTCTCACTTTTATTTAACTTTTTTGGACTTAGAATAAATGCCAGCAAATCGAAGGTAAAGAGTGAAAACAGAACAGTGTGTCGAATAACAGTAGAGAATGAATGGCTTGAACAAGTCGACGAGACTAGAGTCTACAATCCGCATTTACCATTCCGCATTCTGTTTCCGGTTGGCTCTCTGATTGGTTGAGATCTCGTAGTATTAAGTCAAATGAGATGTGAATTTTTATATTAAATGCGAAAAATTAAAATAATATATAAATTTAATTTATAATAATTTATAATTCAATTTATAAAGCAACTCGCTCACGCGAGTCGCTATTATTATTATAAAAAAACTTACATAAACCTAACCTAAGAATGCAGAAAAGAAGAGCTGGTACTAGACGCTACTGTCGACGAGTATGTCTATCTGGGTAGTATGTTCCAACGGAATGGACTGCTTGATTAGGATATTGAAAGAAGAGTTATGGCAGGAAACAGAGTGAATGGAGCACTTAGACCAGTTATGAATGATCGCAACATATCAAAAGATGCTAAAGTTGCCATTCATAACGCAATCGTAGTGACGTATGCAAGTGAGACCTGGACATGGCAGAAGGCGCACGAAAGCAGAATAAATGCAGTTGAAATGAGATCGCTTAGAAGAATTTGTAATAGAACGATGTATGACAGAGTTCGAAATGAAGATACAAGGAAAGAATGTAAGATGAAGAAAGATGTAATTAACAGAATGAAAGTTAACACATTGAGATGGTTTGGCCACTTGGAGAGAATGAATGAAGAACGCCTGACGAAGAAAATATACAAAGCTGACAGGAATGGAATAAGAGGTCGGGGACGCCCAAGAAAAGGATGGCACGACCATGTAAACGATATTTTGAAAGATGGAAACGTTAGAAGCGTGAACAACAGACGAACGTGTATAAGACGATGTATGAATGTTGATGAGGCGATGCCTACCCCGTGAGGGACATGGCGTGATGGTATGTATGTTTGTATGTATGTATTTAACTTTTGTACTTTAGTATCTGGAGCTCATTGACTGCGTATCCCGCATTCAATTCAAAGAAACACATTTCTTAATCTATGCTCTTCTGATATTTCAATTTTGCAATTGATGCGCCATCTTTGTATTACGCGAATTACAACGCTTGTATTAGTATAACGCGACGTCCTACGTAGGCGATTCAAAGCGAATGCGAAGCGGCGCGGCGCGGCTCGAAAATAACAAACAGTCGGTAAATATGGTAGTGTCCTACGTTACCGACCGCGAGTTGGTTTCGATGCGAAGCAAACGCGATCAGTTGGTTTGATATTTTCGCGCGAATTGATAGCGGCGCCATTGTTTTTTGACATGTCAGAAACAGAAATTTTAATTTCTGTCCATGAACGTCCCATATTATGGGACAAATTATTATCGAACCGCGAATTTTAGGATTTGGCAAAAATAAATGGGACTACAAGTAAACACATTTATTTATTATTGCTATTTTACAATAGAATGTTGTTCAAAACACACAAAGTTTTCTCTCGCTTGCACGAATGTCAAATTTATCAATTCAAGATCACGTAATTCTTCATACAAATCGTGATATCCCCCATAAATATGCCTGTACACAATATTAGTTTCATTTCTCTGCCGTACATACTTCTTGAGTATTTTATATACGTACATCCATGACAGTAGCTGGCGACAGAGGGAACGATTCGCGCACACGTAGGACAGAGCCGCCGCGTCGCACCGCATCGCATTGAATTCGCTTGTATCCGCACCGCATCGCTTCGCAATCGCGCTTCGCTTTGAATCGCCTACGTAGGACGTAGCGTTATATTCTACCTCTTGGTACTAAATATTTTAGCAGCGTTACGCGGACATAAAACATCTTTACCAGACGCTTTTCGGACTCTTTTGTTAACAAGCAGCCTGACAGTGGAATTATCAACCCGATCCTGTGTTTCCACTTTCTTACAACCCGGTTTTTTTTAATCCGTACTCATATATTTATTTATTTATTTATTTAGGGACAAATACAGTCTTAAAATACTAAAATGGAATAATACACTATAAAATAAGACAAACAGACCAATTACATATGTCCACAGATATTAAATATAACACATTTCAAACATCATAAATTTAAATATAACTAAGATGTATGTTTGCCTGTGACGGGAAAGGAAAAGGATGGGAAAAGGATTATGACAGTTAAATTGTTATATAATATTCTTGAGTAGATTCAAAACCCTCTTCAACATTACGTTTCTTCTGAAGGGTAAAATTAACCCAACTTCTAATAGCTGGTATCCTCTACGAAGCCATGTTAAAAAAAAACAGACAAAATATATTATGTTAGTTGATTCTTAGTGCGTATGGAATTGGCCACGGAGTATTATAAACCCATAACAGTTAACCGCGTAAATTTTCTAAGAATGTGCGTAGGCGCACGAAAACACGTTAAGAAGGCTTGGCAATTCAAACTAATATCGCTATAATATAATTTTCAACTAGGTTGTTTGGAACTTTAACGACGTATCCAGTGGGTACAATCTGCGGATAGCTACATATTTATGTTTCATACTAAATGTTATGTTTGATACTCACTGAGCGTTACCGTAACAGACTAAAATGCATAAATCCCTGTAGGTGCCTTGAGTTCCTTGTACTTCTTTAATAATCCAAGTTTGCCTCTATTAAGATGTTTAAAAAAGTTTGTCAAAAAATATCATTTGACTCCCGACAGGGAAAAAAATCCAATGTTTGCGTATATGCATTTAAAAACTAGCTTAACTAGTTTGTGACTGACCATCAATTACATAACGAGTGATTTTTTTATATTTTCTACGGAGGACCGTTAAAAATTACGTATGTATTCCATTTACATACACTTTGATTGGTGGAAAGCCAACAACACCTTTAAGGGGCCATATAAACCTTCTTCTTCTTCTTCTTTCAGCCTCTTTCATTCCACTGCTGGATAAAGGCCTCTTCCTGAATTTTCCACTTATCTCTGTCCTGGGCGCTCTGTTTCCACCCATGTCCCACCAGTTCAACAATGTCATCAGTCCATCTCCTCTGTGGTCTCCCTACACCCCTTCTATTATGATAGGGTCTCCAATTCAGAATTTTGGGGGTCCATCTATCATCCTTCTGTCTTGCCACATGACCTGCCCATTGCCACTTCATATAAACCTAAACACCTTAATTTCAAATCAAATTCCTCAAATATGTTAAACAGTGTGTTTCTAGAAAAAAAAACCATAAGTGTTTTCAACATTTCTCTAGTGAATGTTTGTCACACCATTTTAAAATTCAGCCTAAATTCCCATAAATAAATGATTAAAAATATCCTTTTTTACAGCATTTTTTTTAAATTACTCTATAACCATGTGTCGTAGAGAAATAAATATTTTATACTCTTAAAAAGTGCATAAAATCAAAGTGAATGACCGATAAAGTTTTTTCATTTCAACTAAGGTTGTTCAGAAAATTCAAAAAATCAACAAATTTGGGATTTCCGATAATTTAAATCACGTATAAACCTTTTTTAACGCACGCGATATTTACCCTTACTAACGCGTAACTTCATAGTGCATTGGGCGGTTTTAATCTATCGTGTTTTCATTCACTAATTTTAGCGTTATATGTCCTCTTAAAGGTCAATTTACCAATTTAAGTTCGAGCGACACGTACATATATTCACTACGCCTGTTATTGACCGGAAACGCAATACTTATAGCACACAACTTAAGGATAATTACAAATGATTACAATTTAATTCAGCCTTTATAGGTACTATGACGTAATTTATTTTTTGTTGTATTGTTGGTACATACTTCTATAATTATTTCATATACATCAATTGTGGACAAAAGTAATTAGTCTGTCTTTCTCTGTTTATCTTATAAGACTGTATTTGTCGCTTCAATAAATAAATAAATAGATAAATCAATAAATAAATAAATAAATAAATAAATACATAAATAAATAAATAAATAAATAAATAAATAAATAAATAAATAAATAAATACATAAATAAATAAATAAATAAATAAATAAATAAATAAATAAATAAATAAATAAATTAATTAATTAATTTATTAATAAATAAATAAATAAATAAGTAATAAAGAAATAAATAAATAAATAAATTAAAAATAAATAAGTAAATAAATAAATAAATAAATAAATAAATAAACAAATAAATAAATTAATAAATAAATAAACAAATAAATAAATAAATAAAGAAATAAATAGATAAATAAATAAATAAATTTATTAATTAATAAACAAATAAATAAATAAAAAAAATGAATATATAAATAAGTAAATAAATAAGTCTGCTACGAAACTTGTCCAATCAAATTCATATTAATATCAAATGTGCTAAAAGAAGACGGACATCGGTTGATTCCGGAAAATTCACGTTCTAGATTATTGACCTTTTTATTTTTTTCGAATGTGTGGTAAAACGGTGTATAATAAGAAACGGGAATAAGAAATAAGAATATAAGACGAGAATGTATGATTGAAAGAAATATCGTTTAGTAAGATGAAAATAAATGCACTAGGTTATTTGGCCACATATAAAGAATGAGTGACGACCGTCTGACAAAAAAAATATATAAAGCTGATAAAAGAGGAACGAAAAGTAGAGGTCGGCCAAGGAAAAGTTGGCACGATCACATAAATGGAATTTTGAAATGCGTTAGAAGTAAGAATAACAGCGCGTATGGGACGATTCATGGATGTGAACCGATCGAGAAATGTATGTCGAGAGAGAGGAGTCTGGTGTTCGGTTCTCTCTGCCTACCCCAAATACGGAAAGGTCATGATGATATAGTTTATTTTTTCTTTTATGAATTCATTTACATATGTGTTTTATCAAAATGAAGACACGGGCTTCTTAAAATGCATTAAATGATTATAATAGTGTCGTACAGAGTAGTTCGTAGACTTACATAGTGGAGAGTCTTAAAGGTTTTGCCAAAATCCGTTAGTTTAAATTTGAGATTCAAAATGACAGTAATGTCACAGATATTTAAAATGTAACTTAAAGGTATGCGATGTGAGTTGGATGGAGATTTGAGATAGACATTATAAATCTTGAGATAACTCTTATGTCAAACACAGACCAGTCGCTCCATCGAGCAAATCCTAAGTGCCCTGAAGATATTTCCTCTATAGTAATATTATCTAAGAGACCTTTCATACACACGAACTAAATCCACTAGTATACCTCCATACATTATAATATAAGAGACCCATTTCGTGAGCAGATACCATGCATCGATAAACAATGATATAACTGTACAAGAATTGATTGTTTATATCTTATAAACAATTATGAAATTACCTACTATGAAATGCTGCTAGCCCTAGAACTGTTATACCTAGTTGGGCAGTAGTTATCTATTTTTAATGACGCATATGTAAATGGTGTGATAAAGAATGAATAAATAAAAAACAAATAAAAATGTTTGCGAGTTGTATTTAAAGAATAGCTTTCTAAATGTGAAATTAAAAATCAATTATTTTTTAATAAATATGACCGTTTTTTTGATGAGTGTATTTTATTGCATCAAAATTTTAAATATTATAAAAATATCTCGATTTTCCAGACCGTGAGAGCATTTTGAAAATTTGGACACATGAAATCAGAGAGAGGAAATTAATAGATATCTATGGAAAACTTATCAGCTCTAAGTTTATGGACTTTATATAATATATATGATATCAATATTATATAAATCGTACTAATAGTTAAGGCTGCAGCGAGGACACAAAAAAACAATATAACTTATGCAATCATAGAGAAGAAATTAAAAGTTTTCTATGGTAAAATAATCAGCCCTAGGTCTATGCACTTTACATAATATATTATGATGTTAATAAAGCCCAAACTATAAGTCGATCGGACTTATAGTTTGGGCTGTAGAATGGACACAAAAAGGATAATCCCTAAGGCGTACGCCATACATACAAACACATCACGACAAAATTCACAGTGTGCACTCTCTACATGATACCCGTTGAGAAATTGATGTGAAAAAAATACGCTCAAAAATTGTGAAATCATGAATCTCCACTATTCTATAGTGTGGAGAGTAAAAAGACCGAATGCAAAAATAAGGTATTCCAAGTGAACTCTTATCAGCATTTTATTAGATTGCATATTTTTCAAATTTGTTGTACCTCTCCAATGTTTTTATACTCTATTACATTTATAATAAATAAGTATATTTTTTGTGCGCAAACAATGCTTTAATAGGGTTATGACATTTAATTTTTATATAAATATGACAAACCGCATTAATTGTACATACATTATAACATATTTTTTTATAGAATTGGTAGGTACAGGTGAACACAAAAATGTGCATGTAATAAAAAACTAGAATGTTTTTATGTGTACGGTGTAGCTAGTGTAAATTTTGAACAATCGTTTAAATTCAAGGCTAGCTGACAATTTTGATAAGAGGGTCATTGCTACTTGTTGATAAGAGAGTCTCAAGAATCCAGTAGCAGATCTGAATATTTGGCAGCGAATTTACTGCATTTTTTGCTATTAAAAAAATCGATCACATTTCTTCTTGCCGTAATCTTATCCATTGGCCTAAGATACGACAATGGCGAAATATACATATTTTGTTACTTCTATATAATACGCTCTTTAACCCTAATTCACCGCAGTACCATAAAACCAAATTCACCGTTTGATCTAATCACGGCTTATCCCTTCGATCTACTGAACGTACTACATTAATTATCCCCATCACAACACTGAATTTTTCAGCTCTTCCTTTGAAGTACGTTCAGCAAGACTCTGGGATAATTTGATTCCTGATATAACTTCGTCAAACCCGCTTTTTTTATTATTCTTTGTTCTTTTGTAGCTTTCATTTTTTGTTGATGTACATGTATAATTCTGTCACTCTGTAATCTGGTTGGTTGGAAGAAATTGCCTAATGTCAATAAGCCCGTCAGTGTGCATTATATTTGTTTATATTATGTACAAAAAGTTAAATATATAAATAAAATAAAGATTTTCTATTCGTTAATCGGTCCATTGTTGATAATCAAACAAGTTGATAATCATTTCTTGGCGGTTCGAAGCGGACGGACGGTTAAACGTGTGTCTGTAATTGAGGATTAAAGTTTGCCGGAAGATGAACGATAAAACAAAAACAGAAGTATGAGAAAAAGTTGTGAATCTGGTTGAGCGCCGGTTCACTGGTGGAGTTTCCACTTAAAGTTTGTTGGCTGGCGGCGCGGCGCTATCGGGTCGGGGAGATAGTTTAAGGTATGGAGTTTAAAATGATGTTAAATCAATTGACCTGCTTCAAGGGAAACTTTACAAAATGTATCATTTTACTGGAAGCTAACCAAGTGAGGACGAGAGTACAATATTTTTGATATTATTTGATAAACCCCATGTTCACATAGATCGTGAATATACCAACATATATGACCCGAAAATTCCTACATTTTTATATTTATATTTGCAGAGTGCTTCCACTTTATTCTACTTTTGTTTTTGAGTGTCTCGTAAGAGCCGGGCAATCATAAATACAATAATAATATCTCACATAGTTCAGCAATGAGTTTCACCGCCCATTCTGAATTTAGAGCCCTTTTAGGTGTGACGAGATTGGTATGTGGGTATACACGCATGTTTTGTGCTCCCTTTTATAAGGTAAACAAACCTGTCGCTGATCACCCCAAATTGTGGGATATGCCGTGATAGTATGAATGAATGAACATTTTTTTTTATATTCAACGATGCATTTCCAATAATGAGAGCTTAAATGTATATATGAAAATGAAAATAAGATATAAGGCAAATATATTATACGGAAAACATTGTTAGGTGAGGTAGACAATGAAGTGGCACAGTTGGTAAGCCGTTTAGCTTCTGTGTGGGCGTCCTGGGTTCGATCCCCAGCTGAGGAGAAATTTAATTAAATTCATTTCTCACGTAAAGCTTGCTTCTCTGGACTTGAAAAACTGTGGTTTTTTTTTTAATTTTGACAACAATATATGTAAGAGAAAGCAATAGATAAAGGATGGTAAACGTAGACATAAATATATACCATCGACACTCTATTACGTTTAATTTAATTATTTATTTTACGGTAAAAAAAAAATCATTAAAAAAATACAAAAATAAATATATATATAATATATCTATAAACAGAATGCTGCTCTCCTATATGTTAGAGATAGGCCCTGCGTTATAAAGGGAGCAGTCTTTGGTCTTTGTTAGTTTATTGATGATGTTTTTTCGTTTTACAAATACATTTTTATGATTCATAAATTTACTAAACGAAATTTCTATAACGAAATTGGATTCCGTGTTATTCATACATAGTTCACTAAAAATTATTTAACAGACTTTGAATACACTTAAACCAATTAACACAGTTTTCAAATTGCTGAGAATTTTGAAAACAAACTAATAACAAAATGTTTTATATCGTTTACCTCTGCAGGGGAAATTGGTAAACTTTAATACATTATGTATGAGGGAGCTTGTACGTAGGTACTATGAAGCTTAATATTAATTAATTATATCCATTGAATACATACATACCTACTTGCTTACCTTCACTAATTCCACCGAATATCAGCTGATATACGGGAGGTTAATGTTTCAAAGTGATTAAATATTAAGACAATTGCTCACAACTCAGAATGTTCAGGATGAACGAATTGACTGATATCACTAAACTATCTGCGAGAAATCTGTTTTGAAAACAAAATATTTCACACAATATTATATTGATTCTGGCAAACTCAGATTGCATTTCATCTATTTATTTAGTTGCATATAACTAATGAGATCAAACTGTCGATGGCGATAGTATGTATAGTTGAAGAATATGTACCAAACTATAAACACTTAAACACAAATTAATAAATGATATTTTGTTTCTATATAAAACATGTAGGTCAGTCTGTTTTTCCTACTCAGAATATAATAACAGCATGTTGTATGCTTTTAGATTAAGTAGGTATCAAACTGTTGAGTGAGATATCGTGTAGTGTTTACTTCCTTACAAATTGTATGAAACGATGTCGTCACTAAATTCAATTTTTATCAAAATTGTTATAAAAAGTTCATGATGTACTTCTACAATTTTAATATTTTTTATAGCAAATAAAATTATCTAGTTGGGGTGTTTTATTCAATTATCAAGTATTATTAAGTGTTTTTATTTCATATATTAACTACGAAAGAAATCACATCTTCCATTGCCAGATATTGGTTGGTGGAAATCCCTCGACAGACATCTTTCAGAAACACAATTTAAGAAATTAAAAAAATATATTAAAGGCGACACGGCAAATGACAACAAAATTAGTATATAAAAGTCCAGTTCTTAGTTCACTTTCTTCTTATTTAAACAGAAAATAACACTTAAAGGATGGTCAATAAGGTCCAGTGTCCCGTTAATCATAGAAATATGTATTGTCATTTGACGATACGGTTCACTCATATCTTCACTTTCAGTGAACGGTAAGTTAGATTCTTCCTTTTAAATTAGATCTTTTTTATTAAGTTTTAGAGTTCTCCAGACTCTTCTTATGTTCTTTGAGTTTTGCAAAGGGTCGTTATTAGTCTCATAGGCAGAACGGCTGGTGGTTGGGAAGAACATGGAGATGTAGAGTTTAAGAAGCGATATATTACAATGCGAAACATTATTATTTAATCGATCGTAAATGTATGGTAAGGCACAGGATTATTTATCATTTCCTAATAAATGTTTTGTTACTAAAACGTTTTCTTGCTACTGTTTACACTTTTGGTATCTTGTCAGTAAGGTTTTGTGTTTTATGAACTTTTGAGGTTCCTTAGCTATTTTCAGAGTACTGTAAAGGGGCTCTTTGCAATCACCATAAGCAGAACTAATGGTGATGAAATAAATAGTCCTTATGCACCTTTGTGTTTCAACCCAGGTCAATGTCTTTAAAATACGACCTCGTTTATACTGGTTCAAATCGTTTGAAATGTAAGCCTATGTTAGAATGCATCACATATCATACAAGTAGGTGCATATTATATTGATATACAATAAGTAGTAGCGAATTCTCAAATACCAAGAAGGGTCAATGGAGAAAGTCAACCTCCATTGAATATGAAATAACTTCTATATCGCAATCACTCATAAAATTATATCTCATGTCCTACAGTCTTACCTTCCAAGAAACTATTACATGAAAAACATCAGTATATACGCTTTTCTAATGTTTTATGATGTGTTGGAAGTCAACATAATTTGATGTTTAACTATTTTTTTTAAATAATCTATTAATTATGAAATAACCCATCCATAAACTCAAAATCATTTCAATAAATCCATTTATTTACCTGTATTATAAAATACAGATAATTCGATATCGAACAATAAAAAAATATTTGGCTTAATTAATTGTCAGTTTAACCATGGTTCCTACTCTTCATCGTCGTTTTTTTATATTTATTTGTAAAAAAAATACCCGAGAAACTTTGGATTACTGATAATAATTTCAAATATTTAATTGCAAAAACAATATCTATGGCCAATATTTTTACAAGTCGAGAAAAACGCGTTAAAAGGTCTCCAAAGAAGATGTTATAATAATCATTTGTAAACGTGTGAGTGTGCTGGGCCAAAGGAAATAGTGCAAATTCAGGAATGGTCCCTAGAGACACATACATCTTATTCACCACACAAAGATCTGGGATATCTGTCACAATCCTCTAAGTTTCCATGGCACGTGAATAATTAATCAGGTAAATAATACTACGTGTGATAGTCTGCTAAATTTCCTTTGAGGTACAAAGAATAGACACCTAAATAATCCTACAAAGTTTGATATAGTAAGAAGGAGAACCAAGAACTCAAGGCACATAATAATGATGAACAATTCCTTGCACCCTGCGCGTGTGTCGAGTTTATTGTCGTATGGCAATTTCTTCTAACTGACCAGTGTTTCCAGCCCAGAGAAGTAATATTGGCGTGCGAAATGAATTTTAAATAAATTTCTCTTCTGCTGGGAATCGACCCTGGGACGCCCGCATGGAAACCGAACGGCTTAAAAACTATGCCACGGTGGTCGGCACAGGGCGGCTAACGATCTGTCATCGCCTGGTTTACGACATCACTTTATGCGCTTGCGTAACTTTCACCAATTAAATATTCTTATTGAGTTCTTAATCAATCCATTTTTTAAAATTCTATTGTTATTGTTGTTGTTTGAAAATATGCTGAATAAACCATCGCGATCTATGAAGTGACGAAGAAACTTTTTTATAACGCCATCTATTGAGAAATCGTTTTTTCGTAAACAATAAAATCTACAGTCCTTATACATGAAGTGACAATTCTTTCGTATAGATGTCACCCCTGAGCCGCGCTATAATTATTTGTTCATGCTTGTTGACTTACATGTACCAATGTGTATGTAAATGAGTAAGCAATGCGTATATGCAACTATGAACTAAAATGTATTTAATTTCAACATAACATTGATTTAGTTACTTCTAGAAATGTATGTTTAGGATGAAGCCCTAATTAAATCAATATAATTTACTTCAGAGGGGTTGGGTCGATCTGTTATCATGGTATCTTTAATTATCTATTATCATTGTGAAATATTAAATGATAGAATATCAGAAACTACCCTTTCTAGCTTTGTTACTGCGTATTGAAACTGTTCATCGTTTATATTCTCCACTAGTATAATTTCCCGATTTTTACGTTAATTTATCAGCAGATATCATGTAAAAATGTTAAAAATGCATAGCTACTACTAAGTTTCGTTTACTTATTGGATATTTAGTGTCTGATATGCTAACTATACAATTTTGCGTCACTCAAATGATACATGCAAAAGATTTTGAACCAAGGGGCTCCTGAGGACAGCGGAAATCAAGATTCTTAGGTCAATCACAGAAAAAAACTATCATAGATCGTGTTCCCAATGTTGAAATAAGAAAAACATGTCGAATAGAGAACATCGTTCAGTGGAGTATATCTAGAAGAAGACATTGGAGGGACCACGTAGACATAATGGACAGTGAGACCTGCGTATATAACAGAAAATGAATTCCCTTCTGGTCGCCGTCTACCCGGAAGACCACACAACGGATGGATGGATACTTCGTCATCTCAGGAGGCATTGTTTTTGGATTACAGACCAACAGATCTATTCAACAAAGAAGAAGAAAAAAGATTTCATATAGGAAATATGTGTCAAGTAGGTACATTTACTTACATCTAATTAGTTTTTCATGGGGTAATGATTATTTTTATAAATTGTTGTTCTTCTCTTTGATTTTATTTGTCAATAACTTTCAAAAAGCTCTCTCGTTCTGAAAAATTAAGTTTTTTAATTTATTTAATGCTAACAATGAAATAAATTAAAAATCTTAATATTCATAAAAAGAACATAAATGAGTCTAGGGATGACTTACTGGATTTTTGTAATTTATTATATCCTTGTGAGCTGTTTATTGTACCTACCCTAGCAATTACACACTTATCAATAACACTCACTTATATGTACCTACAGATATACTTATCTTCTAGCTCTACTATGTAATCGAATTGTAACTTCTGCTTTGGATTATCAATAAAAATAAATAAATAGTAAATCAATTTATACATCTTCATACACACCATGTACAAAGACGGTTTGATGCTATAACGTAATTTCTTTCAACCAACCCGAGCAACATGAAGTCTCAATTGGTGCAAATAGAGAAAAAAAAATAATGGTAGTCTAGAATATAAATTCATTTGCCAGCAATTAATCGTCATCGGAATATCGCTTTACATGCAACTGTTATGTCAACTTAAACTATTGACGAACAAGAGGACAAAGTTTTCAAAACTCATAGAATGCACCTTACAATAAATTTGTTGACCGTATTAGCTAGGGAAAATATATCCTAAGATAAAAGCTTTTGCGCTACTGAAATTGTATTTTACCTCCCTAAATATATATCTCGTGATAAACTGATATAAATCTTTCAAAGTTATAAAATATATCTTTCCCACGTTATACTTTACCTAAGGAAAGCATCGCATGCACTTCGCAATATTACATAAATCATTATAAGAGCATTATATTGAAAAATAAGAATTCAAATACAATACAAATAATAATCGTATTATCTATGCAATATTTCATAATGTTTTGTTCTCCGGACTTAATGAATATAATTCTGGAATATTTTATTTCTTGTTATGTTCATTTGCATCACTAAAAACAATTTTATTCATTCATTCCTACCATCACGGAATATCCCACAAAATGACGTGAGGTGTGCAGGTGTGCATAACCTTAAAAATAAAGCACGATACTTGATTGTATACCCACACACCAGTCTAGCCTCGCCTAAAAACCATTCAGATTTGTTGTTTCATTTCTCATTTCTAAAATATGTTAGAATATATCAAAGAAAACGATGATTATATTAGATTGAAAGCACTATTTGATTTAATCTTAATCGTTGAGTTAAATTTTAATGATATTTCAAGACAAATTTTTAAAATATCCATAGAGACCTGTCATCGGTTGATCTATGTGATCACTTTATGCGCTTGCACAACGTTCACAAATTGTGCCTTCCTATTGAGTACCCTATCAATCCAATTTTTTGAAAGTTCTTTATATTTTAATAATGAGAAACGGATCGTTTGGAAATAAACTAAAAAACACTATCACCATCTATGAAGTAACAAAGAAACCTTTTTGTAACGCCATCTATTGAGAAATTGGTTTTTGTAAACAATGAAAGCAACAGTCCTTGTACATGAGGTGACAATGCTCTCGCACAGATGTCACCTCTAAACTGAACTGAAAGTATAGGTATTTACTTATTTCGAATTTTCAACGGAATCACATGAAGTGTACTAGTATATTTGTTAGGTTTTTTTTTTAATTTTATTTTATGGTACAGTGACCAAAGTAAAAAATACATCATACACATAAAGATATTTTAGTCATGAAAATCAGTTCGTTTGAAATTATGCTGAAAAAATACTATCGCCATCTATGAAGTAACGAATAAATCTTTTCCTTACGTCATCTATTGAAAAATTGGTTTGTTAACAATGAAAACAACAGTCTTTATACATGAGGTAAAAATGCTTTCGCACAGATGTCACCCTTGAACCGCACCAGAAATATAAGTTCATTTTCGATTTGATTATTTATTTATTTTTATTTATTTATTTTAAAACTTTCTGAGCACAAGTGCACAATGGCGGGCTTATTGCCAAATGGTAATATCTTCCAACCAACCATACAATTATTACAATTTGTATGTAAATCGAATATTAGCATTATACGCATTGACTGCCGCCAGAGAAAAAATCCAATGTTCGCGTATGAGTATGTACCTATTTTTTTATTACTATAAAATTATTATGACTTTTTAAGTTTTAACAAATTTCTTACATTTTTCCATTATGCTACAAAAATTTATGTTTAAAAATGGCAGGTAAACTCAGATAACTTCACCGGACAAAGGCTGGGTTAAATAGCGAGGTGGGATATGGGTAAAGACCAGGTGCCACATGAAGTGGGTAATTTGTGTCTAATTTAAGCAAGTTTTAAACACAACTTGTAACTTGGGTAACAAAGCAGTAAGCGGACTACTAGTCTCCGTTCAACGTATGTATGTATGTTAGATTATATTGTATGTACATTTTACATTGTTGTTTTGCAATCAAGAACAATAACTCATTTCATAGGAAACAAAATCTTCACGTTGAGCAAGTTAATTTTGTGAAAAAGCAAGGAATAATTCATTATATCCACCTCGGAATAGGCTCGCCTAGAGAATTAAATGGTTAATTTTAATGATAAAAAAATATGCTTAATACTTACAAAATTACAGTGAATTTATTACAGTAATTATTATTAAATATAATTGGTAAAAATTTTGCATACTACATTCACTAAAAGATATGGTACAAAACTTCGTTTTTTATCCAAAAACATTAAAAATAAAATGTATTAATAAAAAAAAATTACACCATTACTTTTTTATCGTTTATTTTATAATATTAAGAGATGTTCTAAACCACGAATTAGATATTGGATAGGTACTATTGACTTCGTTGATTACATCGGGATAAAAATAATAATGAACACTTCCTTGCACCCTGCGCAAGTGGCGAGTTTATTGCCGTATGGCAATTTCTACCATCTGACCAGTAATTCCAGCCTAGAGAAGCAATATTTGCGTGATAAATTAATTAAAATAAATTTCTCCTCTGCTGGGAATCGAACCTAGGACGCCCGCACAGTAACCAATAAACCAATTTATTCCAACCGGATAATCTAGTTGGTTGGAATAAAATGCCTGAAGGCAACAAGCCTGCCAGTTTTTTTTATATTTGTTTACCTATATTATGCAAAAAAATTTCAATAAACATATAACGAAAATATATAAAATTTAAATTACTTAACTCTGAGACTGCTGGGTGAGTCTTGTTGATTATATTTTTTTATTTACCTATATAATTTATATTCAATTACAAAACATCAGGTACATACATTACTAATTTAATAGCATTCAAAAAGCGTCTGAAGTGACACTTTCTATCCACATAAACACAAATTCACGTCTTTTTCCCTTTATCCCTCTTCCTTTCTCCTCTCCTATCCTCCATCCAATAAACATAGTGTATCTATCTGATGTTTTTTTTATTATTCTTATTTTTGTTCTTATTTATACATATATTATTTTTTTGTTTCTTATATTTGACTTTGTATTTTTAAGTTATGATTGATTTATTTAATTATTTTTTTTTTTTTTTTATTCATTTATTATTATTATTTTTTTTTTCTATTTCTCTATTTGTATTCTTCTATCCCTGTTACTGGCTGTATTTACCATGGTGGTTGACTGGTAGAGATTGCCTGCGGGCAATAAGTCCGCCACGTTGTATAAAACAATAAAAGTATTTTATTATTATTATTATTATATGTAGATTGATCTCGGTTATGATCCGGTAATTTCCTTCACAACGGAGCGTACTCAAGTTGTGAGGCTATGTGTTTGTGTGTCTGTGTGGTTGTGTGTAGTTGTTTAAAGTGGTACCTGTAGAAATTTTCTGACTATTGTGCATGTGTTGATAATTGTAGTTTTTTGTATGTTGGTGATTACGTATGGGGGTAACTTTAGTATGTCTATATTTTTTTGGAGAGTTTTTGGTATGATGCCTGTAGACGATAATATTATTGGGACTATTGTTACTTTTTCTTGTTTCCACTGTGATTTTATCTGTTCTGCTAAAGGTATGTATTTATCTATTTTTTCTAAATGTTTCTTTTGTAGATTTGCTGTATTTGGTATCGATATTTCTATTAGATATGTGTGTTTATGTATTTTGTCGATTAATGTAATGTCTGGTCGGTTATGTAGGTTTGTTCTGTCTGTGATTATGTCTCTATTCCAGTATAGTTTGTAGTTATCATTTTCTGTTACAGCTGGGGGTGTGTATTGATACCACTTGGGGTGTGTTTCGATAAGTTTATGTTTGTGGGCTAGTTCCAAATATATGTGTTTGCAGATGTTATCGTGTCTTATTGTATATTCCGTCGGTGCAAGAGTTGAGCAGCCACCTGTTATGTGTTCTATTGTTTCTTTTTGTAATTTGCACTTTCTGCATGTGTCGTTTGTTATTGTATTGTCTTTTATAATATGTTTCGTGTAGTTTTTTGTTTTTATTATTTTGTCCTGAATAGCTATGATAAATCCTTCTGTTTCTGCGTATAGGTCTGAGTGTTTGAGCCAATTATTACTAAGGGCTTTATCAATATGTTGTTGTTGTAGATGACTTGGGTGTATTCCATGTAATGTTTTATTTTTCCATGTTTCAATTTTTGCGTCATGTGTTGTTATTTCTAGATTGCGTTCGTTGTCGTTAAGTGTAAGTGGTGAGTAAGTGTGATCTATGTTTATAATTTCGTTGTGTATTGGGCTATTTCGTTTTGTGTAGAAGTATTGCCTTAAGTTATTTATTTGTGTATGGTGTAGATTTTTTATGTCTATGAGTCCTCTTCCTCCTTCCTCTCTTGGCAGTGTGAATCTTTCTATTGCTGAATGTTCGTGGTGAATTCTATGTTTTGATGATGTTGTTCTGAGTTTAATGTTGAGATCGTCGAGTTCCGTATTGGTCCATTTAATTATTCCAAATGTATATGTTAGTACTGGTATTGCGTATGTGTTTATTGCTTTAGTCATATTTTTTCCATTTAGTTGTGTTTTGAGGAGGATATTTAGTCTTTTAAGGTATTCGTTTTTGGTGGTTTCTTTTATCTTTTTATCTTTTATGCTTGGGTTCTGGAGAATTCCCAAGTATTTATAAAATTCATCTTCGTCCATTGCGCGTATTATTTCATTCGTATCCTTCAAGGTGCTTCCCGTGTGTTCCTTGGGTTTACCTCTTACTATTGAGCATGTGTTGCATTTATCAATACCGAATTTCATTTTTATGTCATTACTAAAGCGTTCAGTTTTATAAATTAGTTGTTTTAGTTCGTCATTATTTTTGCCATATAGTTTTAAATCGTCCATGTATAAAAGGTGGTTGATTTTTATAGGATTGGTATTTAAGTTGTGTGTTGTGATTTTGTAGCCAAGTTTGCTTTTGTTAAGCATCTTGGAGAGTGGGTTGAGGGAGATACAGAACCATAGTGCGCTTAGGGAGTCACCTTGAAAGATTCCGGTTTTAATGTTTATTTGTTTTGATTTTATCATTTTGTTGTTTAGTTTTAGGTATATTGTCGTGTTCCAGGTGTTCATTATTTGTTTTAAAAATTCTACAAGTTTTATGTCAATTTTGTATATTTCTAGAACTTTTACTAACCATGAGTGGGGGACACTATCAAAGGCTTTTTGGTAATCTATGTATGCACAGTACATGTTCCTTTTCTTCTTTATCGCCTGATTTGTTATGGTCCGGTCGATGATGATTTGTTCTTTGCATCCTCTGCTTTGCTTTCTGCATCCTTTTTGTTCTTCTGTTAATATGTTATTTTGTGTTAGGAAAAGATCTATTTTTGTAGTTATAATTGAGGTAAGAATTTTGTATATTGTGGGTAGACATGTGATTGGACGATATTTAGATGGATTTTTTGTGTCTGTTGATTTAGGTTTGAGATATGTGATACCTTTAGTGAAAAAAGATGGGAGGTTTTGGTTTTCCGTTACGCATTTGTGTAATAGTTCGGAGAATTTTTCATGTGTTACAGGGAGATATTTGTACCAGTAATTTTGGATATTATCTATGCCTGGTGTCTTCCAGTTGTGTGTCTTCTTTACAGCAGTTTTGAAGTCAGTTATATTTATTTGTATTGTGGCCATGTTTTGAAATTGGTTATTGTCATTTTCTTCCTCTGTTATCCATGTGGCATTTTCATTGTGTTTTTTGTTTTCAGACCAAATGTTCTCCCAGTATGATTCTATTTCATTTAATTTAGGTGCGTCTGTAATTTCTATATTGTTGTTTTTAAGGTTGTTGTAGAAGCTTTTTTGGCTTGTTTGAAAATTGAGATTGTGTGTTTTCCTGTCATAGCATTTTTTGTAGCGTTTTAATCTATGTGATTGTGCTGATAACTTTTGTGTTAGCGTATCAAGGAGTATAGTTAGGTTGCGTTCATTGTATTTGTCTTTAATCGTTTCAATTTCCCGTAGTTTTCTTGGATTTTTTAGATTATCTTTAATTTTTTGTGTTACTTTGCCTATTTCATTTCTTAATGAGTTGATTTTGATTTGTATTCTGTGTTGCCATGCTGGTATAGTGCTTCTGTGTGTTCTATGGGAGTTTTCTGTTTTATTGTTTATATTTTGTTTGTTTAGTGTAATAATGGTGTATGCACTACAGTAAACTAATAGATGTAATTTTTCGAGTGTTGTTTCAGTGTTAATCATGTTATGTAGAATTGTGTTGATAATATTGATCATGTTAATGGTTTGTTTGTTGATTTTGAGCTTTGGTAGGTGTGGTCTTGTTGTGGGGTCGCTATCTTTATATATTTCGATTGTGTGTTCTAGTGTGTTTGTGATTTGTGTTTTTGTGTCTGGGTTTTGTTCTGTTCTTCCGTTGGTCTCGTCATTGTTGTTAGGGCTTATTGTTGTATTATTGTTCATATTGGTGGATTCGTTAGTTATGTTTATATTTGGTTGTTCAGTGTTATTTTGCTGTGGTATTATTGATATTTCCTGTGGATTGTTGTGGTTTATTTGTGTATTTGTTAAGTCTTGTGTTAATGTACTTGTTCTATTTTGATTACTCATTCTGATTGCGTCTTGTTTTATTTGATCAAGTATTGATAGTTGTATTCTTTTGTTGTTTATTATAACTCTTTTCTGGTCCGCCAGTCGCTGTTCTGTGATGTGTGAGAGTTCTGGATAAATTGTGGTGAATTGTGTATGTAGCTCCTGTCTGTATCCAATTATTTGTGTGTCTCCTTGTGTGATAGTGTAGTAGCAACGCATGAGGTTTATGTTCATGTCATCTGTCCATTTCATGCGTTGTCGTGGTTTTCCCGCTTTGGTGGTTGTCGGTTGACTTGCCGGCAAAGCACTTTCAGCAGGTCGGGTGTGTTGGGTTTCGGCTGTTGTTTCTTCGGGTGTCCCGGCATGTGTCCGCCTGTTCGACAGCATTATTATTATTATTATACATACATACCATCACGCCATGTCCCTCGCGAGGTAGGCAGAGAGAACTGAACGCCACATGTTTCTATATTGACACCCATACAACGCCTCGTCAACATATGTACATGCTTGTCTGTTGTTCAGGCTTCTTACGTTTCCGTCTTTTTGAATATAGTTCGTATAGTATTAGGCGCCCTCGACCTCTTTTTCCAATCCAGTGAGCTTTGAATATTTTCTTCGTTCTTCGTTCATTCTTCCTCATTCTTCATCATCTTAATGTGTGAAATTTAATTCTATTTATTACACATTTCTTCATTTCTCATTTCTTCCCTTGTCAAAACGTACAAAAAATGACATAGAGCGATGTTCACAAAATCAGAATACAATTATAATTAATGTACCATTGTCATCTTGTAACCCGTGAAATAACCAAATATGTAACACGTCATATGTGTTGTTACGCAAATATGCGTAACTCAGTTAATTTTGACATATTTTTTACATGTGTTAGTAATGAAAGCACACGCCCTGCCGCAACGTTAAGCTGATTACTCTAATTAAATCTAATATTATAATGTTAAGTACAGTATACACGTTCAATGTAAATTTTGAAGTAGGCTTATCATAATTTAACTGAATGATGATTCAGTATTGTGTATATACTTAAACAAGAACGATTTAATACAGAAAAAAATATCATATTCAGAAAAATAAACTATCCTACATTTTTAAAAATAAATTAAACACTTGTTTTTCTTTCTACATTTATTTTTACTCTCCAGAACGACCGTTTCGCCTGGTGAAGGCCTTTTCAACTGGCCATACTATCCTACATTTTATTCTATAAATATATGCATTGGATTGATTTCGAAAACACAACGATTCGAAATACGATTTAGCAGGTACCTGCACTACTTTGCCCATCATAATGAATTTTAAAAATCAGGGAGGCACTTCCAACCAACCGCAATAGCTTAGTATTGAGTCGTTTGACTACTACGGTGGAGCCCTCGGTTCAGTTTCCATTAACGAAAAATAATTTCAAATTCACATCTAAGGAAATTGATTCTCTGGGTTGAAAACACTCGCTAGTTTGATGATATTGTCATTTGAAAATAGAGTCGTCACTTGCTCAGGGTGTAAGGCAGTGTTAAAATTATATTGTGATAAGAATATAATGTTCGACGAGAAAATACAGTTGAAGTTTTTAAACAAATAACTTATTTATATATTTAATAACTTAGTTATGGAGTAACTAATTTTTCGAACTTGATGTGGTTAACATTGAAGAAGTACCATACCATACTATTACGCTATTTCCCTATTTGAAGTAGGCAGAGAGAACCGAACGCCAGACTCCTCTCTCTTGACATACATTTCTCGCTCCATTCACGTCCAAGCGTCGTCTCTTACGCGCTTCTTTGTTATTCTCACTTCTAACTTACGTGAGATCCTAATGTCCGCTATGGTACCAATCTCAAACTTTTTAACATCTCAACAGAGACGAAGTTGGAATATTATAGAAGGACCAGGAACTCAAGGCAACAACAAGCCTTACGATATTAACACAAATACAATCAAAAGTCAACAAACAATAAAAACACATTTCGGGTATACCATTCTTAGGTAACAATACAATTAGTCATCACAAAAAATGTACGTCTGACAATATTCGCTTGTATAAAGCTAGGGAATCTGCAAAAATGTCAGTTATATTAGCATATTTATTTTCCAATCTATGGAATCTTCTTATTGGGAAATTATATAATTAATTAGTACCGATATTATCACATTGTTTACTATGTACAAAGTATTTGTGTTTGTATTTAATTTCTTTCAAAAGTGTCATTGTAATCTAGTAGTGTTCAAAAATAAGTTTAAATTATGGACCACCTTCGATTACCGTCAAATCTATCGATCTAATCAAAATTAAAATTCTTACGTAACAAATAAATAAATATTTATTGAGAAATGTTTTTTTCACAATTGCGTAATTTCATCAATTAGGAGACGTACACATGTTTAAGTGGTTGATTAAAGGAAACGTATTCCTCTACGTTGAAGAAGGGTTGAGGGTAGAAGAAACGAAAGAAAAGTTTGAAGTATTGTTGAAGTTTGAACACCGTACAAACTCAAGTTGCAGGGAACGCTAAATGCACCTACTTTTATTACCTACACTTGTAAGGAACCACTTAGAAGTGCTTTGTATTGCATTAATTTACGTTTTCAACGAACGCTAAAATATACACACACAGTTATAACTGCGTCATTTTCTTTAGTTCAATCCTTTGCTTTCCGATGGCTCACATCCAGTTTAATGACAGAGAATGCAATGGAAAGTTTAATGAACCCGTTAGATGGACAATACACTCTGCATTGCTATATCAAAATAAATGTAACTCAAATATTGCTATATCTAAATAAATATAAGACAATGTATTTTTTTCCACCACTATTATTTTTTTAAATCATCCTAATGATTGGGTGGAATGCCATATAAGATAATGAAAAAAAAGTTTAAATCGTTCTTGGAAATCTGTTAAAATTCACTCAGGAGTTGTAGGTACCTACTGTTGTCGACGTATCTCAAGTTTTGTACAAATTTACAATAGGATGGAGGTTCAGTGAATATACAGTTGAGTATGTTTAAAGTGTAAATGTAAGTTCATATAGAAACGGAATAGTAAGTAAGTATGAGTGGGCACGTAAAAGCATTGGGCGGGAGAGTAACATAAATCCAAGTCATCTACTAACCATGTTCGCCATTCATTATTCTCAACAGATTTTGCACCTTCTACGGCACATATTCGGATCTTTAACATATCATATACGGGCATGTGTAGATGTACTTCTTCGACAGATCATATTATACTCAGATAATTCATACAAATGTCGCTACGTGATGCTTACCACTCAAAAAAAGAAGACAGTGGCAAACCGAATAATTATTGTATCTTCGAAAATAATGAAATTGGTTGTCTTTTAACATCAAATTTGTGTTCAATCGTTGTGATTTGGATAATTGAGAGTCAAATTAGTTAAGTGTGACGGCACAGCGCCTAGCGACTGCCCTGTCAAATAGATGCATATTCCTCCCAGCGTCCAATCAGCGAGCTTCGATCTTTACGGAATTCGGCACTAGGGGGGTTTTAACTGAATGCACAAGCGACGAACCCCAGGGCCAATCTCTCCTCTTTCTTGTTAATTTCGTATGTTTGTTATTTAGTCTGAAAAGTTGTAACAAAAATATAATATTTAATATCGTGAGTGATCTTTTATTTATCTTTACTCTTTAATATTACGAACCTGTTACCTTTCATTTAAAATATCTGAATAAAACTTAATCAATTCGATAATTGAATGAATTTTATCAAACCGCTTTTCGGTCTTTTAGTGAAAGTGCTCTTACTTTGAGAACTGTGGGCATTGAAGGCAGTGCATTTCACTTTATAGGACCGCTCACATCAAACATCACATATTTATATCAATAATTCATAGATACTCTATGTAGAAAATAATAAATTATCAAAGATTTAAAATACAACCTGTTAATATATGTATATTGTTTGGCGCTTCTTGTTTTTCCAGAATATTTAGACCTGCTTATTTTTTATGGCACGAAGATTCTGAAAATTAATTTAATTAGAACAGAACGTTTTCCCTTGTAATCTCATCCCTGATAAAAATCGTACTTATTTACCTACTTGGTGAAGGTACTCATAATATATGCCTCACACATGAGTGAATGTAGCCAGCAAATTTCAACTATACCTACACATGTACATCGATCTAGATAGATGTAGGTATGTAAATGTAAACAAAAGTGGCGTTGTTGCGAAATTTTTTAGCCACTAGTGTATTGGGTGAGTTGAGTCGCATTTTTTGCCCTGTTATTTTGTCATTATCATTAGGTAGCGAAGAATTAAGTTTTTGGCTGTCGTGCTTTAAATTTACTCAAAAGGCAAGTGGTGTAAAATAAACATACACATATACCATTGCTATACATAAATAGCTGAGAGATACAATTGCCACACTACTTATAATAGTATTTTATACAAACTTAGAAACAATGTTCAAGTACCATTTGACATAATGTGTTTGATATTGGCGGTATTAAAATAAACAATTTTCAGACTGACGAAAAATGCTATTTTATTATTTATAAAAAAAACTTATCAGCTCGTGAGGCTTTGTGTTTTTATACTGTTTCAAATGTAATATAATAAGATTTTTGCTCTACTGTAAAATTGCCGATTTCCACATAGAAAGATTTCAAACGAATGCAAGGGCAGGCAGACTTGGGCAGACTGACATGAATATAGCCGTGCACAAACATTCGCAAATCCAGAACGACAATCTTACCAGCCCCCCTAGACAACATGCCATTTAAGCTAAGCGTTATATCGCTAAGCGATAGTAAATGTATGGAATTGGTGGCTATGACATCACGTGACAGCCACCAATTTCATACATTTCTATCGCTTAGCGATATAACGCTTATCTTTAATGACATGTTGTCCAGGGGGGCAGGTCTACTTTATTTACATATATGCAGATTTCAACGCGAAGATAACTTTAAACAGTGTGTCCTCAAATATCTTGATTTACTTATTTTAAAACATTTAGCGACGGTCAAATATTATGTACGAGTATTTGTGAGCTTATACATAATACAATTTCAGTTTTATTGAGTTTATCAATAAAACTGAACGCCCAGCAAACCTTAGGTACCTGAAGTTTCTCATACATAGGTCCGAATACAGAGTCCTACCTAAATACTAAATTCTAAACACTAACCATGTTTTCATTGCACAGTCACTCACTTAAGTTAGGAGATCACGTGGCTTCCTAACTGGAGGATGCTACGATGTTTTTGTATGAAATTTGCATTGCAGAGACAAATCTAAATACTTAGCGCATGCGCGTCGGCGTAAACTAACATTTGCGAATTGTCAAAAAGTAAGGTTGATCGCGAGGAACCTTACGAGTGTTTTAATAATAAAATACGAGATATTTTCGATGGATGATGATTTTAACAACTTCGTCAAACATGTATTTAGTAATTTTGTCAAATCAAATACAAAACAGAGTAGGTATATGTACAGCGATCTATAACATATTTCAACATATTTCATTTTTCCTTACATTTCAACACATCCTAGATAACTGTTCTCTAAACCTTAATAATTAAAATGTTTTTTAGACAAATAAAACCGAAAACAATAATTCACATAAGTAATAGTCTGGAACCAATACGTCAAAAATCCCCCGGGAAAATGACTCACTGCGATTCATACATAATTTGCCAACTAAGACATCTAGTATATTATAATAAATATCTATGGTCTAAACCCATAGAAAACTATCTATCTCATTTCTTCGTATGCAATAATGTGAAACGCTACGTCATCGACCTTAAGTTTGGCGTAGTATTAAGTATTTAGTTAGTGATGACTCTGCAACGCAATGAATACTAAATACTCCAGTTAGGTAAGGAGTTGGTATTTAGGTACTGTGCATTCGGGTCTTAGGTCCGAATGCAGAGTCCTACCTAAATACTAAATTCTAAATACTAACCATGTTTTCATTGCACAGTCGCTCACTTTAGTAAGGAGATCACGTGGCTTCCTAACTGGAGGATGTTACGACGTTTTTCTATGAGAATTGCATTGCAGAGACATATCTAAATACTTAGCGCATGCGCATCGGCGTTAATTAACATTTGCGAATTGTCAAAAAGTAGGGTTGATAGCGAGGAACCTTACGAATGGTTTGATACTAAAATACGAGATTTTTTCGGTGGATGATGATTTTATCGGCTTCGTTGAATATGTATTTTGTAATTTTGTCAAATCAAATACCAAACAGAGTATTCAGCGATCCAAACGAGATGCCGAATATTCGGTGGAAAAAAACCGTAACATCGAGCTGACAGTGTGAAGTCAGCTCGATGTTACGGTTCACAAGTCTTGACTTTACAAGTCTCTTTTTTTAATAGTTTTATTGTTAATGAAAAATATTTATACGAAAATTATTAATTATATTGAGGATCTGTTATAAACTAATCGGTATGGAGTTGAAAATTTTCAAATAATAACTTACTTATAACTATAAAACATGGGCCTTACTATTTAAAATACGAGTTTAATCCAATGCTAAGTCAGTTTCGGCCATACGAAAAACTGGGTAAGTAATTGTGTTTAAGTCAGCTTAAACACAAATTGCAAATAGTACTTAAGTAAGACCAATTATGTAGAGAGTTAAAATCAGAGTTTTTTGGTAACGCTAAATTGTTACTGAGCTTTGACTAAAGTTTCATATTTCATTTAGTGCCCGATAAGAGAGGTCCGTCCCTACAACGAGGGCGTTGTAAAGCAAAACTCTCTTAAATTAGCACATTTTTTTCTTCCATTATTGCGACATTCAACGCAATGTTAATTTATTGTTTTCAATATTATAATTATTCCTCTTCTTGAAATACAACACTGGAGGTAAGAAATTTAAATTAATTCTGTAATGAAAACGACTATTATTCTCTTTTTATCGCAAATTTCCCAAGTGAACAATTCAAAAAGATAGATTGTTTTTCGGTGATTAATATAAAGCGTTTTTTTTTCTAGTTTAAATTATTTAAAATAATCAGTATATCCTTTTATAATATTTATTTTGTCATATATAGTATCTTAAACATTGGATTTTTATTGCGGGAATCGTATTAGATCCAGTATGCCAGTGAAACATGGACGTGGCAAAAGACGAATAAAAGTAGTAAAAATGAGAACTCAATTCAATTTACAAGGACTGAAATAGATTTTTTTTAAATATCTGCTTCAACAACAATTCTGTTTTGTCTCTCCTGTAAAGTGTCATTTTTTGACTTGTCTGGCTTTTCCTTTCGGACATAGAAATGCTGTAGAAATGAAATCACTAAGAAGAGTAGAACGATATATGATAGAATAAAAAATGAGGACATAAACAGAGAATGCAAGATATATTGTAAGTAAAATGAAGGTTAATGGCCTGAGAGGGTTTGGGCATATTGAAAGAATGAACGATGAACGGTGTACCAAAAAAATATACGTGGGTGTCATTTTTGATCTTAAAGAACTCTCGTTCATACACCGAGTCAAGTAAAAGAATAAAAAAAATGAAATTTCATATCTTGGTTAAAGACTCCTCATCGAAGGTGTCCATAGATAAGCAAAAAATCTCTTTTCCTTGCCACCCCAAGAACGACGTATTTTTTTTATAATATTAGGCATCCCACCCATAGAAGAGTAATTTGTGCCAAATGGAAGAAAAAATAAAAAATATATTAGCGAATATTACGACTTACAGATTAATGAATTAAAACTTAAATAGCTGTTGTATCCAATATTACATATAAAAATAAAAAAAAATCCCAGTGATTATGATAAATATAAAAATTTTGAAGAGAGTTAAACGATTAGAGAGGAGACATATTTACTGGTAGAGGGACTTTGGATAATGTTATATTCGTAGTACATCGGACATTCAAAGTTGCACATGAAGGGTTTTCTTTTATATTACTTACTTACTTTCCGTGTCCAGAACACCATCATATTCGTAGCCCCCAATATTCAGCCACTCGGATTCCAGTAGTGTTCGCTATCACTGTGTCTTGGTGCGTGCATGTCGCTCCTATCATAGGACATGACAGTATTTTATATAAGTGAGTAGCAATTGAGCAATGACCCAATCTCCTTTTCGACATATTAGAAATCTTTATTTTAGACATTTATTTGTGAAACCAAGGGAAAGATGGAATGTTTAATTGGATATTATAGTAGTATGTTCCTATAGTTTCAGAAGAGATTTTCCACTTGTCTTGCCATTTATTTTTGGCAATGTTACAATGAGAACGAATCGTGTCTCTGATGGAAAGGGAGATGTTAAAATAAGAGGCGTCAGAACTGGAGGCTTGTTTTGCTTATTCATCCGGGATCTCGTTCCCATTTATACCTATGTGGGAAGGGATCCATGCTTATATTATTTCATAGCCTTTTTCTATAAGATAACATAGTATGAGACATCTTTGTTAAAGGAAAATCTGGAAAGGAAATAGACGTCCACTCTCCATGTGGTGGGGTAATATGAATTAGTCCGTGGATAAAGCCCAAATACCAGCCCCGACAGTAAAGGATAGATCATCCTGGCGCCGAAGTATTAGGAGAACCGACCCTTCCTGTAGCAGGAAAAGGCTAAGAAAACGAAGAAAGTTTAAATTGAGTTAGAAAAAAACAGGCAATAATCATAATATAGCAAATATGTAAACTTTAATACATATTTCATTCAAGACTTTAAAAGAAAATTAATAATGATTTCGGCTCCCAAAAAGTTTTGACCTGGCATATCTGAATCCTTTATTGTCCGCAATAACAAAGAAGGCATTCTTTTTTACAGAAATAAAGTTCAAGGTGTGATCGGACTTTGCCGATAAAAAGTTTTTTCTCCGAAAATAATATAACCCTAAAGAATTTACAATAAATAGTTTATCCACCGTTAACTCAAAACTTTAAAACAAATAAGCCTAAAAGCCTTCTATTACGTTTGAAATAAGATGGATATCAAAATTGATAATATACAGATTAAAGTATGAATTTAAAATAAAAAGTTCCATTATGATTGCGTTACGCTAACTTTAAGAATTCATATTTTTGTAAATTGTAAAAAAAACTTATAAAAAGAAAACACAGTTTGATTCCACATTGAGTATGTTTAATTTGCCTAAGCGCTTTCGCCAGTCACAGCTGGCATCCTCAGAGGCACACTATATACTAACTTAAAATAACTTTAAATTTTAAGTTAGTATATAGTGTGCCTCTGAGGATGCCAGCTGTGACTGGCGAAAGCGCTTAGGCAAATTAAACATACTCAATGTGGAATCAAATTGTGTTTTCTTTTTATAAGTTTTTTTTACAATTTATAATTATGAACTTCCACTGTGTCAACGAAAAAACCTTAAAATTATTTCATATTTTTGTGTTTATTTAGTATTTTAATATTTAATATTCGATAGAGTCTCCAATGTATGTAAGAGTTCTAAATATGACGAAGAATGAGAGAAAGAGAGTTTCTGAACATTGTGGACAAAGTTAATATTATAAACCGCCTTGAAGCATTTGAAATGTGGATCCAGCTCATAATGTTGAGAATACTATGGACTGACATGGTCAGAAACACTGAAGTACTACGTAGAGCCAACACCAACAGAGAATTATTCACCAATGTTAAGCTCCGTAAAGTGTCGTATTTCGAACATATTCTGAGAGGAAAATATATAACATCCCATTTATATCAGGGGAAGATCGAGGGTCGTAGAGGGGTCGGAAGAAAGCAGCTTTCCTGTCTTCGAAACACCCGGAATGGACCGGTATAATAGCTGTGTAGGAGCTGTTACGCACTGCCCAGAACGTGGAGGCTTTCTCTAAGAAGATAGATATGCGCTTCAAAAATTTAAAGTGGAGGAAAATATATTGGGAAGACTGGGGATGGGACGAAAAAGAATGCCGTTGCTTAAAAATCTAAGGCATCATAAGGTTCGGGATTCCGGTTGCGGCGTCACTAATTTGGCTGACGCAGAATTGGGATTAGTTAGGTGTGATGGTCGCCAACCTCCTCTAAGAGCAGCACAAGAAGAAGAACAAAAGTTTTAATATTCTTTTTATAGATTCTCGGACAACTAAAAGGTACCTACTATGTCAAATAACAATTTAACACGCACCCAATAACGAGTTTCTTAATTCTGGGGACTTACGATAATTATCGTCTCGCAAATCCAGACAGAAAATAAAGTTGGTTGGAAAAAAAAATTGGAATTAATAAAATCACTTACCGTTATCGTCAATATCAGTATAAAAGAACATTGATACTAAGAACATTATAACAGGTTTTCCTAGTGAGACGGGAAACGAAAAATATATTGTAATTCATGTATTTTTGTATAATAAACGTCGGGTTTCCGGCACTGAAACTGTAACAGTACTGTATTATCAAGGTGCCAATATATCAATACTTAAGATTAATAAACCAGTAAGACTTTAGTGTTTTATTCTGTCACTAAATAAATGTTTGAATTGGCTATACCTACACGATTCGAAGTGTCCAATATCAGAATATCTTCTAGTAGTACGCATGTGTATGATATTATTCCAAGACGCAAGCCATGCCTTTCAATCACCATTTAATATTAGTTCGTAACGTCTCAAACAGATGACAACAGCGTATGATCTTTCATTTCAAGCAGTGCGAATTCCTTCTTCTGCTCTCTTTCCATACAGCTAGTATTTGTTTCATTAAAAAAATCTTGAACAGATATTTTTAAAAGTGGGAGGTCACAAATCTCGGTGATGACATTAAACTCGGTTATCTATGAACATAAAAACGGATTTATTCTGTTTCCGGTTGAGGGAGGACGTAATGCCTTAATTAGTGAGAAAAAAGGGGAGAGGAAAAGCAGGCGATTTTAATGAGCAGGAAATTCCTGAAAAATGGAGGCATTCAGCTCGTTTCCTTCACTGTCAATATATCAATCTCACTTTTATAATTTCCATTATACTTATTCAAAACCCTACTAAAATATATATATTATCCGTTAAGGCCCACATAGACTTTACAGCCTTATACTATTTTTGTATAGGATATATATTATCTGCATATAAATAAAAGAGACCTGGTAAGATTGTCGTTCTGGATTTGCACATGTTTGTGCACGGCTAAATTCATGTCAGTCTGTCTGTCTGTCTTTCGTTTGAAACCTTACTATGTCAAAATCGTCAATTTTACAGTAGAGCAAAAATCTTATAATATTACATTTTTATAATATAACATTTGAAACAGTATAAAAACACAAAGCCTCGCGAGCTAATATGTTTTTTATGTTATTTTCAAAAGAAAGTATGTTTTAATGTTATATAATAAGACTTATAGAATGCTTTTTTGCATTACTCGCCGAGTCGCCAAAATTGATTTATGAGAATATATCCTTACGGTTATTATAATGCACACTGATGCCAACGTAAAATTTTGTTTGTTCCCGTCATAGCCAGAGCTCAAAAGGCACGAAATAATAAAATCCTACATAGGGAGAGGGAACAATTTACACGGAACAAGTGTTTCCTTTTGCATTGTGGGTCAGATTTGCTTTACTTGCATTGTTTTACCGATTTAGCTGTCAAAATGGTGATTCTTTACAAGTGGCCTACAACGCCAATTATATTGATTTTTTGTTTAAAGATAGTCAATATTATACATATTTCGGGAAAAATATTCTTTTTTTGTGGTAACGCCTAATTTTTTTTTAATAAATACGAAAAAATATACAAAGTGTATAAATGGTTGGTTTTCGACATCTATCGGAAAATTTTCAAACTTATGGAAACACAATATAAAATCATTTTTACAAAAAATAACTTTATTTGTACGAAATTTTGTAAAACAGGGATACAGTTTAAAAATATATAAGATTACAAAATATTTAAATACCTTCTACTTTCGTGCAGGTCTTGAAATTTAATTATTATTCAATTATGGAGTATTATTTGAATGATATCACAAAAGCGCCGCAATGCGTTTAAAAATATAAGTTTTCTTCCGATGAGAATAATATCGAAATAATAAAAAGATCATCAAAATGAAATAATATTATTATCAACAACTATTGATTATTGATTACAGTTTAAAAATATATAAAATTACAAAATATTTATGTACCTTCTACTTTCGTGTCAGGTCTTGAAATTTAATTATTATTTAACTATGGAGTATTATTTGAATGACATCACAAAAGCGCCGCAATGCGTTAAAAAATATAAGTTTTCTTCCGATGAGAATAATATCGAAATAATAAAAAGGTCATCAAAATGAAATATTATCATCAACAACTATTGATTATTTATTATAAAATAATGTATGCTGTGCACGTTACAACTTTAAAAACACATTCGTTCTATATGGGCAACCCAAAGTTTGGATTAATTGGACTAACATAAATAAAAAAAATACTTATGTATTTAAAAATAATCAAAATGAGGTAATTAACTACATTTTGATGATGGAGAATAGAGTGCTGTTACTCATCATAATATGCCCATGAGACACAAAGCGAAGATGCAGGTCGATAAATTGCAGCATCCAGAGTAATTTATCTTTTCACGGCACTCACGGTTAAGGGCAAGCGTTCGTTCTTCCTCGCGGGTGCTCAGGTTGACGTGGCCAAGTCTTCATGGACTATTGGCATCGTCATGGGCATGTTCATGGGGCGTGTGGCTGGGGCCATGTGTCCATGCGGAGTAGCCGCAAAAACAACACTGGCAATGCACTGGAAGCCCGCACCTTGTGAAGTCCACTAGACTTGTGACGTCCACCAGGTGTTGGTTAACACTGTACCGAATATATTTTTTAAGTACCTACCATAAAAGCTTCGTTTCATTTTGTCGCATGAACCGCCGAAGGCGGCCATTTACCGCGCAGCGGTAAAAAGTAGGCTGAAAGCCCTAGCTTAGAAGCTGAGCGAAGCGATGCTTCTCAGCTAGTACTAAATAAAGAATCATATATGAAAATAAATAACAGAGGCTGGAAAAAAGATACTACATAATTGGTTAATTATATATATACTGGATATAGAGTTAGTTTTTGACAAGATGAAAAAATGGATTTAATCGATGGATAAGTTACCAGAGAATGATAAAAAAATTTAAGGTTGTTTGTTCATGTGTAATACAATCATGATAAAATTATTTTTTTTAAATTTAATATGCTTTAAATAAAAACATGCGTTGTGTTTTTAGTAAAATTTACTTTAGTATAAAAATAACAATACAACACACAATGTTAAGGTTTATGAGAAATTCGCGTGAAAGAATTATTATTGCAAAAAAATGAAACATGTGTTTAACAAAGGGAATATTCTGCTCGAGACGCGAATATTTTGTTTTTCTGAGAGTTAGAGAGCCTTAGGAAATCTCTCGTTATATAACTCTACGGCGGATATCAGGTGCGTTGGGATTCGTATAAAAATACAACTGTAAATCTGGAAGGAAGATGTCACTTGATGGATTTATTTTGGTAATGGTGAAGACATTCGGGGGAGTAATGAGGATTTCTAAACCCTTATACAAATACACACAAGTATAGTTATTTTGGTTTTGAAAATTTACGTGTAAATATATACGAGTATACTTTTATATGAAATACGGAGCACACAATATTTATTTTCAGTTCATGGTTGAGAGATGCGTGATATTCAAGATGTTGTAAGATGGAGGAGACAAATAAGGCACTAGAGAAACTATGTAGAAAGAATGGACCAAACCTTGCCCTTCATGAAATACCAGGAGAAGAAATATTGCCTGGAAAACCTCACAAAAAGTGGAAAGACAGCTGGGAGTCCACAGCACAAGAGGAAGCAAACTCTGCACAAAGATGCTTTAGTGAACAATTAGTTTAGTATTGTGGCAGACCGCATCTCGAAATTTCTTTCGAGCGCGCGCCTAGCGACGGCAAGTACATTTGTTTATCGCTAGGCCGAGTTCATCGCCCGCAAGGTCAAACAAGTGACAATACTCCTCAACTGGGTATGACACTTCAAATAAATAAGTCTAGAAAGTTCGAGGACATTGAACTTGCTACCCCCAGCACAGCACTATTTAAGGGAGTCTACACCTCTACACGTCGTCACTTCATTTCCGTATTTCCGTCACTTCGATTCGTCACATCACGCCGCCGTTCTCGACCACGCCGTCTCGCCGACACTTCGTCTCTCGACCACCGGTCATCTCTCGACCTCGCGAGCACGATGGTACTTCACCATGCGAAGATTCGGACACTTCGAACACACCCGCTAACTCGCTCGTTATACCTACTCATCGTGAGAAAGTTCCTTTGTAAGTTATTTCATCAATTGTAAATTTACCTTTAAGCCAACTATTAATTGTGATCAATATACTCATTGTTACTTTTGACCATTCTTTCTTCTTCTCTCTCAACCACTGCCCTTGTGTTCTCATTTCAAATCATATCCACTTGGGATATAGTAAACTCTCTTTACTGGTAACCCCTCTGGTTACCACATATATTTAATAGTTTCCATTACCATTTTCAATGTGTTAGCTATAGGACTAATTTTAACTTAATTTTAACTGATTGTATTTTTTTAAGTTTTGTTTCACCATTTTCAATGTGTTAGCTATAGGACTAATTTTAAATTATTTTTTGCAAACTGAAAGCGCCCTTGAGGTGACCACGGTTGTCACTAAACGGCGCTTTATAAATTGTCCTTATTATTATTATTATTAACCACTCTGGTTATTAACTACTGTTGATTGGTAACCCCTCTGGTTACCAATCAGCTTCAGTATGAAGAAGGAAAAGGATCAACTCCTAAACACTTTTATGAATAAAGAGCGAATATGTCATTTGATGATAAGCAAAGGATTGGGATTGTGGTTAACGAAAGTGATTGATCCCGATTGATTGTTTCTTCAGAGTATATCGAATTGCTACCAATCCATCCCAATAAAGGTGGATGTCTTATATATAAATCATCTAATTACAAATAAGTTATCACAAATATTTCAATTAAGCGATTTCACAACGAATAGTTTACACCCCCATAGACAAAAATTAAACAAAAGTAATGAATATTATATGTAAGTTACAACACATAATTACAAAATAAAATAATTTGGTAGGATTGTTATGAAAATATGGGATTAGGATTAACAACCAAAGGTGGAAAATATAACTTCTTATAAGGACAAAGGTATATACAAGATACAACTTGTCACAAATATGAAAATATGTTATTTTGAACTGTCATTTTGATTACTTGCAGCAATTTGTGATTCTCGCCGATATTTTCATTTTGTTTCCTACGATTGGTTGTGGTCGTTTATTGGCAAATATAAATATGCGAGTATTGGCAGATATTAGATATAACAAAATTTACTATGTAAGTTTTATGTCGATTAATGCTTAGTTAATGATTTTATAATATTGTTACTCATACAGTCTGTTCTGTAAAACTTAATGGAAAGTCCAAAAACTGATTTGTAACGAAATATTTCATATTATGTCAAAATAAAATATTGTCATGTTGTTGGATATTGTGAAGGTTGGCTGTGTTGATTTTCGAGAAATCCATGATTGTTTTTTTTTTAAATCAAATCTCTAATTATTTTTAATAAATTTGTAATCTCAAAGGTTATTTTTAGTAAATATGTATTAAATGTTGAACCAAAATTTCCATAAAACCCTATTGTTTTAATTTTTCAAATAAGCTTATTTCGTTAATGTTTTTAATATATAACATTAATTTAAGGTGAATATTAATAGTTTGTCACATATTTTAACAATATAAACCCGAAATAATTGCCATATATTAGTATCTTTTGCATTGTGGAACTGAATAAAACACAGTCCGTACTTTCCTGGTTCGTAGTGATACGCAAACTAAAAATAACTTCAGATATGTAGATTGATGACGGTACCTACAGGATTAAGAAAGAATTGTGATGGTCAAAACGTGGGATTGTAAATACGAGAATTCTTATTTTTTATTTATAAATACGAGAATCCTTAATTTGTTCTAGAAGAATATTGGCGTTGTTGTAAGAATCAGGAGAAAACACGCAGGTAAGAGAACAAATGAAATAAATAAAACATAATACTCCAGCTGAAAAAAATCAATTTGGAATGAAATAAAAGTAAAGTACAATAAAATAAGTATACTTACTTTTTTTGATGAGTAATGTGATTGTATATCGAAGTAATATTTGCAATCATAAACACAGTAAAGAATTGTTAAACAATATAATATTTGTTTGAAATGAAATGATTTTATTTCCATTATAAAAGTATGATAAAAATACTATAAAGGTACAAAGAACTGATCCTAATTGGAAATTTACTGCCTCACTAGATATATTTATTTATTTATTTCATGTACATTATCATGAGTACAATGGCGGGTATTTTGCCATAAGGTAATTTCTTTCAACCAACCAAACAGAAACGTGAGGTCATAAATAGTGTAGCGGAAGGTAAATTAAATAAATTACTAGAAACAAACAGAAAGATAAACACGTAATATTATTAAATGTAAAATCACAGAAATACATAAAGAAAGGAGGGAGATAGAGGTTGTGGAATGTAAGAGAGGATAGGGAAGTAGTGTCAATTGAGAGTTTTTAGACAGATATCCCAATTTTAGTCTTTTTTGTAAAGATGAATCTATCGAAACGTTGTAATATCATCACTTAATGTATTGCATAGTCTTGCTGATTTTACTTCAAAGGAGGAACTGAAAAATTCAGTATGTATGAATATACAAAATTAATTAAATAAAGAGTTCAGTTAAAATACATATTGTTTAATTTATTAATTAGGTATTTATGAAAAACAACATATTATTTCTATTCTGGATTTGATAAGGTCAGCTACTTCAATTATACATTCTTACTTATACATACTGGAACAATTTATTCATCCCAAGAAACTTATTACAAAACTACTGTAAAAGTTTGCCTGAGCTTCAGTTATTGTTTTTCGTCAATAGGCAATACAAAAGTGGTCAGTGAAAGTTTTTACCAGACAAACATGTTTTCGCAGACAATTCTGAAGGTGCAAATAGACTTCCAATAAAAAGTTGTCAAATTAATAATTTTGTTACAACTACTGTTTTAAATTAACTAAGCACATCGAATCAAAGAACATCGAATAAGACAAAATTAATATAAATATTTATCACTCTAAAATATTGGAATTTAGAGTAAAATAAGGGTTATAGAAATTCTACGAATCCATTTAAAAGCTGCATTTTCAAATTAATTACTTTTTCAGCATATACCTACAGGCAACTACATTTGAACATTGTAGGAACTTTTTTATCACAATAAACAATTTAATTAATAAATGTCTTGGGAATACCCCTTCTTTCTCTATTATTCGTATCCTCGTTTTGAATCTACATATATTTAGACAATATATGTGTGTATATGTATGTATATGTATTGTGAACATTCTTAATTGATTTTTAATTTTTTGTTGTATTCTTTTCATACACTTTGTTTGATTTGTATTTTAGTCATTCTTTGGAACATTCTTGGTTGATTTTTTTTTCTTTATACTTGATTATTTTTTTTATTTTTTTATGCACTTGGATGATGTGTTTTTTATATTATTTTTGTTATTTTCTATATAAATGGTTGTTATATACCGTAAATAAATAAATAATAATAATAAACACTTCCTTTCACCTTGCGCGAGTATATTTCAACTGACCAATGTTTCCAGCCCAGAGAAGCAACATTAGCGTGAGGAATGAATTTTAATAAATTTCTCCTCTGCTGGGGATCGAACCCAGGACGCCCGCACAGAAATCAAACATCTCATATGTTCTTAGATGGTCTTCGTCACTATTTATCACTATTCTGACGATGCTCGGCATTGAGCGATATCAGTAAATGGGAGTCACGTTAGCGAACTTTATTAAATATAACGCCAAATTACAAGTATTTTTGTTCATAATTCTGTGATTATGGAGTTCTATCATGAAGTGACAGTTTCCAACATTAAAAATATTAGAATGACACAAAAAATTTTAGACATTCAGAAAACAGCATTCGATTGATCTTCGCTCGTACTTTTGAATAGATTTTGGATCTTTTAATCAATCAATACCTGGTAAATATAGTACCTGTGTAATAAAATTGTTCAAACCTATCCACATATATGCTTAACCATTTTTATCTCTCCCATATCAACTCGTTTACTATTTCCGTTTAAGGGGAGGACTGCTGCCAACGTACCTATTTTTCAATTTGATATACCATCATTATTTATTATCAAATCGTTTAGAAAAAAATAATTTAATAGTTTGGGTATTAATAAAGAAAAATTTATCTTTACTTTTTGATAATGTTCTGTATAAATTCTTGTAATGCATACCCCGATTTTCAAAGTTTATCTTATATTTTAAATAAAATATAAGGCGTAGTTCAATGTATTTTTTTTTAAATTAAATAAGATAAAAATATCTAGAAAAATATGATGTGACGTTGCATTAATGCTTCAGGTTTAGTAAATAAACCTAAAAAAACATTTATTTTCCATTCAGCGCCATTGCGAAATAAAAGTTTTTTGGTCTATTAACTTAACCTGATGCATTAATGCAACGTTACATCGTATTTTTCCAGATATACTGATCTTTTTTAATTTAAAAAAAATATATAATGCTCTATACCTTATAGTTTTTTAGAAATTTAAGATAAATGTCAAAAATCGGGGTGTGCTTATTATTTTCCTACAACAATATATACAGAACATAATTAAAAAGTTAAGGTATATTTTTCTTTATTAATATCCAAATTAACTAGGTTATTTTTTTCAAAATGATTCGTTTTGCAGTAATTATGCAAATTCAAATTGAAAAAATAGGTACGTTGGCAGCGGTCACCCTCTTAATACGTATGTATCTTATTTCTATAGTTTACAGCTTGCTTATTTCCCGAATACTTGAAAGCTCTTTCCTAAATAAATATCCTTGCAATCCATTTGTTTGCATTACGTATATTTTATGTTACGTATAAGAAAGTAGAGGGGATGTGTTTTTTTACATCTCCTGTTCTCTGTCTCTCTCTCTTTCTCTGGTTAAGAGATTTATCGCAAAGTCTTTTTATGTCCTCGGGGTCGATCGTAAAAACATTGACCTCAAGAATAAATTTTGTGGCGGGTCCTAATTTCCATTTCATTTCATTGATTTAGGAACAGGTTAACGTGTACGCTTTATAGGTAAGCGATTACAAACTCCGAAGGATAAAAGACTTTTGAACAACATTAGATGAATATCATTCATTTGTAATATGAAAAAAGCCATAAAAAACGAACTCTGGAATCTGAAGTACAGAATACACGTAAATATATCATATCTTTTTCTGTTTCAGAACATTACATTCTTTGAACTTACATATGTAGCTTGTAAAGGAAAAAAGACAAATACCTGGGAAAGGAGGCTATTCAGACTATTACAAACTATTCAGGTGAAGGTAAAAAAAATTTTTTTTTTTTTTTTTTTATTTATTTGTAACATAAGAAATAATATACAGGTACACATCAAAGTTTAACAATACAATATTTTTACAAAAAAAAAAGATCCTTAAGAACTAGATGCGGAATGTAAACTGCTTCACTAGGTTAAAAACCTGTTCTGAAGCAGCTTATAATTATATATAAAAATTGTAACAAAAAATATATATATTTTTACAAATTTAATTCGTATTATTGGTGGGTATTTTTTAACATATAATGAGTGGGTATTTTTTAAGGTTTACTCGAGTTTTGAATCCCGTGTATGCAAATTTGATTAGGTCGGATCAGAATCGAACCTTTATATATTGATACTCACGGATTTTTTTTTAACATGTCCACGTAGGGGACGCCAGCTATTAGGATTTGGGTCCATTTTACTCTTCCGAAGAAGCGCACTACGTAGCGTTGGGAGGGGTTTGCAATTTAGAAAAGAGTTTATTAATTCAGATTTTAAAAAGACTCGGGTTGTAGGAAGGTGGAAACACAGAATTCGGAAGATCGTTCCACAGTATGTAAACCTATTTAAAAAGATTCAATTATTGAAAATAACGATTAATATTCAAATAATATCGTAAAAATATAGAGTACAAGGAAATAAAATATTGCACACGATATTAAACTCTATATTTTTGTGACAACTTTTTAAACATACAATACAAATTCACTAAATGATAAGCATACGAAATTAACAAGAAAGAGGAATGATTAGTACTGAAGTTCGTCGCTTGTGCGTTCAGTAAAAAAAACCCCTATCCATAAAGATCGATGCTCGCTGGTTGGACGCTAGAAGGAGTGTGTATCCATTTGACAGGGCGGTCGCTAGGCGCTGTGCTGTCACAGTACGACCGTTTTGCCATTAATGCAATGATATTCTTAAAACATTAAATATTTTTTTACATTTAAACTATAAATGATAAAGATTTACTAAATTAACACTAATATCTGTGTGTTCTCGTTTTATAGTGATTCAGAGGTCAGAGGTCAACTTAAGAATTTTGGAACTTCATTTCGAGTTACTTTTGAAAAATTCACTAATTGATTGTAAAGTCGTCTAAAAACAAATATCATCTGATATTTGAAAGAAATATTTGCTCGAATTTTTGTTTGATTTTTTGCTGAGGGCAAACTAATTCGCGATAATTTTCCTTTACATTGGAAAACACAAATAAAAACATAACTTTTGAAAGGAGAACGTTTGTTTTCTCGGTATCTTGAATATTGTTTTTTTTTATATTCCACTGGGAGAATCCATGTAAACAAAGCTATGTTAAAAGGTTTATGATATTCTTGGCTTATTTCATTTTCCGATGGCTCATTATCAATATCATAAAATATTATTAACATCACACATGTACACGTTAATTAATAACTGGCAATACTTTAGAAAAGAGGGGACAAATTTCTTATGAATTTGTTATGTTATTATTAATATGTTATTATTAATATATTATTATATGTTATTATTAATATGTTATTATTAATATATTATTATATGTTATTATTAATATGTTATTATTAATATATTATTATATGTTATTATTAATATGTTATTATTAATATATTATTATATGTTATTATTAACATGTTATTATTAATATATTATTATATGTTATTATTAAATACATAAATTTTATTTTTGGATTTTTTGGAATGACAATCTTCTTTATAAGCCCAAGATTCGACCCATCCCAAGGTAACAACATAATATGTTACGAGTAATATATTTAACGATTGACAAACAATGTATTTTTATAATCTTAATTTACACATGTATATCTAATACAAGATACTTTATAATTAAGAAACGACACTGGTGGGACAAACCTAGTACATAATATATTATGTTACTGGTGGCGAAGTAAATACATATTTTATTAATAATGTGTATTTTAAATCAAACAAATGATTTGATCTACATATATATTTTTTCCTGAATCCAGGACGACCGTTTCAGCTTATTAGGCCCTTATCAACTGCGTCGCTTGTGCGTTCAGTAAAAAAACCCCTATCCATAAAGATCGATGCTCGCTGGTTGGACGATAGAAGGAGTGTGTATCCATTTAACAGGGCGGTCGCTAGGCGCTGTGCCGTCACAGTACGACCGTTTGATAAGGGCCTAATAAGCTGAAACGGTCGTCCTGGGTTCAGGAAAAAATATATATGTAGACCAAATCATTTGTTTGATTTAAAATACCCATTATTATGGAATTCTACATATTCAACACCGTCAGCATTGACAAAATTAAAAAACATATTTTATTGATAAGTTTTTAATGTTCTAACGGAAAGAGCTGCCGGAACAGTCAGGATACAATAGAGGTAAGCCAAGGAAAATATTTTTTATTTATTACTTTGTTATTTGTTGATTTATTTATTTATTTGCTGTATTGTTTATTTATATATTGACTAATGAACGGTTAAAGTAACAGAAAAAAATATTAAAATCATTCATTGATACAATTACGTCATATACCACCATGAAGGCTAACCAGCTCATAAATTTACAAAATGAATAAATATTTCCAGAAAACCTGTTAATAAAATATCTGTTTAAAATCAGACTTAGCTTCACTAAAAAACTATCTGATTGATAATGTATTTTTTAAATATAGTTGCGTTTTTGTTATTGTTTTTTTTTAAATAATAGAAAATAAATTTAATTTTAGTTTTTTTTATCACCACCCGCTCCGCATATGAGGACTGTAAACGGCACCTTCACAGAATGTTCAATGAGATACAAAAAAAAACTCATAGCACGAAAATTAGATCATGGAGCCCTCTAGATTAGCAATATCGGCACCATAGTGCAAAAAGTATAATCAACGTACGTGAATAGTAGATTCACACTCGTGGACTGTCATCGAATTAAGAAAAATGTTTATCGTCTACAAACCAATCAAATAAAATATCTGTATAAAAATAAATAAACATATAAACATTTTTTTTTTTTTTTGAAAAAAAATGAATATGTCCTTGTTAAACAAGTACATATACATCTTCTTACGTTCCCTAAACTAAGCATAAATGCTTGTCCTATAGGTGAACGAGATCGGTCGAGGCAGGATTCGAACTCGCGACCACTGGATTACTAACCCAGCGCGCTAACCGCTCTGCCATCCACCCATCCTGTTTATTTATATTATTGATCTTCAATATATGCAGTACAATAAATTATTATATTATAAGTTTATTTTCTATCTATTTCCCAAAAATCTATTGTGTTATATATAAAAAATTGTTATATATATTGTGCTAAAATAAAAAATATATTGTGTTAGTATAGAATATACTGGAAAGTGATTGAAATACATAAAAATAAAAAGACATGAATAACCGAGACGATGGTATGCGCGAACCAAATACTTGGAAAAAAGTACTTTACGATTGCAAAATATATCCAAAATTACCTAATTATAAACCGATTACAAGTATTAACTTTATAAAAGTACGTAGGAATACAATTTTTTTTTCAACTCAATGAGCTTGCTCTAAGAGCACAAAGCTGTCGTTATCGGACCTCATCATGTACCTTTTCAAATGGGCAAAAAATATTTTGGGCATGTAGTATATGATTTAGATGGGTCGGTGGCAGAGCGGTTAGCGCGCTGGGCTAGTAATCCAGTGGTTGCGAGTTCGAATCCTGCCTCGACCGATTTCGTTCACGTAAGCACAAGCATTAATTTGCTTATTTCAGGGAACGTAGGAAGATGTATATGTACTTGTTTAACAAGGACATATTCATTTAAAAAAAAAAATTAAAAAAAAAAAAATATATGCAAGAGCTCACCATTCATATCATTTAGTATTTTTGGCAGGAGATATTCCCATGTGTTCTCATGCCATATGCATTATTGTACACAGGTAAAATATATTTATTTAAGTAGTATAACTGTCGAAGGTTTTTTCTACGTGAGTTTTACTTTTAATCGATTAACATTATCATGTTCGTCTTTTAAGATGAAAATATCTTTTTTTTCTTCTACGCACATGATTTCGTTAGTTATTCGCTTCTGATGTATTTTTTATATCCATGAAATGAAAGATAAAACGCAAACTTTGTTTAATTCAACCTTTGACCTTTCACTCATTAAATTGGGGCTGAAAATCTCGAATACATTGATGTATCGATTTCTGATCTAAATATTCACCCATTACAGGTCAAACTCGGGTATTTGTTGACTTTCAAGATTTAACGACTCGGATTACAGCTAACCCGTAATTGAAATTATTTCGTTTTAATAGGCTAAATATAGAATGGTTTTTATCTCATTTTATACAGATGTTGAAACGAAATGGTCTCAATCTGTACGATTATAAAAAAAAAAAGATATACATCTTCCTACGTTCCCTAAACTAAGCATAAATGCTTGTCCTATAGGTGAACGAAATCAGTCGAGGCAGGATTCGAACTTGCGACCACTGGATTACTAACCCAGCGCGCTAACCGCTCTGCCATCGACCCATCTGTTATTAATGTATTGTAAATTCACTATGTCATACGATAAATAAATAAATAATTGATCAGCTTCATGCTGTTGTATTTTTTTCTGTATCTTAATGTTGTTTTATAACATTTGCTACATATATCCATTATTGTATCTACTGAACGGGTATAGGCTTAGAACGGGTATCTCCTTATATTACTGGGACCTTAAGGTCCTGATCGACGAGCGAGTAAAACCGCGGTCTTATGGCTCGTCGGTAAAGCTCGCCGGTGTATCATTGCAATACCGCGGTTTTGTAAGTTGACGAGCCTGGCTTGTGGCTCGTCAACTCATAAAACCGCGGTATAGGCTCGTACGTCGATCACCCACTTTACAGAGAGTATAAGACACCTACGAGTTAGTGTGTTCTATGCTACGAGTGTGGCGCCAGGTAGAACAACGTGCACCTAATGTCATGTCCCATGATAAAAGCGACATGCGCGCGCCAAGACACAGTGGTAGCAAACACTAGGGGATTTCGGGGAGCCTAATATTGGGGGCTACGAATATGATGGTGTTCCGGATATGAAAAGTATGTAAGACACCCTGTGCAATCGGCGAGTTTATTACTGTGAGGTATTTTCTTTCTATTAACATGTGTTTTCAGGCAAGAGAAGCAAGAAATAAATAAAAATCTTCGCTTGGAATCGAACACGGAACGTTTTCACAGGAGTCAAACGACTTACCAACATGGCGATCGACAATTTTACAAAAACGATGTTGTTAAAAAAATGCAATTGTTTAAAGGTAGAGGTACTTTGTGAAAATTCATTAAAAAAATAAAAATAAAAATCATCATTGTTTATTTCCACTTTTTCGTTTTCTTCGGCACTATGAGTTTCAAGAACTATCATCCATTTCCTCAGATGAAATCTCGAAACTAGTTAATAAATAAACTAGTAAAGAAATATAGAATGTTTCAAGAACTAGATACCGTTTTCTTCCTCAGATGAGATCCCTAAACAAGTAAATAAATAAACTAATAAAGAAATATAGAAAGTTTCAAGACCTAGATACCGTTTTCTTCCTCAGATGAGATCTCTAAACTATTTATTAGTAAATAAATAAAGTTGTAAATAACTGGACGAAGATAATTAATTTATTATTTAAAATATGTAATTGTGTTTACATAAATAAATTGGATAAATAAACTATATGGGCCTTACTTACTATTTATAATACGAGTTTAATCCAATGCTAAGTCAGTTTTGGCCATACAAAAAACTGGGTAAGTATCAGCTTAAACCTAAATTACAAATAGTAAGTAAGGCCCTATATGTACTTCAATTATACTGTAGTAGGTACTACTTAATATGGTTGTACAAAAGCAAATCTGAAATCAAAAATTATTAACTGAATATGGGATTCTTGGTGGAAGTAATTCTTATATGAAATTACACAAGTACGTGCTCTCGGAGTAACTGGTGAAACCATATTATAATTAAGAGAATCATATTTTCTTCCAGTATATGCTCTGAATTAATATTTTCCTTGCCTAGTAGGCAGCGTATTTTCTCATTATATCTCTGTATAGTGTATGTGGGTTCATACTTATCTAGTGTATCCTTATAGAGATATTCAGAGAAAATTTAATGTCAAAGTTTGAATAATATATCGACATAAATATATTTTATACCTTCTGCTCTTTTTATGTCCATGCATCGACTCATGCACCATATCTTATAATATAACAATTAACATCTTTGGAACGTGTTTTTGAAATTTTCACGTATGAAAATCAAAGAACACAGAGGTTTTTTTTTATACTGTGGTCAGTTAAAATAATATATATTTTGGGCATAGAATTATAATGTACAGAAGCCGCGTGTAGTACAAATTTCGAATTCAAATGTATGCCAAGTTTTTTTTACATGTGTGTGTGAGGCGGTAGATCGGTTGGTCTACGTATTATGTAGGTGTGCGTATCGGTAGGTGTACGTATACTAGAAATTCGTCTGTTTCAGCGTAGTTTTAGTTGGCATACATTCATTGCGCTGACTAGGTATCTGTATCATATATAATCTAAGATTTTGGGATTTTTCAAGTATATCGAGATTGCGTGTACATTATTTTAGTCATAGCATTCAATACACAAAAAAGGGATTCAAAAATAATTATATTTTATTTTATTTAATTTTATTTCAAATCTTTACATATTTAGGTACATAGCATATAAATATAACTTAAATATTTTAAAATATATATAAGGATTCCACTAAGGCTAAGCCTGTATATACAGTCTCAAAGTTGGAGGTTCAAGTCGAATTAAAAAATGCTTGAAAAATCTCTACTCTGATGTTACCAGTGTTTAGAAAAAAAATATTATGTTTATATACAATTTTTCCATTTTATTTGTATTTTTTTTATTTTACTGTCCTGTTTATCAAACTGATTTTTTTTGTCCAGAATTGACATTCATATAAATCTGGTCATTCAATGTTATTATGTTTAAGCAATTTTTTGTTGATTTTCTTTAATTTGGAATGAATCAAGCTTAAAAAAATAAAACCTCTGTCGCTTTTCTTTATGTTCATAATGATGGACATTGCTGTGTCCTAGAAACGTCTAGGCGAATACCCATTGACGAAGAAATAAATCAACGAAAGATTTTTAATAATGGAGGCGAAACGAACGCTGACCTATTCAGTTTTCCAAAATCACAAAACCAGCGGGCCTATTCCGGTTCTTTTATCGCGGCAATATACACAGGTTTTTACGTTACATGTGTTTCTTATAGCAGATCGTTATTCTACTAGCCCGCGTAAAATTCCGCGCATTATGTCGAGAAAACCTCCGTTCGCCGTTCCTAACGCGGTATTCTGATTGGAGCGAAATACGTATGAAATTCGACAGGTGAATTTTGTCGCAATGTTTATGTGGCATATCGAGATGGTGTTAAGTTTTGTGTAAAGACATAATGCGACGCGTACACACATTCATTCGTTTCACAGATTATAGTTATGAATGACAGCTTCTGATACGTAACTTTCACATTACATTCTGTGATGCGTAAAGATTAGTGGAACTTATCGCAAAATATTACACGTGAACGGGAATAAGGCCCCAGGACAAAGCATTCCAACTATTGGTCACCAATCATAGTGGCAATTCATTTTTCTTCTGAAATGGGTCAGATTTGAACACACACAAACACATATAAATAAGTACAGAGTATGATATATTTTTTGTTAAAAAACAGAAGATTATTTACTTTGTGGTACGCAACAAACTAAAATCATGTGATGAAACTTTGGAAGGCATTATTTATAACATTTCTTGTTGTTAAAAATGAAACTATTTATCGAACAAGTTTATTCAACATTTGTATATAGATTTATTTGTTTAGAAACTTAAGTTGCACTGAAGTGGCCGGCTGCTGTCGGCGTATCTATTTTTCAATTTGATCTTCATAGCTACTAATTGAATAGTTTTGAAAAAATATCTTAGAGTGGATATTAAAGAAGGAAAATATTTCATAATTTTAAAAATATGGTATCCAACTGTCGATTCGTTCATGAGAATTCAATTCTCTGAATGAATCGACATTATTAAGCCAAGATGCGTGTACGAAGGAACATTCTGTATGGCGTAGTGGACTTTTTGCATGCTAATAACACCAACTAGAGGTCTCGCAGCAAATATGCTCCCGTACATGGATTTACTCAGAATTCGGAGTACAACATTTAATGTGAGTTTTGTGTGTCTGTGTGTGTCTGTGTCTGTGCGTCTGTCCCCTTATAACTTTTGATCCGCTCAATTTACAGAGCCCAAATTTTCAGAATATATAAACAGTTATAGGCTTACAAAAAAATTATTGTGAATTTTTATTTCAGTCAGGGGTTATCAACTTTTGAAATTTTGGTTTATTTTTCCATATATCACAGAAACCATAAAAGCTAGAATGCTGAAAATTGGTAAAATATAGACAAATACAAAATCTCAAATTGGTTTTTTCAAAAAAATTCCAGGGTTTCTCAAACATTTTTCTTTAAGAAAAATATTTTTTTTTATGATAAATTTATGAGTTTAACTGTCTATATTTCCAATTTTTTTGAAAATATCGAAAAAAGCCGAAACACCCTAACTAGATAATTTAATTTAATATAAAAAATATTCACTTTGTATTAGCACATCTCAATTATTTTTTAACAATTTTTATAAAAATTGAATTTAGTGACGACATTGCTTCTTCCATTTTGTATGGCAGTTGCCTACACACAATATCTAAGAAGACTTAATAGTTTGATACATATTTCCAAACAAACATACATACCATCATGCTGTTTTCATATTCTGGGTAGGATCAAAAGACTGACCTCCATACTATCCTATCTTGACATACATACCTAGGTACATGTGTTGTATAGAAAACCAAATATCTTAAAATATTGAATAATTTGTATTTATGGGTTTATAGTTCGGTATTAATTCTTCACCTATACATACTATCGCTATCGACAGTTGGATCAACTAGTGTTAATATTCTTGTAGAAAAATAATAAGTTTTTCCCGATTTTTGATATTTTTTTTTATATTTCTATAAAGTGTGGAGCAATTCCTTTTTTTATTATAAAAAATCAAAAATATCTGAGAAAATGTCTGAGACATTTGCATTATGCTTCAGGTATAGTAAAGAAACCCAAAAGAACATTAATTGTGCAATTGCGCTGAATGGAAAATAAATGTTTTTCAGTTTTTTTTACTATACCTGAAGCATTAATGCAAATGTCATAACATATTTTTCCAGAAATTTTTGTGTTTTTTAATTTAAAATAATAAATATTGCTATACGCCTTACATAGAATAATAATAAAACTATAGATTACTCATTCCCATACAATACCTCGCTGAAAAAGTGAAGCCGTTTTATTGGCCGGCTCGTGTTAATATAATATGGTATGACTCTGCTGGTAGACATTGTTCGTATAGTAGGTACTACTCGTTATGACTGCGTAAATAATTTTGCAAGCAGTTAAAAAAATCACTATTATTTGGAGAACGTATCACGCAGACGGCCAAATGATTACTGAATAATCGTAGCAAAATGTTGACCAAATTAGTCAACATAAAGCAGTCGCGTTTACTGCAGGCTAAAGAGTATTCTATACTATAATTATTCTATGACGCCTTATAATTTATTAGAAATATAAGATAAAAGTCAAAATTCGAGAAAAGAACATTAGGTATTTGAAAGTAAGAAATATTTTTATTCAATAATATCCAAACTATCTAGTTATTTTTTCAACATGGTTCAATTAGTAGTAAAGATGGAATATCATATTGTAAAAAAAGGCACGCTGGCCGCTGTCCCACCATTTAATAATAATCTCTCTTATTGACACTATGGTGTCCAGTAGCGGAATTGCTTATAGAAGCCGAAAGTCTTGGCTTGCCTATGAATATTATCTTAAGAAATTCAAGAAATAATATGGGTCATCAAACAGATGGGTCGATGGCAGAGCGGTTAGCGCGCTGGGCTAGTAATCCAGTGGTCGCGAGTTCGAACCCTGCCTCGACCGATTTCATTCACCTATAGCACAAGCATTTATGTGCTTATTTTAGAGAACGTAGGAAGATGTATATGTACTTGTTTAACAAGGACATATTCATTTTTATATTAATAAAAAAAATTGTTTTGTTATTAATTATTTTTTTCATAGTACAAGATTAAAAATTAAACCGTTTGTAGATACGATACAGGGCCACAAATATAAATATTATTTTGGAATGTGATTTTAAAAATATTTTTCATGACCACTGAAATAAACAACGAAGCTAAAAAAACATTAAATTGTCGACATTTCCCAATTTTCTTCCAGGGTTTGCCTAGTCCGTAGAGTCTAGTCTCGCCCCTGATGTTGTCACAGCTATAATATTTAAGAATTATTAAAACTCTTTTTCTTTTATTTAGACAATCACTAGCAAAATGAGTGGTGTTTAATTACTAAAATTTCAATGTAAGATCACATGGGTACGAATTAATTACCAATAGTAGTTTGAAGGCTTCGTTTAATTGTTTGTTTGAACAATAAATGAGTAAGTAATTACGTATGTATTTATACAACAACAAAAAAAACAATGCGAGTATTTTTATGAGTATCTTATAAAAATATGCTTTTATTTTGTAAACGTCGGAAACACAACCCGATCTTACATTACTGACATAACAATACTTCACCACTCTCCCTATTTCCATTCTTCCCCAGATCAAATGTTCTTTTGTTATGTGAAATTGTGTATTTTGGCTTCCGTTTCTTCTTAATAAATACATCATTTATTGATATTGAATTGTTTTCGGTGGTATTTCTATCAATTGGCATTTTATGTTTTTCGGATTCGCCTTTCTTTATTTCATTATAACTTCATATTCGGCTGGAAATATAATTCTCCTATCACCACAAAATAAATGAAAGCAAATAATTAAATTAAGAATTCTCCCGCACAAATATTTTTTTAAGACTTTTATTAATTTTTAACTGTTCGTTCAAAAGAATGTTATATTTTATAACTAGCTCATGAAGAATCAGTTCGAATAGTGTTTGAATTTATATTGAAAGACGGGCTTATTAATGAGACTTAGCGCAAACATGGGATCAAACCAACCAAGCAAAAAACACAAACTTTTCTTCTGCGCACCCACAAGATGTTTATACAATGAATGTTACTGGTTTGTTTAATTGTATGATTCACCCACATGATATTTCTAGGTATTAAGCGATAAATATACAATGAATGTTCCTGGTTTGTTTGTATGATACACCCACATGCTTTTATAGGTCTTGAGTTATGAGTGTACAATAGATGATCTTGGTTAATTCATACATCCACATTGTATGATTAACGAACATGATTTTCCTACGTGTTAAGCGATAACTATACAATGATTGTTCTTGGTTTGTTTAACTGTATGACAAGCAAACATGATTTTTCTAGATGTTAAGCTTTAATTATACAATAAATGTTCCTGGTTTGTTTGATTGTAGGATTTTCACAAATCACTTGGTCTGATTTCGATTTTTTTTATATCAACTAATTTAATATCTTAATTTTTATTTACTATAACATTTTGCATACATTACATAAAAAAGTGCACATTGGCGTGTTTATTGTCAAATTTCAATATCTTCCAAACAACCATATCCACTTGTTGAGGTAAATTGTGTTGATGATGTGTACCAATTTATGCGAGTAAAATAATGGAGACAAAAAAACACAAACCAATAAAAATAAGAGAGGAGGGGACAAGGATATGATAATGAGACAAATTTAAGTTTTGTATGTAAGGAATTGATTCTTCAGATTTCTTTTGAAAGCTGGAAGTGTTATTGAAACTCGAAGTTGCAATGAGATGTGAGAAGAACTTGCATCTTTGGTCCCTCCTCCACCCACTCGCAACAGAGTCACTCGCTTCACTCAATCGCAGCATCCATTCACAGTGGACCTTCAACATATACGAACAAGTCGCTTCTCGAACTCCTTTATTAACTCAGCAGCCCGACTGTGGAACGATCTTCCGAATTCTGTGTTTCCATCTTCGTACAACCCGGGTCTTTTTAAAATCCGAATTAATAAACTCTTTTCTAGATTGCAAACCCCTCCCAACGCTACGTAGTGCGCTTCTTCGGAAGAGTAAAATGGACCCAAATCCTAATAGCTGGCGTCCCCTACGTAGACATGTTAAAAAAAAAAAAAGATGTGATTCCAAAGTAGGCCTGCTTGTACGGAGAAAGATGTGATGATACAAAAATTATTGTGAACTGGGATACTGAGCATACTTTCGACAGATGATTTGAATGGACCGGAGATTGTTGCCGATGTAAAGTTGCTAAGGAGAGAGACTTTGTACCTATAGGAGAAAAAGACGGGAATCTGGTAAATTGTTACGTCAGTATAAATTAATAATGCTGTTGTATGATATATACAACAACATTATAAATTTAGAATTAAGACTATTAATTGGTAAGTAAAAACTTCTAGTATCTTCTTTTTATTTTGGAATCTTTTGACGACATGACTTGTAGATCTTCAGACTGTTATTATGTTCTTTCAGAATTGGTATATAACAGCTTCTGTTTAGCATCTTATTTTTACTTTTCCCCTTTTCAAAACCATGCATGCAACGTTTCATACATTATCTTCGGACTTTCATTATATTCTTTCAGAGTTCTACGGGGGTTCAGAGTTCTGTAGACAGTCTCCGAGAGCAAAAATTAAGCGGTGGTAGGGGACGAAGAGTGTCAAGGATCGGCTATCGCCTACTTACGATTTCGAAATGAATTCTTGTGTCTTAAATTTCGAGATTAGATTTACATCACAAAACTGAAAGTTGAGTAAGAAATACTAAACTTAAATTTGGATATCTCTCACTTTCTCTCTCTATCGCGACCGGAAATTAGCGAGTTGAGAGTTTGACTTAGGTATGAAAACTGAATATTTTATGGAATCTCTAGAATGATCTTATTTGTATTCAAGCCAACAGGCTTTATTCTCGGCGTTGTAAATTTTTCGCCATGTCAAATGCAATGGGTAAGTATGCTAAATACACACAAAATAGAAATATCGAATTATTTTTCTGTCATAAAAACTAATACGTGAGGAATGAAGACAAGTGAAAAACGAGAAAGTCTCATCATTTATTTCAGCTTCAACCATTATGTTGGACCGTATCTAAGTATTATAGTATATCCATGCGGTCTATATTATTTTAAATCGAGTATTTATAGGTCAACATGAGAAGAAATCTTCACACAAAAATGATAAGTCTTACTTTTAAGAGGACATATAACGCTAAACTTAGTGACTGAAAACATGATATATTAAAACCACCCAGTGCACTATGAAGTTACGCGTTAGTAAGGGTAACTATGGCGTGCGTTAAAAAAGGTTTAGGTATACGTGGTTTAAATTATCGGAAACTGCAAATTTGTTGATTTTTTGCATTTTAAGAGCAAACCTTAGTTGAAATGAAAAAACTTTATCGGTTATTCACTTTGATTTTATGCACTCTTTAAGCATATACAAGATTTATTTCTCTACGACACAAAGTTATGGAGTAATTAAAAAAAAATGCTGTAAAAAAGGATATTTTTAGTATTTTTTTATGGGAATTTAGGCTGAATTTTAAAATTGTGTGGCGAACATTCACTAGAGAAATGTTGAAAAGACTTACACTATTTTTTTCTAGAAACACACTGTTTAACATATTTGAGGGATTTGATTTGAAATTGAGGTGTTTAGGTTTATATGGCCCCTTAAATGTAAAATACAAGTAAGTACAAGTTTAATAATAATAATAATAATAAAAAACTTTTATTGTTTTATACAACGTGGCGGACTTATTGCCCGCAGGCAATCTCTACCAGTCAACCACCATGGTAAATACAGCCAGTAACAGGGATAGAAGAATACAAATAGAGAAAACAAGTTTACAAGTTAATAAATACAAGTTTACTTATAAACCGTGACTATCTTTATTACACCTTTATTGAGTAGACGTCAAGTTAGGACGGGTCGAGAGGTTATTAAACGCTTAACTAACTTGTCATACAAAAACATGGCACAACGCGGTGTTTGTTTTCATTTTTCTATTTTTTGACATCTGCGAAGCCAATGCGGCCATATGAAAAAAAATGAGGGTGTTCGTAAACAATTCGGTGAACTATTTAGTCATATCTTAATATACGTTTATAAGTAAGATTTTTAAAACCGATCTTAACTATTTTAGTTGTGATTATCAAGTTGCGCGTTTAGTAAGCTTTTAACGAAATCTAATAAGTAAGAACGTTAGAATATTCGTTTATTGTGACGAAGCACGTTTTTGTGAAATGTGGTCAACACCAAATAGGTAGGTACATAATATTGTGTAAGTATTGTGCTATAGAACTAACTCATCTCTACATTCACCAATAAACAGAATCCTCACCACTTACAATAAGCATCAAAGTACCCTATATACAACTAGATATTTTTCATAACTCGCCTTACCAATAAAAAAACTTACTGTTCAATTTAAAATCAGCATAGCATGACACATTTTACACATCATTTTACACACCTCATTACACATTTTCACCCACTACACATTCACATCCCAGTATGTTATTAATTATTAATTATATGAATTGATTTGCCGCAAGTAATTGACAATAGGTAAGGATAGTTTAACAATTATATATTATGCATACTCATTGTAATTTTTTACCAAGTGTTGTTTGTGTGCAGTTTAATTATGTAAATAAAAAAAAAGTGTACACTTTATTTTTCTTCATAGATTAACAATCCCTGTATACATTTTTATGAGCCCCATAATAGTTATAGAACTCAATTTGAGACTATTCTTAAAGTTTATAAAATCATAGTTACATACAAATGAAATTTTACTGTAGTTAATGAAAATTTAACTGATCTTATAGTTTGGGATGTAAAGATGACACTAAAATTCACGTTTCACAAAAAAAAAACATCATGTATTCACTACAAGGTGAGAAATTGATGTAAAAAATGTGAAATTATTCTCCACTACTACATACGTGTAGCCTACTATATATATATATATATATATATATATATATATATATATATATATATATATATATATATATATATATATATATATATATATATATATATATATATATATATATATATATATATATATATATATATATATATATATATATATATATATATATATATATATATATATATATATATATATATATATATATATATATATATATATATATATATATATATATATATATATATATATATATATATATATATATATATATATATATATATATATATATATATATATATATATATATATATATATATATATATATATATATATATATATATATATATATGTTACTAGAAAGGTTTTCACGGGTATTTGAAAATATGAAATTATTATTATCTTTGGGGTTATCCCGCGTCAAAATCAGATCCTTGGAAAGATCTTTCGTCAACCGACGTTTCGCCTGGATCACACCAGGCATCTTCAGGGCCTTGTTGATAGATTCTCGCTTCGTGTGTCAGTGCAAGCACGTCCGTTCGAGCCGAGAACCTAGCACCAAGTGCACTTGGTGCTAGGTTCTCGGCTCGAACGGACGTGCTTGCACTGACACACGAAGCGAGAATCTATCAACAAGGCCCTGAAGATGCCTGGTGTGATCCAGGCGAAACGTCGGTTGACGAAAGATCTTTCCAAGGATCTGATTTTGACGCGGGATAACCCCAAAGATAATAATAATTTCATATATATATATATATATATATATATATATATATATATATATATATATATATATATATATATATATATATATATATATATATATATATATATATATATATATATATATATATATATATATATATATATATATATATATATATATATATATATATATATATATACGTGTACTAGTACATATAGTACATAACTGATCTATATAACTAATCATGTTTTACTTACATAGTTTCAAATTCAACAATGACCCACAACCAACAAAAAACCTATAAAGTTGTCATTTGAACTTTTCAATTTACTTACATTATGATCTCTTTGGCACTTAACAGTGCAGTGTCTGCTAGGTTTTATAGTTCTGCAGAGGCTTTATTATATTACTAGTTGCATGTAACACATGAGATCCAACTGTCGATAGCGATAGTATGTATAGTTGAAGAATAAGTACCAAACTATAATCCCATAAATACAAATTATTTAATATTTTAAGATATTTGATTTTCTATAAAACACATGTACCTACATATGTATGTATGTCAAGATAGGATAGAATGGAGGTCAGTCCTTTGATCTTACCCAGAATATGAAAACAGAATGATGGTTCTGTATGTATGTTTGGAGATTAGTATCAAACAATTAAGTCTTCTTAGATATTGTGTGTAGGCAACTGCCATACAAAATGGAAGAAGCAATGTCGTCACTAAATTCAATTTTTATAAAAATTGTTAAAAAATAATTGAGATGTGCTAATACAAAGTTAAGTTTTGTAGGCCTATAACTGTTTATAGATTCTGAAAATTTGGGCTCTGTAAATTGAGCGGATCAAAAGTTATAAGACACACACACACACACACCCTCACACACACACACCACACACACACACACACACACACACACCACACACACACACACACACACACACACACACCACACACACACACACACACACTCACACAAAACTCACATTAAATGTTCTACTCCGAATTCTGTGTAAATCCATGTATGGGAACATATATGCTGCGAGGCCTCTAGTTCGTGTTATTTGCATGCAAAAAGTCCACTACACCATACAAAATTTTCCTTCGTACACGCATCTTGGCTTAATAATGTCGATTCATTAAGAGAATTGAATTCTCATGAACGAATCGACAGTTGGATAATATGTTCTTTCAGAGTTCTGCAAAGAGTCGTTATCAGTCCAAATAAGCAGGACGGGTGGTGGTGGATAAATAACAGCAGAGAAGATGAAAAAATATGTACACGTCCGATGAAAGCTAACTTCGTTATAAATTGAAAGAAGTTAGAAAAGTGTTATTATTTATGAAAGTTAGTTACATTGCGGTTTCATAGCTCACGATGTATTTTCTTCTATTTCACACAGTTAAGTGGAACTTCCTATAGGTTAACTTGATACCTCCATTAAATGGGATTGTGGTTTTATTTCTTCCATTTTGCCTTATTAAGCTTCTACTTCCAAACGGGTTGTTACTTTTCTTGTTCTCTCCCCAACATAATATCATAAATATTGATATAAAAATATTGCGCGCGCTCAAAAAAATTGTTAGAAACGGTCGTACCAATATACTTATATTCTCTGACTTTTCTTGATATAATTTAGAAAATGTTCTCGCTTCCTCCTGTAATGAATACACATAATGTATACTCAGAGGAAATAAGGACAGTTGGAAGAACAGAATTATAATAAACAACACTTAGTCATAAATTGTATGTTTTTATTTCTTTTTATTGTCGTACATTGGGTCACAGAAATTCAGTACAAGATACGAAACATATTATCTTGATCAATTATAATCCAGAAAATATGTTAATGCTTGTACTTGAGTACTGATTTCTTATTAATTATAAATAGAAACGCATACCGCAAATCGCTCTGCGCATTGACATATTTAAAACTGTGTCCAAATCAAAACACTAACGCGACGTCCTACGTAGGCGATTCAAAGCGAATGCGGCGCGGCGCGGCGCGGCGCGAAAATAATAAACAGTCGGTAACTATGGAAGTGTCCTACGTTACCGACTGCGAGTATTTTTCGATGCGGCGCGGCGCGATGCGAAGCGAACGCGATCAGTTGGTTTGATATTTTCGCACGAATTGAAAGCGGTGCCATTGTTTTTTGACATGTCAGAAATAGAAATTTTAATTTGTCCCATATAATGGGACAAATGAATTATTATTATCGAACCGCGAATTTTAGGATTTGGCAAAAGTAAATGGGACTACAAGTAAACACATTTATTTTTTAGAGCTATTTTACAATAGGATTTTGTTCAAAACACAAATTTTTCTCTCGCTTGCACGAATGTCAAATTTTGATATGTTTCCCGGAAAGATATAAATTCAGTCTCATTTATTTAATCAAGATCACGTAATTCTTCATACAAATTGTGATATCCCCCATAAATATGCCTCTCTAAGTACACAATATTAGTTTCACTTCTCTGCCGTACATACTTCTTGAGTATTTTATATACGTACATCCATGACAGTAGCTGGCGGCAGAGGGAACGATTCGCGCACACGTAGGACAGAGCCGCCGCGTCGCACCGCATCGCATTGAATTCGCTTGTATCCGCACCGCATCGCGTTCGCTTTGAATCGCCTACGTAGGACGTAGCGTTAAAGTGTCCGAAGAGTATAGTTTATTTATTTTATTATTTGAAAATAATAAATTTGCCTTTATAACAATAACATATACATCTTCATACATTCCCTAAATTAAGCATTAATGCTTGTGAACAAAATCTGTCATGGCAGAATTCGAACTCGCGACCACTGGATTACTAACCCAGCGCGCTTATTTAATTACTTAATAGTAAACAAAAACTTCGTTTTTTTCGTGTAGTTTTCCTAAACTGGAGAAACCGTTTTAAGAGTATTAAACAATCTAATTGGAGACACAGTTTTTAATTATGTGTTTTCAGTCTGGATCTGTGAGACGATAAACATCCGAAGTCTCCAGAATGTGGCAACTTGTTATTGGGTGCGTGTTAAATAATTATTTGACATAGCACCTGTTAGTTGCCCGAGAAGCTACATAAAAAAATAAAACAATCCATTGCTTTCACCCCCAAGAAGCAAGATTTACGTGTGATATAAACTTCTCTTCTGCTGGTAATCTAACCCATCAACCAGACACAGGAGACAAAGGACTTAAGGCATTGCCAAAGCAACCTTAATTAAATGTAAAAAAACGCTTTAAAATTAGTTTTGTGTACCTCATAAAATTTATTTGTAATAAATATTTTTAATAAATAAAAATAAAACATTTAAATATTAATTAATCTAAATGGAATTCCATCAAGAACTGACGATCAAAAAGTTGAATCTAATTAAATTTAATTGAATCTAATAAAAAACCTTAGTTGGTTTATACCTTCTTATAATACTTATGTGTCTTACACCAAGAATTCAAGAATAAAAAGACCACTGAAAATACCTTGAAATTTAAATAAAATTGAATACATAAGCATCATCGTGTGATATGTGAGAGTGAAGTCGACTTAAATACGGTCTGTTGCACCTCATCACGAGAGGAAAAATTAAGAGTAGACGCTGTGTGGCTAAGAAACATCAGGGTAAACGGAATTCATAGCAGAAGAGGTGTTCCAGTAAGCTCAGGACAGAGAAGCCAATGCCACAAAGCCATGTTAGGGCGACCTAATATGTCACGGAGGTAAGAGAAGACTTAAAATGATTATATTTTAAAACAAATTATCCTATGCATTTCTTGTCGTTTGTAATTGAGTAGATCCATTGCAATGTCGCCTTGTTTTCTCGTGCCAGGAAATTTAAAAAGTTCCTAAATTACAATCGTTAGCTTTGAATATAATATAATCACCAAAAAATAGTTGTTCCTAAGGTAGGTATTAAAAGCTATATGAATAGAGAATTATCTCCCATCACGCCTACTTTTTCATTTGAATATTTCAGTCGAATATAAATTTTCGTTTATATATTCGCGATCGACTTAAAACTTTTCATTGATGTCGAAAGTTGGAGAGTAATGTGGATTATGCGATGAACTTCCAAAATTTGTAGAATATTAATACGAGATTAACGATATTCATTCGATTTTAGTTTTTTAATGAGAGACGTTAGCAAAATCAGTCTTGGGATTACAGTCAGGATTTTATGCAAGAATTTGCGGTCTACAGAATTTTATCGATCTATTATGTACTTTGAGCGATAGAGAAATCATAACGAGCATGTATGGGGTAATGAATGAATGTATGTGAGGCGAGAAATGGATGCAAAGAAAGAATTATGCGGTGCTCATTTTATTCCGCCTAATCAGGTTAACTTAATTTTAGACCTTGATAATGCCGAGTCGCCTCGGCGAAAATGTTCGGTCATTGTAATCGAATTTGTGGATACTTTGGTATATTTATTCATTAATTTTTATGTAAATGAAAATGTTTTTAAAAAAATAAATTTGACTTTTTGTTGGAAAAATTTCCAGACTTTTCAAGACCAATATCACATCTGTAATCTGAAAGACAGCGAAACTATCCTATAGTCTTGTATCCTTAGCTCATCACTACAGCCAAAACAATTTTTATTGACAAACTTTTTAACATCTCAATAGAGACGAAGTTGGGATATTATTGAAGAACCAGGAACTCAAGGCACCTACAGGGCTTACGATATGTCATCGGCTGGTTCACGCGATCACTTTATGCGCTTGCGCAACGTTTACCAATTATGCCTTCTTATTTACTTCCCTTATCAATGTAATTTTTGAAAGTTCTATATATTTGAATAACGTGTAACAATTCGCCTGAAAATATTGCCACCTATGAAGTAACGAAGAAACCTTTTTTTTGTAACGCCATCTATTGAGAAATAAGTTTATTTGTAAACAATGAAAACAACAGTCCTTATAAATGAGGTGAAGGTGTCTCGCACAGATGTCACCCCTGAACTTCGCCAGAAATATTATTTCATTTTTGTTTACCTACTTGTACCAATGTGTATGTAAATCGAATATTTTTTTTAATTGCATATACGCAAACATTGCATTTTCTCCCCTGTCAGGATTCAAATGATATTATTATTGACAACTTTTTTTTGTGTTCTATAATTTTATTGATTAACTGTTGAGTTCCTGGTTCTTTTACAATACCCCAACTTTGTCTCTATTGAGATGTTAAAAAAAAGTTTGTCAGTAAAAATAATTTAAGAACGTTTTTTATTTTTAATATTCATTAAATATTTTAAGAAATCCTAGTCTTGTATCCTAGCTCACTGGGTAGAGCGAAAACAATTATGTTAAGGATTTTATTTAAACAAAGACAATTCTTATAAATATAAATATTTCAAACAAATAAATTGTTGTTTTGATAATAAACATATTTCCATTTAGTTCACAGTTAGTTCATATCGCAGATTTCCCTTGACATTTGTCTGCAATCAGTAGGTACTGGCTTGTATCGTTCATCTGCAATGCATACTTTTTGTCCCTGTTTCTCTAACAAACTGAACCTGTCCAATGACGTAACATTTTACCACGCTTCACCCCTGTGAATGGACAAAACTGTCGTTTTATGATGCAACACTCGGCTGCATACTATACAATATATGAATATATTAACAGTTATGATGTACCTAATCTTTTGTCATGTAAATATTAAAAATAGAAAATTAAACAAAAATACTACTTGAAAATGTGCTTAGCACGAAACCGGTCGTAGGTTGTAGTCCTCAAATAAATAGTGGAATTAATTTTAAACAAGTGTTTTTATTTTTATTTATTAAAAATATAAATTAAACAAAAATATCGTTGATCATTATGTTGATTCATTTTTATAAGTAGGTATCATTCAACTAAAGTATATAATGGGAAATATAAAATGTTATCAATCAATATTGTCAGTAGGTATATTGTCCTACAAGAATATTATCAAGCTTGAAGTCATTAATAGTTATGTGTCGACAACCTTGAATAAATAAAAAACACATTGGAATAATGGAATATGGAATTCTACCAAATAAATAATGCAATAATAAAAATATTCGATTACTTACACATTGGTACAAGTAAGTAAATAAGACAAAAATGACCTTATAAGTCTGGCGCAATTCAGGGGTGACTTCTATGCGAAAAATGTATTTGTCACCTCAGGTATAAGAATTTTTGCTCTCATTATTTACAAAAAACCAATTCACTCAATAGATGGCGTTTCAACAAAAAAAAAATAATAATAATAAGAATGTTGTTCATAATTTCACACATAGATGGCTGTAGTAAAAATTCCTTATTTTCAAGCGAAAAGAATTTCAGTATTACAATATATAGAACTTTCAAAATTGAATTGATAGGGATCTCATTAAAAAGGCATAATTGGTTAACGTTGTGCAAGCGCATAAAGTGATAACGTAAACCAGCCGATGACAGGTCGTAAGCCCTGTAGGTGCCTTGATTTCCCGGTTCTTCTACATTAAATATTCCAACTTCGTCTCTATTGAAATAATTAAAAATCTGTTAAAAAATAAATAATGACTCAATACTCAATGAAGTTATTAAATAAAAATATTATGGGGTATAGTTAAAACATTAAAATTAATAAAAACAATAATGTATGATTTCAAAATAGATGGGTGTAGGCTGAGCGGTTAGCGCGCTGGCTTAGTATTCCTGAGTTCGCAAGTTCAAGTCCTGCCACGACCGATTTCGTTCACCTTTATAACAAGCATTTATGCTTTAATGTATGAGGATGGATATGTACTTCTTCTAAGGACATACTCTTTCTTTTAAACAAAAAAAAACGAAAAAAAATACCATGTTATAAATATTATGACTATGTACATAAGTAACAATTGGAAAATTAATATTTACAACCTTAAAAACTGTAAACTTGTTTCAATAAACAAATGTGAAAATTACCTAGGTATTTGAACATTTTGGTGTAATTCGCTTTGGCTGTAGTGATTTCAGATAATTCACTGTGGAATATATAGATAGTATACACACCGCCTTTACCTACCCTTGCATAGCTCACAGTGCAGTTATGTTATCTGCACCTTTTATTGTACTTTGCATGGCTTTGCTGTGCGCAGTTTTGTCGCAATTACTTCCTATGTAATCAGAACTGCAAGCTACCGAGCTTCACTGAAACGAACGATGTCAAATGACACACAAGTTGGTCGGATTTTATGAGAAACTTTTATTGCATAATCCACAGAGCAATTGCTGCATATTGTATTGTATTTTTCACATAACTCAATCAGACCTCGAAGCATTTTTAATGCAAATTTTGGATTCATTTTATCCGAGATAAAAGTGTCTATTACTTTTTTCAAAACCACCCGATCTGCTTAGGTACGAGGATTAAAGAATGGTAAAAATACGGGACAAATGAATAGTAAAATTATTGAGCGAATGATTCATCATCCTTCAAATAAAGAAAATTGATAGACAACGATTGAATTTAATCTATAAAAGATATTGGTCCTTTTATCCTAGGATTTGAACGCTGCACTTACTTTTTAGTTTTATATACCTAACATATATTTAGTTTTATATATAGACTATACATAAGTAAATCTTTATGCTATTTTACGTATTACGTCTAACAGTATTTTCTTCTTCTTCTTCTTCGTTTAGTAGACTTAGTTGGTCTGTTCTTCAGAAACTATGCCTCCTGGGATGACGAAGTCCAGCTATCCTTCCAGTGGCCAGAAGGCATTTCATTCGCCGCTATATATGTAAGTCTATCACTGTCCATCCTGGCAAAGTGGTCCCTCCAATGCCTTCTTCTGAATCTACTCCACCGAACAATGTCCTCTATTCCACATGTTTTCCTTATTTGAACATTGCGAACACGATCTCGGAGAGTTTTACCAGTGATTGACCTTAGAACCCTCATCTCTGTTACAGTATTTTCAAGTATATATTTTATTTTTAATTAGTTGTCCTAGCATCTGTCTACCAGACGAATTATTCAAAATTTTAAGGTCTAGTTGTAGAAATAATTAATTTTCACAGAATCATAGAAGTCCATTAAGTCCATTTGTGTACAAAATTTTACGTTCACATAAATAATAATAAATAAACTGGGATTACTTTTATAGCGCCGTTTTTGTGATAACCTCACCTCAAGTGCGCTTTGAACATATTGCAGGTTTTTGTAAGACTCGAGGAATAAGTGAGCTTTCAGGTGATTCCTGAATTGGGCTAAGTTGTCGATCTGCCTCAGTTCAGGTGGTAGTTTATTGCACGAGGCTGGTCCAGCCGCAGCAAAAGCACGATCACTGAAGGATGCGGTGTTTCCTCTTTTAATTTTTATGTATGTATGATACAAATTCTAGTTCAAAATACAAATTCTAACTGTGTCTGTTTCGAATGTAATTATATTTAGTGTATGTAAATATTTAAAAGATTATGTTAACAATGTCATGTTAAATATTCTGTAAATAAAACAACCAAGAATTACAAAATTTCAACAAAAATAAAAAAATGTATTTTGATTAAATGAAATATAAATCTTTCCGCCATTTCACTAAATTTGTGGTCTAAGTATCGCATTATGGGAACAGGTGTTTCCATAATACCCAGAGATTATGACAAGATAGTTATGATTACATTGTGTCTTCAAAATACACACCTAAGAACGAAACATGACTTTTTCTGATAAAAATATTTATGGTAAAACTTAATTGAACTAACCTATTGTTTTTATCATTAGTAACGTAAAACTAAATACCAGACACGCCTTGTTTATAAATAAACACAACAATAAAAAAATACAGACATCGATGAATAAAAGTAATATTTCGTTAATTTTTTATAAATTGACTGATATATTAAATGTAGAAATCATTCGTTAAAATCCTATAAAAACATAGTTTCGGGAGAGGCTGAATAACCATCAATAGGCGGATTATATGTAACTTAACATAGATACCCAACAACTTTTATATTATAATCGTTTTTCGGTGTCCCGTAAGATGAAACAGGTATGTATCGTGCTTCCTTTTTATAAGGTAATGCACACCCGTACACCTGTCGCTGGTTACCCCACATTGGGGTATATGCCGTATTGGTATAATTACGTCACTTAATTTAGTTCGGAAATTCACGTTTACGAACTTAATTAAATAGAGCGTTAAACTTTATACATATGTAGGTATATATTTTTCCATAATTCTATTTTTTCTCACAATATATAGGTATTATTGGCTAATTAAAAATATAAATTTCCAAATGACAACGCGATGTCAGTCGCTGCTTATTGGAGTGGTAGAGATTAGCCGGACACGAAATAGAAAGAAAGATTGTTGTTTTAGAAGTATTTATAGTACATATAGAAAAAAATAAAATAAATTTTTAGTCGATTTTTTAGTATTGTAAAAAGTGTTTTTTATTAATAAACTGTGTTTTTCACACGAAAAAATCATATAATCTATAGTTTGTATTTTTTATTTGGTTAAATTTGAGGCATATTTTTAATAATCTTATTTATAAGAATCAAATTACGAATGGGTACCTTGACAAATACTAATCTCAAAAAGATGTACTTTACGTGTACTTGGTACAAAAAAAAAATTAGTGTACCTACAATTAACGATTGATATTAAAAATATTTAATAACTATCATACAAGTTAAATTTTAGTGTGACTTTGATACTTCAATTGCGGTTAAAAGGTAAGAGAATCGTGCTCATTTTGCTTTAATTAAAAATAATTTTGCCGTCGGTGACGATATATTATATTGGGAGTAATTTTCGCATCGTAAATAATAAAATACGACGCCTTGAATTAAGACACTTCAGTAATTAATGACGCTACACTGGGTACACCCCTGTCTTGCCAGTGGAGGCGATTAATTACATCCATGGAAAAACTAATATCAGGCAACCAGGGCCGTACCGAGGTACATCTTTAAATAATAATAACTTATTAATCATCTCGCAGAGTACCAATAATTTAATGACTTTGATATTTTAATTATAAGTAGGTATACATATTGTTTTATTTTGTCTTTTAAACGGAAGAAAATTAACTTTTAGGAAGGGAAAAAATTAATAAATTTTAGGACGTTTCGTAAAAGCTTTGTTTTGTATTTTATAAAATAATAATATAAAGTCATTTATCCTTTGAAATAAGTATATTCACTGTGAGAAAAAACAATATTCCTCATTATATAATTTTCTCTAATATAAAAAATACCAAGGTTTTCATTTTCATAGTACTTAAAATTCTTATTAAAAGTTATACCTCTATTCATACAACTCAAAAATCTCAAATACCAGTTTTTCAAAAATAATATAGCATCAACTGCCTGAATATAATCAACTATGCGTACATCTTTTCAGTATTTTGACATAGCAGTTTTTTAAGTTGTAAATTTATTAAAGATCTGTAAACACCCATCAATTCAATAATTGAGTTACATCAATTTCTTTACTCTTAACTTAAAAAATATTTTTGATGAAATTCACTTGCAAGATTAGCATGATAAGTAAACCTTCCCAATAAGTTGTACATACTAAAAAATATTAAATATTTAAATATTATTCTCGCACATTTTAATAATAGGTACATAATTAAATTACGTTACCTTTCTTTACCCGCATATGGTTTGATAAATTTAGTGTTGTATTGTGTCATATTTAAATATTCAAATATTATTTTTTTACTTATTTATTTAAAAAAAACATTTTATGATAGGAAATGAAATTTTGAGGCTACCCTACATATGTACCTTATAATAAAACTTCTACAATTTCCATTGAAATACTGGACTATTATGGATATGTTTTCTCGATACATCTATTAAGCAAAGTCTATGAATAAATCAAGAACAGTAATCTAAAGTTTAATAAGATGTTTTAATATTGATCAGAGAATAATGTCTATAGCCAATATAAAATAATCTATGTACCTACCTAGATTGTTTTATAATATATTCATTTTGATTATTTTAAAAATTAATGTGGAACTATAAAAGATATTTAATTAAATATAAAAAATTTTCATAGTTTTAATTAATTATGGAGTTCTACCACGAAGTGACAGTGTCCAATATTGAAAAAATTAAAGTTGCTTGTATAAAAGATATGTTTTTTATTTAGTCAAGTACTATTACTATCTCATGTTCTTAGGAATAAAAACATACCAAATATGTCCATATGTATATATTCCAACTGTTGATTCGTTCAAGAGAATGAAATTATATTGACGGAAGAGGCAGTTTAAATCCAGAATGCGTTTAAATCCGAAGGAATTGTATGCAGGGTCTACTTTTTTCACGGCTTTTCCAACTTTGAAGTCAAAAAACACCAACTTAGAGGCTTCGCAGCATATTATGATCCATATACGGATTTACTCAGAATTTGGAGTAGAACATTTCGTGTGTCTGTGTGTGTGTCTGTCTGTGTGTCTGTCTGTGTGTGTGTGTCCCTTATAACTTTTGATCCGCTCAATTAACAGAGCCCAAAATTTCAGAATATATAAATAGTTATTGACCTACAAAACTTTTATTCTCAGAATTTTGAATTATTGATTCAGTCAGGGGTTACCAACTTTTGAATTTTTGATTTACTTTTTCCATATATCTCAGAAATCATTAAAGCTAGAACTGACATTTTTTATTAAGAAAAATATTTTTTTTATGATAAATTTATGAGTTTAACTGACTATATTTCCATGTTTTTTTAAATATCGAAAAAAGCCGAAACACCCCAACTAAATAATTTAATTTTCTATAAAAAAATATTAATATTTTAGAGGTACATTTAAATTTATTAACAATTTTTATAAAAATTGAATTTAGTGACGACATTGCTTCATACAATTTGTATGTCAGTCGCCTATACACGATATGTACCTATAGTTTGATACTAAAATCTCCAAACATACATACAGAACCATCATGTTGTTTTCATATTCCGGGTAGGAAAAGAGGATTGACCTCCATACTGTCCTATCTTGAGATACATACCTACATGATTTGTTGTATAGAAAACAAAATATTCAATAATTTGTATTTATATAGGTTTATAGTTTGGTAAGTACTTATTCTTCAATTATACATACTTTCGCTATCGACAGTTGGATCTCATGTGTTACATGCTACTAGTTATAAGTTAATATTTTGTTTTTCTGTTGGCTGTTATTCAATACATTTACATGTATAATTTATTATATTCTTAATTGATATCCTTTCAATACAATATTTATAGAGTCATTCCTTAACTTCATTTATTTTTTGTTGTACCTACTTATTTCCAATGTCTTTTGGGTATTCTATTTTTTTGGTATTATCCCTTCCGTCTCTATTATTCGTATCCTCGTTTTGAATCTATATAGTATATAGGTATATTATGCTTTTCATCACTATTGTTCACCATTCTGACAATGTTCGGCATTGAGCGATACTGGTGAATGGAAGTCGCGTTTGCGAACTTAATTAAACAGAAAGTAAAATTATATATATATTTTTTTTCATTATTCTCGGTGATTCATATTTATTTTGGTCTTTATTTCCATACATAAAAATAAACCAAATAAATGTAATTAGACAACAAACATGTATTTTATTGATAATAATACTTGTACCTACGTAAGACAAGTCGAGGTGCATTTTCGAAATAAACTCTAGACCACAACTAGTTGAAATTGAACTATTCATATATGTCAAGTCAATTAAGACGTTGAGTTCTACCGATGTGCAGAAGTTTGAAGGTGGTTTCACTTACAAATTGTACAACTCTGACGTATTAAATGAAGAACTTCGCTGTGTACTATGTATTTGTAGGTACTGTTTATCGGAATTGTTACAACAATATCTCGCAGAAATCTACCAGTTCAGATGTACATATTTATGAACATTATGAATATATCGTATTGGAGCGAATATTCTAGATCAACAATCTACGAATGATATGTAGATTGGAACGATTCAAACGGAAACAAGCGACGCTAGACCTTTTTTTAGAATGCATTTTCATGTAAATTTCAAGTCATTTCTTTTAAACCTTTATTTATTTTATCGTTTTATATAATATTTTTTCTGCAAATAATTGTATAATGACTAAAATACGTATATATTAATCACACTTTTTTAACATCTCAATAGAGACGAAGTTGGGATATTATAGAAGAACCAGGAACTCAAGGCACCTACAGGGCTTACGACCTAGCATCGTAAACGTGAATGTTGCCCAAGCGCATAAAGTGATAATGTAAACCAGCCGATGACAGGTCGTAAGCCCTGTACGTGCCCTGAGTTCCTGGTTCTTCTATGATATCCCAACGTCGTCTCTGTTGAGATGTTACTGTCAGTAAAAATAACATTTGACTCCCGATAGGGAAAAAAATCCAATGTTTGTGTATATGCAATTAAATAAATATTCGACTTGTCTTGTATAATTATTCTTTATGGTATGAAACATATACTAAACATAGAACATCTAATCACAACAGTCTATTTATGGCATGAAACATATACTAATCATAGAACATCTAATCACAACAGTCTATTTATGGCATGAAACATATACTAAACATAGAACATCTAATCACAACAGTCTATTTCACACACCTTTTAAAAAACAAATTTGGACCAAAACAGTTTTATTACACGCTTCTGTAACAACTACAATAATCTTAACCCTCGACCCAATCCATTTAATCTGTCTCTACAAGGACAAAAACATACCTATTCTTAATGCAACTACAAGCTTCGGTTAGTGAAATTATACTATTTCATCCTTCCAGTTCATTTTCCAGTTTCTTTATCATATCCTAAATCTCATTCACCTGATCAATGTTCTCTTCGTGATAATATAAAAAATATTTTTATGATTTAGTGAAACATTATAATTGGCTTGTTTATTAATTGTTAATTGTGTAACTGTACCTATTTGTTAAAAAGCGGTGTTGTTTCCGAATATAATATAAATCAAATATCTGTTTGAATCAAGAGTGAAATATTTATATAAAATCTAAGTATTTGACGAAGCGGCTACTTCTGTTGACTAAGCAGCAATCGCTTAAAAACAGGTGACAACAAATAACTCGTATTACAAACAAAATTTATTGAAATAATTAAAATTACTAAAGAAGTACTTACCTCAAATTTTACTATAAAATAAGAAAATATTAATGATATGAAATAATTTTCGGCATTTCTTATAATGATCTTTGGGGTCGATTGTTTCGGGCGTCCTGGGTTCGATTGCTTCTCTGGGCTGGAAACACTGGTTAGTTGGAAGAAATTGCCATAAGGCTATAAACTCGCCACTTGCGCAGGGTGCAAGGAGGTGTGAATTATTATTAATATATTTTTTTTATATTCGATGCCTAAATTAAATTTTTATTTAAATCACAAAACCTTTCTTATATGTTGGAAGCGTTATGGTGTTTATTTTTTACATGGCTACGTAAGGAGAAAACAGCATTAAGGATTTGGATCCATTATAATCTTCTGAAGAAATGCACGACGTAGCGTTGGGGAGTATTTGGATTCTGCCAAGTTTGAATTCTATACCTAGTTTGTAAGGTTACCGACGCCTGCCTCTCTCGTACAACTATCATTATTATTATTATTTCTGTGCAATCAAAGTGTCTTGTGTAGGAATGTTGTATTGTATGTAGGTAGGAAGATGAATATTATCATGAATCTAAATATAAACTCACCGATTCGATGGATTTTTCAAGGCGGAAAATCTCTTCCTGTAGCAGGTGAAGTGTTCCAGTTTTGCCTCTGTGACGTGCGAACGCTGCTGCGCATGCGCTGTGTATGCTGTTTACCCAATTCTCCAATTCCACCTTCAAATCAAAACATTATATTATCTACTACTGTGATTTGTCTGGAAGGACTCAGGGGTCTTTGTCGTTTTATTTTAAATAATTGTTTACTTGAAACTGAACAAGACGTGGAGACTGCGTACCAGGAGGGCCGGCCCCAGATGAACTGGGAAGAGGACCAGCCAAAGAAGAAGAAGTTTCTATGAAAGCTAATTTATTATAAATTTCAAATATCTAATTAACACGCCCCCGATAATATGTTGCCATATTCTGGGTACCTACTTATGGTGTAATTTGTCTCGCAAATTCACCCTGCCCCCTAGATGACGTGTCATTTATGTCAATTTAGCGATGGAAAAGAAACAGGACAAGATAACTCAATGTATGGAAGTGGCAGTAGTCTGTCACTTCCATACATTGAAAGTTACAGTAGTGTGTCACTTCCATACATTCAGTTATCTTTTTTTATGCTAAATGACACGTTGTCTAGGCACCCTGTTCGGGAAACGAACCCGGAAACTTCTTTAAGGTGTCAAATATAACTAACTGAGCCATGACTGCCAATCGAGTAATTATCAATGTTTTTTTTTGTATTCATTTTAAACTTATGGTTGTGATGTCAGATATTGATATATTGACTTTTACAAAATGTATATTTTATATTATCAAAAAGTTCATATCAGTCATTTTGTTTTGGTTAAAAGTCTCTATTCTATGACAAGTTTATAGTGATATTTAATAAATTAAATATAAACAATAAAACATGAGCTCAATATTTTAAACAAGTATATATTATCAAACAAGTATATCAATTATTTTGTTTCATAAATTTATAAACAAATAACTACTCAATTTATATTTTCATTTACGTACGAAATAACATAATTACCAATCAACTATAAAATCAAATCGATACAAAGTATTACATATATTATATTTAATTTGATTATTTTAACAAAAAATAAAAACACATGTTTCAAAGTAGGTTTCTACAAAAACCTTTTGAACAAACATAATTATCAATTAATGAATGATAAATGATTAATCGTTGTGAATGTAGTTTTGTCCAAAAATATATTTGTGTCATAAATACCTATAATATGTATGTAGCTTTGTTGAAATATAGATACTGTGCAATCATGTATGAAAAAATAGGCACTTCAATCTAGCGATTTTAATTTTGGGTAAATATATTTTTGAATATACAGAAGTTGTATTGATATGCCCATGCACCCTATGATACAAATATAGCGTAAAATTAATACAATATGGGAATAATTAATACTATATGATAATTATGAACGATGCAAGTAAGTAAATATATCACAAAATACTAAATATCACAGGACATTATATATAAAAGATGTATTATATCATATAAATTTTAACCCAGTGTATGGCGGGTAAAAAATAATTTAAGAATTTGCATGAAGATTCAGGGCTGATCATTATTAAATTTATGCACCATGGTGTCGTAATCCCAAATCTTCTGGGCTTCATGGGCAACTAGACACGTGATGGATTTTGTTTTGATCAACATAACTATCTACGAAGGGTCCAATGAGGTAGTGGTCGAGAAAAACTATGCTTATAAAATAATAATACTTTCAAAAAGAATAATATTTTAAAAACAAGTTGATGTGTAGTGATGATATTCATTCATTTTAAATTGTATTAGCTTTTATAAATAACATCGAATGTAGTTTTGTTAGAAATTTTGTTTGAACATAACAACCATGACTAAAAATACCTACAAATTTATGCTCAGAACTGAATAGAAATATGTTAATGGTGAGTATTCGAAAAATTATTTAAGCTATAGCAGAAAACTTTTGGCATAAGAGCAGAAAAGTTTTCAGAAAGATGAAATATACAGAAATGTCACATAATAAACGTACTGTATTGCAAATTTTATTTCAAACTTGTTATATTTACGGGAGTTATTTAAGATTAACGAAAGAAAAAGTTGAGGTCCCGTAAGCAGTATTCTCGCAATACGGGTTCTAACCTTTTCCTTACGTTTTTCTCAAAACTGGCTGGGTTGTTTCATCAAAAGTAACGGTAATAGTATAATGAAAATACTTTGATTTCATGAAATTTTTCAAAAATTAGTTGTTTGGCGGTATTATATTTCAATGAAACAACCAAAACTATTGATCAATTTTATGAAATCAAAGTAGTTTAACTATACTTTTAGGTACTTTAATCTTTGTTCGAAAAACACAGCTTTAGAGTCTAATTCGTATCGAGTATTTTTATTTTGTGTGATTTCTTATTCTTTACAATTCGATTGCTTTTGTCACTTTTAGAAGTAGTGTCTGCGATATAATTCTCTTAAGGATCTCACCTGGCACGGAGCTTGGAAGAGATATGCATCTCCGAAGGCAGTACTCAAACAGAAGATGTAATCTCTCTTGGGGTGTTCTGGTATCGGCTGCATGATGGCACCGTCCACAATGATGAGGTGTTTGGGGGCGGCTTCCACCGACCGACCCTCGCGGGAGTCGCACGGGTAGAACAGGAGGGTGGTTCCTTTCAGACAGACCCAGTATCCCTTCCAGCCACGCTTGCGGGCCAGTTCGATCTGATGCTTTTTGCGAAGTAACCATTTCTTTACACTCAAAAATCTGTCAACAAAAAGAGAATCGATTGTTTATTTTCGATACACACTTAAGTAACATGACACGAGTTATTTCAAGATCATTGGATAAATGATAGATAACGATCTATAAGATAAATTTAAAATGAAAATGGGTGGTTACGTTATAGTTTCATGCATTTTGTGGTCTCTATAGTTACCTAGATATATACCAGCCAGTAGCTGAATTGCTTATAGAAGCCGAAAATCTTCTATAAGCAATTCCGTTTGCTTATAGAAGATTCTCCGCTTGCCTATGAATATTATGTTAATAAATTTATGAGGTATTTTTTTTCATTTATTTTGTACAACAACATTAAAAATTGAACCGTATTGAACAGGGTCACAAATGTAAATATTATTTTGGAATATGATTTTGAAAATATATTTCATGAAATGAACAACGATGCTAAAAAAACATTTAATCTTTGACATTTCCCAATTTCTTTCAGGGTTTGCCTAGTCCGAAGGTTCTAGTCTCGCCCCTGATACCAGGAACATGTATATGGGGTGGATTATCTTATAAAAAGAAGCACGACACATGCGTGAATGCCCACATACTATGTAAAGTCTCTAAGTTGGGTTTTTTAACTTCAAAGTTGAAAAGAACATGAAAAATACAGACCTAAAAATACGACTACCTGGCCATACAACTATCGAGGATCTTTGCGTGAAACTATGTCCAAAGAGTATATAATACCTTACGGATAACTATGTCGACATGTTAAGAGGAACAAATTGTCTCGAGCATATCGACAGTTGAAAAATTCCTATTTGAAAAATGTTCTTGACATTATAATAAAATTGATGTGTCGATTGAAATAAAACAATATTGAATACTAAACAGAAGCCGGTGAAGTACAAAGGAAAGCATCATTCAAAAATTTCGAAATTGTATCAAACTTGATTATTTTAATTAATCACTATTATTTCCGTACACCGGATATCAATCATAGCGGAAATTGTAAAATCTAACTATTTCGTCTTATTTATAAATTCAATCATTTGTTCTATTTTTGGAATAAAATAATAGACGATCGCTGGACAACGGTAAACACAGACCGCATATTGAAATTTTGGAATAATATTTCTCGTTTTTGTAACAAATATTTTTAAATAACAAACCATGAAATGAAATTTAACGGTTCGGCGAATTTAATAAATGTGAAAACTTTAACAATAAAAGGAACTCCATTCGATGTAATCATTCAAAATGAATGTGATTTAAACGCCGCCGTAGGAACAGTAGGTGCTCTATGAAACTTTTGCCATTGTCTTGTTTGGTATTCTTGGTGCAAAACAAAAGGGTGGATGGAATGATGTGTGCCCAAACCCATGACAAAAGGAAATGAATCCAGCAGTAAGAATCGTAGAGGTTAAAACATTTATAAAGGACGTTTAATTTAACGACCAAGACATAACATTCTTCTCCCCAGGACGAAATACGATTCCAAATTAACGAATTTCATTTTGCATTATTTGTTAACTATATAATATGTGGCGATGGTCTACACCTACACCACATTGAAAACGTCATTCGTCGGATAGTCTCGCATCTCATTCGTATTAACGAAGATGGCCGAAGGACCGTTCCTGAACCGAATATGCAGCGCGGTTCGCCATTCGCATATCGACCGACAAGGCAGCAACAGTGTTATCTCTTTAATAATAATCGTAAAATTAATATCAATCCAAACACCGCGAACATCTGTAAATTTATCAAAAATAGATATTGTGACTTATTTAAACCAAAAATAGATGTAAGCCCTCTTTTATTATGAAACCCTTCATCACTCAATTACTATTTCTACTAATTAACTGATTATCAAATTGCAATATCTTATTTAGTGATGTATGTTATTGGGAAGTAATTTGAACATGTACTTAAAATCGCAACCTTCTGATATATTATATTCTTAAAAATAACAACCCCAATAGCATCCATTCCTTCAAATATTAATACAAGCAGTGAAAACTTTGGGCTTATTTTTAAGTATACTGCAATCACGGTGGAATTTGAAATACTTAATATTTATACATAATATGTATAAAAAAATATAAAATGTTTATTTTTTTAGATCAAACTATTGATTTTTTCCTTGGAACATGAAAGGTAGGGGCAGCCGAACTTTTATATACTCGCGCAGTATAAGCTACACTGACAAAAAATTCTAACAACCGAGATAGTCACACTGCAGTTGTTAAACATTAGTTTCCCGTCTATTTAAAGATCGTTGTTAAACTGTCAATGTGGTACCTACGACGCAGTTGTTTTAATTCAAATTTCGAACATGTTAAAGAAAAAAACACCTACTGTTAAGGAATATAAATGGTACTTGAACAATTATTTATTTATTTATTCATTAAGGAAAACAAGCAGTTACAGAATAAAAATGTGTGTATGACTAATAGCAATATGTTCAGTCGACGTTTATCTGAAACCTTAACAGTATTCACAATTTATATAAGTGAATGTTTGCAAAGTAAAACAGTAAAAATATAAGGCCATAAATGATAATTATACTTTGCGATATTGAAAACCAAACTTTGTACCCCTTGATACATCATGATGTAATTACTTCTTGATACATGACTTTCCAAACTTAAAATTTAATGACTTTAGGTCGAATTTTGACCTTCGCTTGATAACTATTTTGAATAATTATGCAAATTTATATAATAACATTCAAATTTTTATAGCGCCGTTTAGTGAAAAGAAGGTAATTTTTATTGAGAAATTTACTGAAGGCCCCAAAATTATGCTCTCCACGTACTTCAGGAAACTTTTTTTCCATTTAATAGGACTGTTTTCACTAAAACCAGAATCATATAAAGCTGCTTTATAAGGTCCATCCGAATCGTTTAAGAAATTGATAGATATTCTGTGATTAAAAAGATCTTAGTGTTAGACTTCTTTCTGACGACACATTCTTTTGACATAGCCTTGAATGAAGTGCGAGGCTAAGTCATGCACGTAAAATGATTAACAATTTTTTAAATAAAGATTGAAAACAGTAATAAACTAGTTTAATGGGCACCGTTATTTTTTACATACATATTTATAGTTCTTTTGCAATATTTTCATATATATTGGCGAAAGTTTGGATGAACAAAAAATGTTAGTGAAAAATCCTATCAAATAGGTTTATACTTATGTAATAATAATTATTTGATTTGAGATAGGTATTTCTGTAATTTTCATTTAAAATATACAGAAACCACATCGAGGGAATAATATAGGTATACTTATATTTTCACGTCCGCGAGAAAAATAAGTTATATCAAAATATGTCAAAAATATTTTACACGTGGAATTCAAAATGGAATATTACCAACCCAACTCCATCAATCAAATGGTCCGAGCCTACGTCTGAAATTAAAGTCAAATTGATATCCGTGTTATATATAGCTACAAAATTGTTTATATGCTGCGGTTGGCAATAAATTGTCATATAAACTCTGTCGCCAAAGTATTTCTTACTCTCGACTAGGTACTATGAAACATATTTCATAATATATCAAAATTATTTAATTTACATATATTTACTGTCTACCTTTTATAATTATTTTCAACGTGACATATTGATTTATTTATTTATCTTTTCGTACATAACTCATCAGATATTTTGCACACTGGCGGGCTTATTGTCATTAGGCATTTTTTTCCAACACACCAGATTACAAAATATGATCCAACTATATACATCAACAAAATAATAATAGCAAAAAATAGAGGCTTGGGAAAGAACAAAGAGAAAAAAATCGAGATAAGGGGGGCAAGTCTAGTTAAACTGTGAAATCAAAACCCTCATGATTACCCATACCATGGATATAAATATCTAAAAAATATTGAAAGAAGAGTTATGGCACCCTAAACCCAGTAATGTCCGATTGAATCTCAAATTTATTAAATTGCCAAAGATTAGCATTTTTTTATGATCGGTTCCAAAAATCGCAACCACTAGACAAAAAATTAGCTTGTTTTAACAAAATTTGTTAAGAAAACAGACGATATCTTTTTGCCAGGAATGGGAAATATGTGCTTCGGATCTCTCTGCCTTCCTACAAGAGACAAGGCATGGTGGTATGTATGCTGAAATTACTAAATATTATAATCTATACACAATGGTTTTCAAAAATATAATCGATTGCCATAAAACTAGCTTCTGTAAATTAAATATAGATTTAGTCGTTTTCCAGAATCTAAATGTTTGGTGTTTTGTTATCTCTGTGTACCTCTATTTATGGTATTGTAATATATTGATGTTGCGCCTGGTATCAGGCAAGGTGTATAGCGGATTACGATATCCTACGAATAGATGATTCGGAAATCTTCGGGTTTAAATATAAAGGTATGTCGGGGTTTTTTAGGTGGCTTTTTGCATTGATAAACGATAGTGCTCTCACGTGGTGGTTCATTCATATATAACTTTATAATTGTACTTCTCTCTGTTAATATAATTACTGTTTGATTTTAATAAACTGTGTTTAGTGAAAACGCGTGTATTCATTTATTATATCTGAGTTTATGCTTTTTTAAGCATCTTTATATTTAATTATCTTTTCTGTGCATAATATAAACAAATATAATGCGCACTTTTATTCCAACCAACCAAATTGTTAAGTATGACATAAAACAAAAAATAAAACAAAGAAAAGATACATTACACTGAGATGAATATAATAAAAACACATTATAGCAAAAAAAAGGTTTGGGAAAGGACAAGGAGAGGATATCGGGAATATTCCTTCTTTAGTTTTTCTTGAAAATACAAAGTGAGTTAGACGACTCAATATACGGATTTAGGCTATTCCATAGTCTTGCTGATTGTACATCGAACGAAGAGCTGAGAAATTATGTATTATGGGTAGGGATGGATAGTGTTGTACGTTCAGCAGATCGGAGTGGAAGTCCATGATTGGATAAATAAGTGAATCTGTTTTATGGTACTGTGGCAGGTTTGGATTGGAGAGAATATTAATTCTATACAATTGATTATGCAATCGGATGCAAAAATATAAGCGAATTTCCTCAAACTAGTTTCTGTAAATAAAATGTAGAAGTAGATGTTTTCCAGAATCGAAATGTTTGGTATTCATTTGTCTCTGCGTACCCTTTTATTAACACGGCATGGTATGCTTTTTTAACTCTCTGTATACAGTTAGTTCCAAAAAAAAAAACAATCGCTTGACATAAAACTATCTTCTGTCGCTATTTCAACTAGTATGTCATCACTTCAGTCACATTCGCCACGTTGGCGATTCCATACACGAGATAAGAGAGGATGTTTTTAGTTGTTGGGAATGTAAGGCGAAAGATAAAAATTGCTGAGTCTGCTTGTGATAGGTAGGTACCTAAATACCTATCTGAAATGAACGGACACGTGTTAGGACAAGACGTTATGGATTCGATCAACTATCCAATCAAAATGTCATGAAATTATACGCAGAGATATATCCGCCCAACATGTTCTGATATTGACATTTCTATAAGATATCATATTTATATATATTTATATCTTATATACCGAATATATATTACATCACGGTGTAAATATTTTAACAATACAATTTCGCATAAATATGGGGGAAAATAACTTCATAATCTAATATTGAATCGGGAGAATCTAAAGTTATACATACATACCATCACGGCATATCCCACAAAGTGGGGTAACCAGCGAAAGGTGTGCGGGTGTGATTTCCTTATAAAAGGGAGCACAACACATCTGTGTATACCCACACACCAGTCTCGTCTCACCTAAAAGTCACTATATTCAGAATGGGTGGTGAATCTCATTGCTGAACTATGGTGAGATGTTATTGTTGCCTGTTGTATTTTCGATTACCCGGCTCTTACGGGACACTCGAAAACAGTAATAAAAAAGAGTAGAAGCACTATTCTAAGCCGGTGCCTCACAGCTAGCTTATATTGTATAATTTAAGACCCTGAAGAAGAACTTGTAGAATTTTTACATTCTTTTTTAAATAAATAATATATATTTTGGGATAAATATTATTTTTCTATAATTATCATTTAATTTGTGATTTTGTCGGCATACATGTAGGTACGTACTTACTTAAAATTAATCTCAATATATTTCAAGGGTTTGTGGGGTTCTGTTGATTACGAATCAAAGATATTCATAGAGATTCAAAATGATATGATGAATTAAATAAATATTTTATTTATTTATTTATTACAAAAAGACATATTTTACATAAAAAAATAACATAGAAAAAAAGAAATTAAAACACTTTAGAATATGACTTCCATCAAAAAGAGATATACTCGTGCTTTGAAGGGAGTCGCAACTATTTACATAATATAGAACAAAAAACAAAGTAACAAAATAATCATAGGTACTAAAAAACATACTTAAAAATAAACATAATATGTGTTAAAATAAAAAAAAACAACATTTAAATATCAATTATGATTAATTAAATAAGTGCATTATACCTACATACATATACATATAACAACATTTTTTATCCCCTTAGCGCTTTTGTCCCGTTTCTATCGGGGTACGCTTTGACCATGATCCTAGAATTTGCGAGTCTGGTTATAACATTGAAGCGACTGCCATCTGACCTTCGTAACCCTTAGAAAGGATAAACCTTATAACCCTTAGATTTTTTTTTAAAAATCCACAGGTGCGTGCCCGGATTCGAACCGTCGACCTCACGCATGTGATGCGACGACATTACCGCTGGGCTATCACCGCTTATATGTACATATAACAAGAATGAATAAATAAAACCAGTTTTTAAACACAAACCCTTTTTATATCTACATAAAATATCTTTAGATCGATTATATCCGTATGTCTCTGCTCAGGCAACAGTTCATTAAACCACTCAACGCCAAGATATTTATTACTATATTTGACGGGTTGATTCCAAAATGTTCTAAGTACACTAAAGATAGTTTTGAGAATAACGGGTTTGAAAGTTAATTTCAACAATAAATTAACCAACTATTATTGTTTTATAATGTTGCTTCAGCATTTGCATGCACCGTTAATAATTCTGTCTTTGTATTACACCGTTAATAATTCATATTTTTGAAGAAAAACTAAAGTTTTTAAGGTCATGTGTAGGCGTGGGCATACAGTATTTTAAAATCGAGATGTGCACAAAATATTATATTTATACACGATAATTTGTATAATATATATTTAACTACATATATGGCAGTATATATTATTATTAGGTATAAATTTGTAATTACTTTGAATGTGTGAGTAATAAATTTTGAATGAATTCGTTTCTTGATTGTGAACATGATCCTTCTGTTTCAATATATGTAAACTTCAAACACTTGATATAGATCACTGGTTTTCAAAGTGGAGATCAATGACAGTTTTGCTAAAAGTGGGAACAATGCAGTAGAATTAGAAGCGGGCCAATTTGAACGGATATTGTCAAATGGCTCCATATATAATATATTGATATCAAAATACATTGAATTCATTTAGGTATAGTACAATTTTGACCATACAATATAACAAAAAAAATATTAATAACATACATACCACCACGCCGTTTCCGTATTTGGGGTAGGTAGAGAGAACCGACCGCCAGACACCTCTATCTTGACATAGATACATGCTTTGCCTTATTTACATCTATGCATCGCGTTATACATGCTCTCCTTTTATTCTGACTTTGTATATTAATATTTTTCAAAATGATCATGGCAACATTTTCTCGGCCGGCCCCTATATCTCATTCCACACTTTTCAGCCTTGTATTCTTTCTTTGTCAGGCGTTTATCGTCCATTCTCTCTACATGTCATTCTGCTCACAAAATCTGATAATGTTAATTACTAAAAATAAGTAAAAAACTCAATTTTCGCTATCTTCCACTTATAAAATACAGTTGACCTTCGATGCGTTTCACTCAAAGAGCATCTACAGAATGGATAAACTTTTTTTTAAGTGATTCATACCCTCGGCCTTCGTGGTTTAGTTGGTTAGGTATCTGACATCTGATCCAAAGGTCCCGGTTTCGATTGCCTGTGGAGACACAGTTTATAATTGTGTCTCCAGAATTTAGCAACTTGTTATTGGGTGCGTGTTAAATTATTATTTGACCTAGTACCTGTTGGTTGCCCAAGAAGCAATATCGAATAAATAAATAAATATGATATTTAAAGAAATTCTATCAAAAACTGACAGCCGAGAAATTACAAAGTATCAAAAAATGTACTTATTAAAAACTCAAAATACACATACCTACCTAACAAAAAAATAATTACACCCAATATAAAAATTGAAAAACGAAAAAATTGTTTAATGAATATTGAAATGACTCTTACAAGTGGGACATAAAAGTTTGAAACCACTGATTTAATCGTAGGTAGGTACGTTTATTATTTATTACATAAATATATATTACATACGTTTCCTTTGAAGGTATTGGATATCAAAAACAAAGCAAACATCAAAAGCATTTAATATATCAAAATGTAAACTATATAAAAGTGATACATATGTGGCTACCTACAAATGTTATAGACTGATAGATATTGGAAAATGTTTGGGAACGTATGAATAAACAAAAATAATTTCAATTTTAATCTGAGAATGCTTAACAAATAATACTGAGCACTGCTCAGAACTTTGTTAAACTAAAAAATATTCATCAAAATGTAAACAATATTAAAATAATCCCAGCAGGGTAAAAACTTGTATTTTTATAATTCTTTATTTATTTAAAGGAATGAATATATCATTGTAACAAGTAGATATACATCCTCATATATATATGCCCTTAAAAAGTATAAATGCTTGTGCTGTAGGTGAACGAAATCGGTCGAGGCAGGATTCGAACTCGCGACCACTGGATTACTAGCCCAGCGCGCTGACCACTCTACCATCGACCCATCTATATATTTTTGACAAATTTAATATCTCTGTATTATGTATATTAAAGAGATATTAAATTTGTCAGTAAAATTGTTAAAAAAGTTATTACTTTTACGTCTTTATTAAGTATATCTTTACAAAAATTTGGTTTCGTTCATTCAAGGAGTGGCAAAATAATATTTTTCAATGACGAAATATTCATGCATACTAGATTCAATGTGGGATGTATTAAATTTTATATAGAAAACTGGGCTATGGTTTTTCCAAGTTAGAGTGTCAAGAGAGGAAGGTAATTATTGTCAAAGAAGGTAAACAAACAAACAAACAAACAAACACAGTGAGCGGGTTAATTTATGCCGAGGCATTGGTGGCGGGGCCGGTGGGGAATAAGAAAATGTCGGTATTTTGTGTCAATTTCAAGATTTACGAGCCAACTTTAATACAACCTGAGTCACACTGTGCCACACCATACCAGACTTTGATACCTGAGACCGCATAATTGGAATTTGCGACCGTGCGGTTTCACTCGGCTCATTATGACGAAGGCGTCGAATAAACACATTGAAGGATACATCTTATATAAATATTAATTTCACTACGATAATTGTTTCACTCTACGTTACTGGATTTATTTTAAAAAATAGCACTCTACATTTTTATTTTATTGGGATGAAGAGAAAATTCCTCATTGCTGTGAATACCTATACTATTATTGATAGAATCGACTTAAATTTATTTCAAATTATAAATAAATTTGGTATGGTAAAATAAAACCAAAGTTTTCAGTTCTACTACTTTAAAGTACTACAACTGAAAATTTGATTGACTTAAAGTGTCAAAGCGTTTGCTTCATAGCTCCACATATCTTTAACCAGTTGGATAGTAGTATTAAAGAATTGACTACAACTAGATCCTTCAAGGCTGCACTGATAAACTGGATAAAGATATCAGGTAGGCACTATGCGGAGGTGGTTATCTGCCCGTGACTTCTGTCTGACCCGGCACATGTCATATTTATATTCACATTTTTTTCTGTCAATACTAATTTTATTTGCTTTTTTTAATATGTAAAATTGATTATTTTTGTGTATATGTATCAATCATTTTACATATTTTTTTTACTCTTGTTTACTCTTCTTTTGTAACATATGAAAATATGAAAATAATACCTGAATAAAGATACTTAACTGTGTGAAATAACAGTCCCAGAACAGGCTTTTGCCTAGTAGGGCTTTATTAGTAAATTTATATATGTTATATTTGTTTTGTGTGATAATAATAAAAATAAAAAGTAAATTGCAATAATAATGAACACTTCCTTGCACAGTACGCAAAAGGCGAGTTTATTGCCATAGTTGGTATAATAAATATCTAAGACAGATATATAATGCCAAAAATTTTATAAAAAAAAAATCATCTACAAAATTACTTTTTTTTTTTTTTTTATAAAAGAATGTTTTTATCTATTATGACAATTACTCATTTTGGTTTTTAACAACGAATGAGTATTTTGTTGGCCACCGTCTTTGAGAATTAGCGGTCGCGTCGAAAATTGTATCAAGTAATTTAGATGGTTGGTGGCAGAGCGGCTAGCGCACTGGCCTTGTAATCCAGTGGTCGCAAGTTTGAATCTTGTCGAGACCGATTTCGTTAACGTTTAGTACAAGCATTTATGCTTAGTTTAGGGGAAGAATTTGGATGTGTATGTACTTATTTCAAGTACATGTTAATTCTTTTTTAAAAAAAAACTCGTATTTTAAATATATTAATAAATTTCGCTCAAAAAGTGCTACAAGGTATATATGTAAAATATTTATTAAATAATACTAACCTAAATAATCAGGGTAACCCAATATTAAACTTAAGCATTTACGTGGCCTCTTAGAGCATTTTGTCAGATCCTACATATTTTAAATTGTCTAAGTTGTATAATAAATTGTTTATGTGGATTTAAATAAATAAAGAAATTAACAAAATAGCTATTTTATTTGTTTAAATACAATAAATTAGCGTGATGATATCCATAAATCTAATCTATATATTTTAATTTGTTATTTAAACTATAGAGTGAATCTAAAATATATTTTGGCAGTAATTCGATCGTTCGGTATTTAACATACATACAAACAAGAAAGAAAATGAAGCAATTATGTAAACACTGTTAACATTAGTAGGTACATTCATTTATGAAAAAGTGCCCCACAACGAAGTTTGTGGGTTGTTTTATTCCAACATGAAGCCTATTAATAAAAATAATTATTCAGAAAAATGTATGAAGGTATGCTAAATAGCGTTGTTGAATAATATAAGGTTAGGTTAGTATGTTAATTTTATAATACCTTTCTATGTTTGCGAATGTCGTTTGTTTGGTAATAAAGCAGAATAAAAAAGCTACCTAGGATTCAACAAAAAAGCACAAAATTTTATGCATGTTTTTTGCTATCGTAAGTACCTACTCAAATGCAAATTACAATACCAACGAAAAAATGATATCATAAAATTAATTATTGAGCCAGAAAAAAATATATCTGCCTTCATACCAACACGCCATACGATAGGTAGGTACTACCTTGACAAACATTCTTCCTTTGATAAGTTTTCTTTTTACTTCTTTATGCAGACTTTTTACACAGGTTCTTTAAAACAATAAGTAGAATAGTGAGATATTAAATGTTTTAAGTAAAGTAATCAATTTACAAGATCTCATATGTCCGAGCTCGTTTTCAAAAGGTTTACAACAAAAATTCAAACTCAAGTGAATAATATCCCGTGGTTATTTTACAATTACTAAAATATTAGAAAAAAATGTTTAATTAGAGAAACATCAAAAAATAATTATATCATTGTGAAAAAGTGTTGTTGATAATCTCAAAGAAGAAGCGTTTATTTTCAAAACTCAAACAAAATGATTGAAATTTGTACTTCAAAGTTATGCACAAGAAATCGTGTTATTGGTAAAAATAATAATTGTTATAACATTTCATTTTATTTTTGGAATTGATGCTATAGCAGTATTGAATTATAACAGTATTAAATATCAGCTCCATACATAACAAAAAGCTTACCATCACATTATGGATTTCAATAATCTTGTGTGTGTGGGTGTGTGTGTGTATGTGTGTGTGTGTGTGTGTACGTGCATAGGTGCGTGCATAATGTGCGTAAGTGCAAATCTTGTGAAATTCTTGTTTCCAGTTATTGTTTTGTATTACTGAATAGGACTGTCAAGGAACTTCTTATGTATTATATAAGTGTTTATTTCTGTTTATTTTTTGAGTTTTTCGCGGCTTTAGTTTTATATTATACTGGGGGAAAAAGGATTGTAGGTATGTATGGAGCATCTAAATAGTACATTAAAATCTATACTAAACTTGATGGTAATTCTGGGCTGCTATGCTTCTTTTTTATTATGTTGTACATAAAAATTCATATCTAGGCGTACGCGTCTTGATGTTAGAGACGGTGGAATAGGTGCAACAATACAGCGAAATAAGATAAACAAGTTCTTATACATTTGGGGTTATTGTTAACAATTCCTACTACGTGTAGCTTTACCTTTCTGGAAGGGTTTAAAGCTATATATTATGTAGAATCAAAAACATATTGTTATATTTTTAATTGAATGAAAAAATGGATTTCTATTAAATAAATAATGCACAGTTAATTAATAATGCGTAAAACTAAGAGTATTTTTATGAATTTCTTTTTACGCAACTACAAATTTGAATTGGATATCCTCATTTTTTTTATTTCATTATTCGAAAATTACATATGTACATTCGTGCATAAATCTGATTTCGCTTCAACGCAAACTTTTTAATAGATTGAATTTAATATATGCGCATGGTTCGGCCATATAAAACCGCCAAAGTGCTTTTTACACTTTTTCAAAAGAGCTGCAAAACCGAAACATGTATTGCTAAAGAAAAATGCAAAACATTGTTTCGATGGCTAAATTCTTTCCAGTTCTGGTTTTTAGAGCTTATGTTGGTACCCATGTATGTTCCGTCTTTATTACAAAGAATTCGCTCTGTTGGCTATTCTATGGCTAATTACCGTATAATGTATTCAGGTCATGTCTCCCACTACAAGAGACTGCTCCACTCTCCTCCATATGTGAAATAATCACTGGAAACTGGAATAAACGCTCGAGAGAAGGCGAAATAAATAACCGAAGAAATTGGAACAAACCGTTTGAATATTTTCACCCGAATAAGTATTTTTATTTATAAGTTTTATTCATGACACATATACACGAGTATAAAATATTAGGTATAAAGAGTATTTACTATCTCTAACAAGGGTCAATTATATTTAGGAAAATGTATCATATTATTCGCCTACAACGATAGCTGAATAAATATTAATAAATATGTTTACTTCACTCCTTACAACCCATCCTATAACCATGCACATCCTTCTTATACTTATTACAATATATGAAATCCTTTTTTTTATTCAATTTTTTGTAACTGTCATTTTTCTGTACTTTCTGGGATTGGTATGTAATTGATCTCATTTCTGTAAATCGTTTGTGTATTGTAAATGTTAACATGACTGTTTACTAATCCAAATAAATTAATAAATAAATAAATAAATAATGTGGTTATTTATATAACTATGTGCATGTTAAATGAAAAATAATAGTAATAAATTGGGATGATTTTTAATGCGCTTTTTTTGTGATAGCCTCACCTCAAGGGCGCTTTGAATATATTACAGGTTTTTGTAAGACTCGCGAAAGAAGTGAGTTTTCGGGTATTTCCTGAACAGGACTAAGTTGTCGATTCGCCTCAGTTCAGGTGGAAGTTTATTCCGAGAGGCTGGTCCCAGAAACAGCAAAAGCACGATCACCGAATGATGTGGTATTGACTCAATTCATTTCAGTTAACTTGCCAATCATGGATGTGTTGGTTGACCGAAGTGTTTGTTGTCGCTGGGATGTGCATAATGTGTATTTGTAGAAGAATGGGGATGTGTGAAAGTTTTAGGTTTAGCTGTGAACAATATAGCTGATATTATGTTCTGCACTAAACGGCATCCATTTTATGGTTTTACAATTGACTTGGGCAACTGTTAAACGAGGCATGGGCAATTACTTAACGCCATCGAAGGCATCCAAGTTTTTGCCGAAATAAAGATGTTGCGATAGATGTCTGGAGTCGTAAAACATGACAGAATCCGCAATTAGTATGTGCGTAGGTAGTAAATTTTACACTGCTGGGAAGACATGGGATTGGAAGGCCAAAGCTTCGATCACCGAAGATGCAGTCCAGGACAGAGAAAATTGGAGTAGTAGAACCGGGAGAGCTTGCCCCGTCACCATATGTGATAATTGCTAAGAGGATTTGATTTTAAACGTAAACTATTCTTTTTAGGCCTCTTCATGTCATGTCAGCTTCTCTTCTGTGACGTAGATTGCCAGAATATCTTTTGAATACCTTTTGGCAGGACATCCTGGAGTTCTGCTTAAATGGGCAATATTTTCCCTGGCCATTTTGACGGTCCTTGAGTCTGTCATTCTTGACACATGTTCGTGTACGTAAATTTTGGATTTTAAAATATTGACCTACATATTAAAGTTTGTAAATATTTTTATTTAAATACACGAATTGTTTATTTTAGGTATGTATAAATCTTAAGAAATTATATATAGAATGCATAAAACACGATAAATGTGTCAATGTTCGATTACCAAGTCATCTTAGTAATTATACTTCAGTACGTACAAAGGGTTTAGTATCAAAATTAAAATATCTGCGTTTGACATAATCATTGACATAATATCTAAGATGAAATTTTCCTTAATATATTTTGTAATACAGAAAATAATTGTGAGCTAGAAATTTATAGTTTTTTTTTCTTAAGATACGACAGTTGTGTATCTGACAGGGTTATTTAAAAGTGCACAAAAGCTTTTGAAGGTAATTTGTACAAGACGATAAAATATTGAGAAATGCCCTAAGTTAATGTTTGATTTGTATCTAAACGGGTAAAACATTGAACGCATATCTCAATATAAAAATCACGTCAAATTTAAAACCGCCTACGTTATTAAAAGACGGTTGAAAAACATCTTGCGTGTTGCCAAAACGAGAGAGATACATCAAAAAACTTTATACCTACAAAAAGAAATACATACCAACCTTTTAAATGAAAATAATATTATGATCGTTTCTAATAATCTTGCATCGTTAATATAAGGTACGATAAATTATGTATCTTGACCAATTACATTTCTTTCCTTCATATTCTGACATAAGGCTGATATTTACCATTCATTTAGTTCAAAAAGACCGCATGGACCATTGCACCTAATACTGGAAAGGCTAATCTTTTTATACTAGTTGCATGTAACACATGAGATCCAACTGTCGATAGCGATAGTATGTATAGTTGAAGAATATGTACCAAACTATAAACCCATAAATACAAATTATTGAATATTTTCAGATATTTTGTTTTCTATACAACATATATTATGTAGGTATGTATGTCAAGATAGGATAGTATGGAGGAAGTTCCTTTTTTCCTACCCAGAATATGAAAATAGCATGATGGTATGCATGTTTGGAGATGAAGTATCAAACTATTAAGTCTTCTTACGTATTGTGTATAGGCGACTGCCATACAAAATGTATGAAGCGATGTCGTCACTAAATTCAATTTTTAAAAAAATTGTTAAAAAAAATTGAGATCTTCTACTACAATGTTAATATTTTTTATAGAAAATTAAATTATCTAGTTGGGGTGTTTCGGCTTTTTTCGATAATTGTATAAGTTTTGGAAATATAGGCAGTTAAACTCATAAATTTATCATAAAAAAAATATTTTTCTTAATAAAAAATGTTTGAGAAACCCTGGAATTTTTTTGAAAAAATTAATTTGAGATTTTTTATTTTTCTATGTTTGTACCAATTTTCAGCGTTCTAGCTTTTATGGTTTCTGAGATATATGGAAAAATAAAATAAAAATTCAAAAGTTGATAACCCCTGACTGAAACAAAAATTCAAAATTCTGAGTATAAAAGTTTTGTAGGCCTATAACTGTTTATATATTCTGAAATTTTGGGCTCTGTAAATTGAGCGGATCAAAAGTTATAAGGGGGGGACGGACACACACACAGACACACACACAGACACACACACACACAGACACACACACACAGACACACACACACAGACACACGAAATGTTCTACTCCGAATTCTGAGTAAATCCGTGTATGGAACATATATGCTGCGAAGCCTCTAAGTTGGTGTTTTTTGACTTCAAAGTTGGAAATGCCGTGAAAAAAGTAGACCTCTCCATACAATTCTCGCGTATTCTGGCTTGATACATTGTCGATATGTTAAGAGAACAAAGTTCTCCTGAACAAATCGACAGTTGGAATATTCAGGTGTTGTCAAATAGCTTCAAATATATTGCTTGTCAAGAGTTACTCCAAAACATACAGTTTAATGTACCCGTTAGACGGACAAGGCGTTCTACATACATTGCTAAATGTACCATACTCAAATAATGTTAGTAACGCCCCATTGTACAGGTGTTAAGCTAATTACATATTCAAAAGCTGTAAATGAAACTGATGACCTTGACAATTTCTACCTGTCAAGATCAAAATTTAGAAAAATGATCCTTAGTATTTCTCACTGTTCTTAAAACTTTTTTAAGTTTATTTTCATTTTATTTAATATTCCTTCAAAGATTTTTTTGTTTTTTTCTTTACTTTTGCTGCTCTCCCATACTCCTACACATATGTATTATAGGTACTCCCCACGCACACACCACAAACTAACATATACATATACACACATACAACTATGTTCCTCCCTGTTTTTCCTTCCGTCTCGTTTCTTGTCTTCTATCCCATTTTTTTGTGGCAGTAAAATAAATCAATAAAAAAAAATAATGCGATATTCAAAGGTGAGTCGAGATAGGTAGGTACTCGTATTTTTTTAAGGTAAAATTTAATGAAACATTGATATGGTACATGTACTCAAATTAAAAAGAAAAAATAACGCAAGTTCCAACGAATATGTCAGTAGATACTGGTTTTATCAGCATTATATACATGGTAGGTACTTAAGGGGGGGACTGCTGCCAACGTACCTATTTTTCAATTTGATATACCATCATTATTTCTTTTCAAATCGTTTTGAAAAAAATAATTTAGATACATTGGATTTTAATAAAGAAAAATATACCTTAACTTGTTGAAAATGTTCTGTATAAATTCTTGTAGAAAAATAATGGCATACCCCGATTTTCAAAGTTTATCATACATATATTTTTAATAAACTATAAGACGTAGAGTAATATATTTTTTTTTAAATTAGAGAAGACAAAAATATCTAGAAAAATATGATGTGACGTTGCATTAATGCTTCAGGTTTAGTAAATAAACCTAAAAAACATTTATTTTCCATTCCGCGCCATTGCGTAATAAAAGTTTTTTTGCTTTATTTACCTAACCTGACGCATTAATGCAACGTCATATCATATTTTTCCAGGTATTTTGTTCTTCTTTAATTTATAAAAAAAATATTGCTCTATACCTTATATTTTTTTAGAAATTTAAGATAAATATCTAAAATCGGGGTATGCTTATTATTTTTCTACAAGAATATATAAAGATTAATATCAAAAAGATAAGGTATATTTCTCTTTATTAATATCCAAACTAACTAGGTTATTTTTTTCAAAATGATTCGTTCAGTAATATTGATGGTATATCAAATTGAAAAAATATGTACGTTGGCAGCAGTCACCCTCTTAAGAAAAAATGATAATATCAAAGATTTTTATGAAAATTCTATGCCTACCTATTTCTGTCAATTTACTTAAGTTATTCTTAGTTGATAGAATCTATATAAAAGTACAAGAGAAGAGTTACTGAGGGTTTCCTGAGAAATGGTTTTCATTATTATAGCTCTACGTCTTTCTCAAAGATTCTTGACGCTATAAAACAAGTCGATTAAATTCAATTTAATTTGCGTCTTGTTATTTCTTTGCAAAAGATACTTCCATCAGATATTCAATTTATGTTAGGTCAACCATAATAACTTTTTTACGCTCACCAATGTTAGCGTTGAATTGAAATTTATTACGATTGATTGATTGACCAAGTTGAATGTAAACATCCATTAGAAAAGATGAAAGTAAAAAAAATAATATTATGACGGATTTATAAATAGAATTTTCGCTCCCCGTTTAAATAATGTTCATTTAAATAACAATTCGGGACTGTTTACGTTAATAGGGTAATTTATCACTCATATTCAACCGCATAAAATATTTTAAAATGTTTGAATAAATTCGTAAATGGACATATTTATCATTCCCGGCTGTTATATTATTTTCATATCTAGAGAACAGAGAGTGCGTTGTGGTTCACAAGTTATTAAAACCATTTTTTGTCGCTTATTTATGATATGAGAAATATATGCGAAAAAGTATTTATCTAATAAAAAAATAAACACGAAAACATTACATCACTACATATTCTAAATGAAGTAGGCAAACGTACTAATGCTTTTAACAAAAAAAAAATCTTTTTTATCAGTGATTCCCAAAGTGGTCCACGGGAGACTTGACGGGGGTCAACGTTGGCGTGAAAAAAATTTGGGGATTCACAAGTTGTAATAATAATTATAACAATAATAAAAGACTTTTATTGAGTTTAACAACGTGGCGGACTTATTGCCCGCAGGCAATCTCTACCAGTCAACCACCATGGTAAATACAATCAGTTATAGGTTAAAAATATCAATATTAGTTATAAATACAAATAGAAAAATAGAGAAAAAAAATAATAAATAAATATAAAAATCATAAATTAAAAATACAAAATAAATACAAAAAACAAAAAATATTATATGTATAAATAAAAACAATAATAAGAATAAAAAAAACATTAGATAGATACACTATGTTTATTGGATGGAGGATAGGAGAGGAGAAAGGAAGAGGGATAAAGGGAAAAAGACGTGAATTTGTGTTTATGTGGATAGAAAGTGTCACTTCAGACGCTTTTTGAATGACAACAAATTAGTGGCATCTCTGATACTCTCCGGCATTAGATTCCACATTCAAAGTTGTAACTGGGGGTCTCCGAAATTTTTTTTGGTTTCGATAGTAAAGAACAAATATTTTAGCTTGTCTTTTACCTATCAATGTAGGAATATAATACAATACTCAAAAAAAATAGGGAGCAAAAAATTAAAAATTTTCGGTGATTTTTGACCGGCTGTATTTCGGTGATAAATGGTCATAATATTAAAACTTCAAAAAGCATTTTAAGATTCCAATTTTCAGATTCTTTGGCTTAAACTTTTTAGTAGCTACAGTTCTCGTGCAATCTTAATAGACAGCGCGAAAAAATAAGATTGAAATTTTTTTGTTTTTATTATTGGTCCACGGGCTTGAAATAAATTATTTCTGTTAGGCCGGCATATGGATTAAATAGCATATTTATTTAGCATTATTTTCCTTTTTTAAAAACCTCCATTTATCTTATTTTTATTTTTGCCACTCCGAATTTAGGGTTGGAACTCTTGTCAGTTTTTTACGAGTTTTGGAAATATGGTAGAAATGTAGCAGCAGGGGGTCCACCGAAACTAGTAAAATTTTGAAAATCGTTTACGAGAAAAAAAAGTTTGGGAACCTCTGGTTTACATGATCATGTCATTCGGTCCCCAGCTTTCAATTTATTTATTTATTCATATACCTATATTTTTGTACATAATATGAACAAATATAATGCACACTGGTGGGTTTATTTTCATGAGGCAATTTCTTTCAACCAATCAGATTACAAAGTATGACAAAATTATATATGTACATCAACAATAGAATGAAAGCGGAAATAAAATAAAATATACATTACACTGAGATAAATATTAAAAACAACAAAAAATGTCATAGGAAAACAAGGAATGGGTAAGAACAAGGAGAGGAATCGGGATCAGGTGTTTAGGGATAAATGTTACTTCTTTAGTTTTTTCTTGAATAATTGTTTTTACTTTAATATATTTTCTTGCCATAATTTCACTATTTGTAAATCTCAACACATAATATATGGCCGCAAATAAGTGTTAATTATTATTAGGTATAATGATAATTTGAAAATATATTTTTGGGAATAACGTCGTAAATTATTAATTTAAAAATATTTAAATAAAACTTATTACGTGTTATTATAATTTATTAATTGTATCTGTACTGCGATGGTGACAACAGTTTATTTAAATTAAAGGCGATTTTATTTTTGGAAAACATTAATTTACTTACACAGTGAAATAATTTATTTAAAATCTTTTTTACATTCTCATAATGCTGACAAATTTCCAATATTATATAATAAGAGGAAAATTTGAATACTCAAACGAGAAATCAATTTGACCCGCAATTATCAAGTAAATGTAGCATCAATTATGAGATTAGGGTCCCTCAAATTATAAGGGGATTCAGAAATGTAATCAGAGCTTACTGCTTTAGTAATGGTTAATTTACTTCTTTAATAGGGGTATAATTTAACAGTTTCAAACGTAAAAATCGAATTATTTATTAAAAATTATCACTTCAGTTCAGTCAAGAGCGCTCTCGAGTTTCAGGAGAGCACTCTTATTATCAACAGGTACATACTAAAGAAGACATATCTATAACACTAAATCTAGTGACTGAAAACATGAAAACCGCCTAATACACTATGATGTTATGTGTTATTAAGGGTACCTATCGCGTGCGTTAAAAAGGGTTTATACGTGATTTAAATTATCGGACACCCAAAATTTATTAATTTTTTGAATTTTAAGAACAGACTTGACTCGAAAAAAAAAACTTTATCGGTCATTCACTTTGATTTTATGCACTCTTTAAGCACATAAAAGGGATTCGAAAATGAACGTTGCTAGTGAACGGTTGTGCAGTTGTGCTTCGTACGAATATTTGATCTACCTACGTTAACTACACAGCGAACAGATAAGATTTTATTGCTGTTATTTTTGTTTATCTATTTCAAGTTTATTCTTTCATATTTTATTTTGATTTTATTATTATTTTGACCGCAATATGATGAATTGCTATTGATTTTTAGGTTATTTCTGTTTTACATTTGATTTGTTTGACAGCTATTTGACAGCTGCAGTTTTTGTTTTTTTTTTTAATTTTTTCAATTACATAGTACCTACATAGGTACCTTTATTATTTTATTTAAGTGCTGAATCGCGAAAATGGAGGTGGACGAGACTAAGCCTCCTGATCCGAGGGCCTTGAAACGTAAGGCTGATGATGCTTTACTTGTGCAGGGTTCCTCGGATCCGGTAATAGGTCGTTCCTCTCCTCAGCCTTCCCCGCCCAAAAAAGATTATATTAAGAAATTTTACCCTGCTTACTCTACAGGGCCTTTTATAGTGTACGTCCAAAATATAGAAAATAAAAATATTAATACTATGTCTTTTGGAAGGAAATTATTTAATAACAAAATCAAAGATATTGCTATCGGTGGAGTTAAGGGAGAAGGGAGGAACAAAATTGTACTAACATTTACCTCTGCACTCAGTGCAAACAACTTCATTACAAGCGATTTTGTTGCTAAAAATGATATAAAAGCGTACATACCTACTTTTAAAATAACTAAAATGGGTTTAGTGAGGTCCGTAGATTTAGACTTAAGTGAAGAAGAAATTATAGAATTTACAAGTGTACCAGATTCTTGTGGTAAAATAATAAAAGCCAGGAGACTGAACAGGAGGGATACGTCATCAGGTTCCACGAAGTGGGTTCCATCCCAAACGGTGGTACTTACATTTGAGGGACAGTCCCTTCCCAGGAACGTATTCCTGTTCCACAACTCGCTACCCGTTGAACTGTATACCTACCCCACTTCTCAATGCTATATTTGCTGTAAGTTTGGCCATATTATGAAAGATTGCAAATCTAAGAACAACCCGAGATGTCTAAAATGTGCCGACCACCACCTAGCATCGGAATGCCCTGTCCCAGCAGGCTCAGAAAAATGTGTTAATTGCAATGGTCAGCACCCGGCAAATAGTTTTACATGTTCCTTTGTGACTAGAGAAAGAGAAGTCAAGTACATAATGGCCAAAGACAGTGTTTCATACAAAGAAGCAAGTAGTAAAATCCCCGCTCCTCGGAAGAGTTATACTGAGGCAATTAAAACTGTAAATACTATACCATCTCTACACCGCTCAAACAGTATATCTAAGTCTTCTCGAAATCCACAAAACACCCAAATATTCGATCAAAAAGGCCATGATGCCTGTTTACTTTATAATAATGGCCAATTAAATGACCCTCAAAACGGGTGCGCATTAAATAACCCGCACAAAACGATAATAAATAATAAATCAGTTGATGTGAGTTATGGTGAAACCTTACAAGTCATTGCAAAAATATTAATATCGTTGATATCTGATACTCCTAACCTACCGTCCCACGTTGCCTCTGCCATGCCATTTTTACTTGACTTACTGAGCCAAAAAAAAGTAGATAATCATAATGGCTTTGAATAATTGTAATACTCTCTCCATTTTACAATTTAATTGTCGAAGCGCAATTGCTAATAGATGCGATATAATTCATTTATTACAAAAATATGAAATTAAAATTTGTGCATTAAATGAAACCTGGCTGCAAAGTGGCCAGTATTATAACATTCCGGGCTATGATTGTGTTCGGGATGATCGTTTATATTCTAGAGGTGGAGGCACTGCCTTTTTAATACATAGATCGCTTTCTTGGAAACGAATCTCCTTACCACCAAATCAAGAAGTTCAAGTAGTTGCTATCTCGGTTTCAAATATTACATATATCTCTACATACATTCCTCCCCATAAATCTTTCGATGAACATTATTGGAACTCAATAATGGATCTCGTTCCTCCACCTTATGTAATTCTTGGAGATTTCAATAGCCATTCAGTGAGTTGGGGATCCGCATGGACAGATAGTTCAGGAAGATGTATACTATCATTTGTAGACTTGCATAATTTATGCATACTGAACGATGGTTCTCCAACCAGATTTTCCCCTCCATCTCAAAACCCTAGCGCAGTGGATTTATCAATAGTATCTTCTTCATTAGCCTGCCAGTCCTTATGGCAGGTAATGAGAGATCCATTGTCTAGTGATCACTATCCCATTATATTGAATTTGCACATTAGATTTTCCCTCACATCGAGATTTCCTAGGCAGGGAAAAAATTTCAACAAGGCCAATTGGCAGGAATATAATGATTCCATCCAAGTTAAACTTGATAGTGAATGTGGCAGTTTATTTTTTTCTCCAGATGTAGAGGAATGCTATAAAACTCTGAAGGGTATCATACACGACTCAATTGACTGTTCTGTACCCAAATATTCTGAACACCAAAATAAAACCCGTCCTTCTCCACCTTGGTGGGACAGAGAATGTACTGAAATGGTTAAAAAGCGTAAATTTGCAGTAAAATCTTTTCAAAATAATATGACCATGGAAAATTTTCTGTATGCCAAACAAATCCAAGCGCAAACAAAAAAAATGTTACGCCAAAAAAAAAGAAGAGGATGGTATAATTTCTGCAGTTCTTTGTCACCTAGAACCCCCACTTCAGTGGTTTGGAACTCTATAAGACGTTTCAGAGGCTCAGTCGTCTCCCCAAAAAACTCAACAAGAATTGATTCATGTCTTGAAGAGTTTTGCGACAAATTGGCACCTCCTTTTGTTCCCAATTATAGTGAACTGAAGATGCAGACTATTATTCCTCAACCTCGGCTGTCAATGCTAGACTCTCCTTTCTCGCTGAGTGAGTTGATCATCCCTTTGAAAGCTGTCAGGAATACATCTCCAGGGTTAGACGACATCCCTTACCCTGCTTTAAAATTCCTTCCAGATGACTTCAAAACTCATCTCCTTTCATTTTTTAACTTATGTCTATCTACAGGTTACATACCTGAGGAATGGCATTCCCAAAAAATAATCCCCATCTTGAAACCTGGAAAGGATCCTACTTACAGTAATTCATATCGGCCAATTGCCCTATCTTCTTGCGTTTTAAAGATACTTGAACACATGATTAAGAATAGGTTGGATTGGTACATGGAACATAACAAACTCATACCTGCTCATCAGTTTGGATTTCGAAAAACTAAGTCGTGTTTGGATAATATAAGCATACTTGTTACAGATATTCGTATTGCATTTAATAAAAAAGGAGCAGTTATTGCCAGTTTTTTGGATATCGTTTCTGCATTCGACAACGTCTTATTAGAGAGATTGAGTGAGATTCTATTGGGCTTGGGAGTACCGCGTCTTTTGACGAACTTGATCCATAATATTCTCTCTGAGCGCAGTATAGTTATTGAGACTACCGATTCCCGATTAGTTAGAAAAATATATAAAGGATTGCCTCAGGGATCTGTCTTGAGCCCCATACTTTTTAATCTTTATTGTGCACAAATACATTCCGTTGTTACGAAAGATTGTAAAATCCTACAATATGCAGACGATATCGTAATATACTCGTTTAGTAGAGATATAGAGACTGCAAAAGAAAACCTGATAACGAATCTTCAAAACTTAAATGGCAAGCTTAATTCACTGAATCTGCATCTGGCCCCTTCCAAGTGTCAGACTGTTATATTTACAAAAAAACGTAAGCTCCCAAATATCGTTGTAACTATTGACAACATGACAGTCTCCTGTGTTAAATCGGTCAGATTCCTAGGTATGATCCTTGACTCAAAGCTTTCATGGAAACGACACATTGATACTGTGGTTTCCTCATGTGAGAAAAATTTTAATATTTTACGTGCTGTGAGTAGAGTATGGTGGGGAAGTCACCCGACCACAATGAAACTCATGTACAATGCTTTAATCCGCAGCCATCTGGATTATGGAAGTTTCATTCTCGACCCTCTCCCCAAATATCTCCAAAAGAGACTCGATGTAGTCCAATCAAAATCCCTTAGACTGGTGCTCGGAGCTATGGGATCATCACCTGTAAATGTCCTTCAAGTGGAGAGTGTAGACCCTCCTTTGATTCTCCGAAGACAATTTCTATCAGACAGTTTCCTTCTTAGAAGATTTTCAACCCCAAACAAATTGCTAACAGACCCATTAAAAATCCTTGTGTCTCTGCTGAAGGAACGTATAAGGAGGGGCAAACAAATTCCATGTCTTTGCAAGAGTTATATATATTTCTCTCAATCTCACTACCTTCCCCCAGAATCTACTGTTCCTCCTTACTACAATATCCCTTACGAGGCAATTATCCACATACCAGAGATACATAAAGACATTCTTCTTCTTCTTCTTCTTCTTCTTTTGAATAGACCTTCAGGTCTGTTTTTTAAGAGGCCTGCTCTTCCTGCGAAGTGGACCCCCAGCTATCCCTCCATCTTTTTGGCGGTCTACCGCGAGGGCGGGTTCCGTGAGGCTGATTGTGAAGCACGATATGAGGAAGTCTGGTGCTGTCCATCCTTTGGACATGACCATACCAGTCCCTCCTCCGCTGCCTGCTCCATCTGATGATATCGTCAACCTCACATAGTTCCCTTATTCTGGAGTTCCTCACTCGGTCTCTCAGGGTTTTGCCTGCAATTGCTCTCAATGTCCTCATTTCTGAAGTCCTCAACATTTGTTTGCTTCTGACTGTGTCTGCTCGTGCCTCTATTCCATATGTCATCACTGGTCTTACGCATGCTTTGACATGCATAAAGACATTGGTATTCTCAAATCTTCTTTTAACCCTTCTGAGAACCGTTCAATTTTCCAGGATTTTATTTCATCCTATCCCTCCCATATTCACATATTTACTGATGGTTCTAAAATGTCAAATGATTCTGTTCTGGGAGTCGGGGTATTCATTCCTAGTCTCAAAATTGAGAGCAAATATAAACTCTCATTCCAAACTTCTATATTCTCTGCGGAATGTGTGGCAATCAAAATAGCACTCGACTCCATACACAGTCTAAATCTTCAAAGGGCAATCATTTTTACCGATTCACTCAGCTGTGTCTCTGCAATCGCTTCTAATTTAAATACAAGACCTAATGACATAAATCTCTGTGAAATACGTAAAAATTTCTACAATCTGAGTTCCGTAGGTAAGGATATAAAGATTGCTTGGATTCCCTCACACCGAGGAATCGAGGGCAACGAAATTGCGGACAGGTTGGCCAAATCCGCCATTGAGTCGGGCGAAAATTTAAATAATTTCTTTCCTACATTCGACGACGTAATCCTATCGCTCAAGTCTCGAACTTGGAACGAGTGGGAGAAGGAATGGAACTCTCCGACTTTGAACAAAGGCAGATTTTATAAAGATATTCAACCTACGATTCCAAGAAAGCCTTGGTATACAGCTTATCAGTTGAACAAATGTGTCGTCTCAACTATATGTAGAATGCGGATCGGACATTGCTCAATAGCCCCTCATCTATTCAGAATAGGAGTTGTTAACAGCCCATACTGCGAGTGCGGTCAGGATCTCGAGACACTGAACCATGTGTTCTTTGCCTGCCCGTTGGTCTCGGATAGAGGTATGTACGGAGAAGTGGTGAAAATAGAAAGACCCTTTAATATGGAGCATCTGTTGGCGATTGGCTCACGACATGTAATATTAGAAATCGCTAAATTCATCTCCACCACCGGTATAAAGATATAGCTGATTGTAGGAAGCCTTTCACTCGACCATTAGAAGGTGACTGACGCATTTAATGTTTTATTGTAAATTCTTTAATTGCTTGTACATATGCTTCCCTTTTGCAATCATTTAATGTAAACCCCTATTTCTCTGAGATCTAATGGAATTCTGTTTTTACTCTTCTTTTATGATCTAAATTGTACAGCACAAATCCGCCTCTATTGGTGGCTGTGCCTTATTAAAAAAAAAAAAAGCACATAAAAGATTTATTTCTCTACGATCCTTAGTTATGGTGTAATTAAAAACTATACTGTAAAAAAAGATACCTTAAATATTTTTTAGGGGTATTCATGCTGAATTTTTAAAATTATGTGACGAACATTCACTCGACCAATGTTGAAAATACTAAACATTTTTTTTTTGAAACACACTGTTTAACATATTTGAGAAATTTGATTTCTTATTGGGGTGTTTAGGGTTATATGCCCCCTTAACTTAATTTAACAAAAATATTGCCCTATGGAAATTTCTTCATGCATGTGTGAATTATATTATTGTCATCTGTGCTTTAAATGTTTCATTTTATATATTTATTATTGTTACTAAACCTCTTTTATGTTAAAAATTTATATAAATTATGTAAAAAAAAATAATAAAAAGTATTTTCTCGAAGGTCGTAGAGGGGTCGGAAGAAAGCAGCTTTCCTGACTTCGAAACATCAAGAATGGATCGGTATAAGAACTGTGGAGGAGGCTTTCTCTACAATGATCGCCAACGTCGAGGGTAGGTACCTGTCAGGACACGAAGAAGAAGATGTATTTTTTTACATAATGCTGCGGACTTGTTGCCCCGTAAGCGATTTCTGTCAGTCAACAAAATATCCAGACTTTTCCGTTATTATCATTTTTGCCATCATAAACATATTGTAAACAAATAAATAAAATAAAAATTGAACACTCTCTAAAAAGTTTTATTCACGTTGAAATGAAGATCATGTGAAGTTAAAGAAAACTGATATTGATCTAATAACAATAAAGATAACGCCTGAATATTATGCAACATGTATAGCAGTCACAATTTAAGTTACAAAATTGTTCAATTTGATCAAAATTGTAAAATGAATCAATAATTTTAACGTGCATTGTTACGGTTATATGTAAATACTGAAAATTTCTGGGCTACACTAAAAAATCCATTGCAAAATTAAATAAATGTTAAAAGTTAAATAAATGGGTGTAAAAAAGTTAAATACCTATACACAAAGGATCGTCGAATTCATAATGTAAATAATCGATATTTTTACTTGGTAGGTATTTCAAGTGGGTTACAAGGCTAAAGACAAAGTTTTGAGACTTGGCTCTGATGCGTCCCAAGTAGGAGAGTTTGGCAGCGGTCCAAACTTGAAGAGAGAAGAGATATCTTTGTCTTTCTTACTAAAACATCGGTTCCAAACAGGACCGGTGGTAGTATTAATAGGACACAACACAGCCAGCCCCCTCCTCCCCATCCACCACAGTTGATATCCGACCAACGAAAATGTTATTTAAGTTGGAAAAGTTTCATTTTAATTACGAACGGCAAACTCGTAAAATGAGAAAAATGGACGCTGACCTCGAAGACAACAGACCTGATCCTGAAGCGGTTCCTTGGAAAGTTTTTCGAAAAGGTGAAATGTTAACGTCGAGTTTTGAGTGTTTAACGACAGTGACCATATTGGCTTTGATTTATATTTTTGAAAAAAATATAATTGTACGAAATAATCTTTTCATTTGAAGCAGATTTTTTTCTCTTCGTGGCATAAATAAATATACATATACACCTCATCTTTTGCGGAGCTAGAAGTCGCATTTCAATTGCAAATAACTTACAATTCCTGTTGATTAAAATAGCGAATCACGTTACAAATCAATCCCAACTTAGGTATGAAGAATGAAGATGTATGTGAAATGGATTTCAAAGTTAACGCAAGTACTTCAGAATTACTAGTGGGCCCAGCCAGACGTTGCTCTGCCACACATTTCATTTTATATTATAAACCTCATTTTCATTATTTTAGATTTTTTTCTCTATATGCGTAATACAATTTTGCACCCTCATCTATTGAAATATTACACAACCTAAAATTAACAAAGACCCTTTTATACAATAAAAAAACTTGGTGGGGTGAGGGAAGTCAAAATTTGTGGTTATATATATATATTTGGATGAGAAATTGAATTAAATATATAATAATTTATCGTTGAATGATATTTTTTTATTTTATCTCGATAACAACACTACATTTAGTGTCTAAAACTTTCCTATATTTCAATCCGAAACAACCAATTTAGACAATTTAATTGAAAATGAAAATATTTTTTTATAGATATTCTCTCTAGTAAATCAAAAAAAAAATGCTGATATAAAAGTTGAAAATGTTTTTTTCAATAATAGATTGGTTTTAGAAATAAATAAGCTTTCATTTTAAAGGTGTTATAAATATATTCGGCAATTACTTGGATTAGTTAAATATTTTTTTATTTATAACTATCATACCATGGTATTGAGATTTGTTATAAAAAAATAATATAAATGTTAATAATCAAAAAGAATGCAAATATCAAACTTTACAATGTTTTTTTGTAATGTTGGTTTCAGTAATAAAAAAGGTTTAATTTTAATAGTATTATAAATATATTTGACAATTACTTGGTTTCATTAAATATTTTTTTAAAACAATTCAGTTTTTTTCAAAACCACGACTAACCAATCGTATAAAATTATTCTGGGTTAAAAAACTGAACTGTTGACAGTGTTATTTGCTTGATTTGCTTCACTTCAAAATTCTCGTTTCTCAATAGATACATTTATGGAAAGGCAAATTGAGTCCTAGTTGGGCACCAGAAAATAAACAAGGAGGTTGGGGTTAGAAAAATATCCAACTGACATGGAACATAAATAGCAGACACTACTGGGGGGAGTTTCCAGCTTCTAGGTGTTTAATATCGAATGATCGCGAAGAAAAATGGTTGAGTTCCATTTAAATATTATATTGGTGAATTGGTGGATATTTTTCTTCCTTTGCAAATACGAATACAATAGAAATTGTTATATATCTTCGTTTATTTATAAGTATCACAATTCACTGCTGACACCAATATACGTTTCGCATTATTAGGCAACATGAAATATTATTTAATATTAGGCGTTAGAGAATAAACCCAAAATTATCTTAACTCATTGTCCACATATGAATTTATATCCTATAAATCAAGCACTTGTTTTAATAAAGAATCACGCATATTATTTTTCTACCATCTTTTTTTCAATAAAACTACGAAATAGTTAGTCAGTTTTACTCATTGTTATCAAATCAGATTAATAGTTTGTAAACATAGGCATAAAGGCATAGAGGTATTATAAATCGAGAAGCAATTGGGAAACTAAGACGTGCAAATCAAAATTTACGCGACAGCTAAAAATCGTAAGATTAAGTTTATAGGTACATAATACATTGTATTTTATATACATAAGCAACTCGTCTGAGAAATGGTTCTATTTGGTTATTTTGTGACATTACAGTGATAGAAATGATACAGTGACTGTAACAAAATTTGGAAAAAGACAAATACAAAATATTATTTAAGTTTCAAAATTCCATAGCCATGATTATATACCCAAACATAAAAATACCCAGTGCACGTTTCATACGTATATTTTGTATGTGATTGCTACTGTATATATAAAACCTAGAACGGTCCGAAAAAGTGATGGAAAACATCAGGTAGGGTAGTCCGACGACCGGTTTTGTACAGAGAATGCCAAACATGCGACTATCCAAAAAAATCATGGTTGGTCACCCGGGAGGTAAACGGAAGATGGGGAGACCAAGACTGAGATGGGGGGACGACATACGGAGAGATGCAGAACAGCTCCTACAGGTCCCTAACTAGAGAACGGCGGCTGAGGATAGAAGAGGTTGGAGGCGCTTGTTGAAGGAGGCCAAGGCTCGATTTAGGCTGTAGCGCCATCGAAGAAGAAGTCCGACGATCGGAGGCGGTTGGATGCGTTCTGCCCAGGATAAGGAGCATTGCAGGTCTCAGATGAAGGCCTACGTCCGTAACTGAACGAAAGAGAACTGATAATATGATGTTGATGATATAAATACATACCTCTATGTCCAGTGGCAGTCCTAAATATCCCCACACGACAATAACCAAGAGGATGTCAACAAGCAATGTGGTAAACAAACAAAAAAAAATGAAAGCAAAAAAAGAGACAATAGAAAAAGCGATTGAGGAGCCAGGACTAAAAGGTATAGAGATTGCGTATCAGAAGGGCAGAACCCAGATGAACTGGAAAGAAGCAAAACTAAAAATAACAGTCTTAAATTAAAAATAGTAATTTTCACAGATTCATTCTTCTTCCTCGAGAAAGGCTTCGGGATCTAGTTTTTTATTCAGTATAATAAAATAATTTATTCAAAGTCATGATATTTTATCGTTTATTATATACATAAGATACTTCCATTAAACTTTAGGGCATCAAAACTTGAAACTACTTAGCGTCGTCATCATTTGAACAAGTTGAATCGTTCTACTTAAATACTACTTAATAAATAGAATTTTAAATGTTAAAGGTATTCACTGATATACTTTAATGGACCCATTTTTAATTGTATGAAGACTATCTTTAATTAAAACTTTTAATAAAGTTATATAAAACGTTATGTTTTTTTTTTGTTTGATGTTCATTACATAATAGATGGCGAGTACCGAAGAGTTTCAAATGAAATTTACATTAATGATGTGTAAAGAAAGTCTCAGAAAAGAATCATTTCAAGCATCAATTCATGCTTAAATTAGCTTGGATTCAGTAAAACGCACAAAGGCTGAATCAAAACATAGATTCGATTCATAGATTCATAGCCGAGTTTTATGCCAAAAGTATTTTTTATATGATCACGAATGTTTTTTTTGTAACAATGACCCAAATGATTTTTTTTTGTAACAAGACGTTAAATACAGTGTAATTTCAATCATGTTTTTTGAAACAATGTTGAATAAATAAAAAATTCGTGATTGTTATTTGGAAAAAAAAATATCATTAAAATATATAAAACTTTCAATATTGCATTGATAAGGAAACTTAATAAAAAGGCATCATGTAAACCAGCCGATGACAGGTCGTAAGCCCTCTAGATGCAATGAGTTCCTGGTTCTCCTTTACTAGTTGCATGTAACACATGAGATCCAACTGTCGATAGCGATAGTAAGTTGAAGAATAAGAATCAAACTATATACACATAAATCCAAATTATTGAAAATTTTAACACATGTTGGTATGTATGTCAAGTATGGAGGTCAGTCCTTTTATCCTACTCAGAATATGAGAACAGCATGATGGTATGTATGTATGTACAAATAGTTGAGTTTCTTGGATATTGTGTATAGACCACTGCCATACAAATTGTATGATGCGATCCAAATCCATGTATGGGGAACATATATGCTGCGAAGCCTCAGAGTTGGTGTTTTTAGCATTCAAAAAGTCCACAACACCATACAAAATGTTCCTTCACACACGCGTCTTGGATTTAAACTGTCTCTTCTTTCAAAAGAATTTCATTCTCTTGAACGAATCGACAGTTGGAATATTTCAACTTCTTCTCTATTGAGATGCTAAGATATCATTGACTACCGACGGGGAAAAAATCCAATGTTTGCGTACCTATATGCAACTTAAAATATATTCGATTTAATCTTTCGTGATTACATTTTGGAACAAAAACGTCTAAAAATAAAGCAGGCAATCATTAATGACTATATTTTGGAACAAGAACGTCTTAAAATAACGTAGATATTAAATAAAAAAAAAATTCGTGGATGTGTATAACCTTTTTTATATTCGTACGGAAAGACATTAGGTTTCCGATAAAATTGTAAAGTAATTTGATCCGGTATCCAATCAAAAATGTGAGATGTATTTTGTCACGTGTAACACGACTTGTATCCATACATATTGATGAGCGATCCTTTCATTCTATATTGAGATGAATGTGTTTTTAGTCCCTACATCACATACAAATACGGTTATGTTTTAAAAAACGCGCTTTTTTATGGGAATCAAACAATAAATGAATGACATGAAAATTCGATTAAGCCTAAAATTACACGCTAAAACACCCAGTAAATTCTTATATTCACGATTAATGTGTCATAAATAAGCAAAGCGAGTTCTGAGCCAGTAAAATCTACAAGAACGAGAGCAAGGCGACTAAGGCGATAGATCTGAACATAGAAACGGTAATCGTAAATATGTAAGACCGATCGACAAACTAAACTTAGCTTTAATATTGATTTAATATGTAAAGATTAATAGATAGCTGATCACTTTTCCATAAATTATAGTTAGTTATTATTTGTTCTCTATGATTTCGTGTGTCAAAATGTTTTCATCTTCTTCCTCCATGGTCTCATGACTGAGGCTGACTGGTGTAATAGGTACATGAGTATTCTTTTACGTAGAAATGTATTGGACAACGGTCAGATCGATAAAAGTAGGTGATTGAAGATTTTGTAGTAGACTTGTAGAAGTCACTCCATTAGGGCGGTGGGCGATCTTTGGATCAACTACCCCACATGCTTTATTACGATGAGCTTTTCAGGGTTATCAGAGGACATTATGGTAATAAGTATTTCCAAAATACTTAAATATGCGCTGTAAAAAATTTGACAACATGTTGTATAAAGAATTATATAATATTTTTTTTAAATATCCAGAGATGTATCTGATATTTATAGGTATATGGTTGAGATGTAATGTCGTAATTGTCTATTTGTATAAAGGTGATACCACGAGAGACCACGTCAATGTAATTCCAGAATAAAATAAAAACTATCCCGTTTGATCCTATCCATGGATCTATTCTGAGCGGTATGGACTGCAGGGAATATTGTGGAACAGGCAGAGTTGAGCTAATTGCATGATCCAAAAAAGACACACATCAAAGGATATCCGTGAATGTAATTTGATTGAACCCTGGCTTTATCTCTCACAAAATGGAAAGAAGGGCTTTTAAAAATAAAATAAAAAACCAGCGAGCAAACTCTTTTGGATTTTCACGTTGATTTGCAAAAAGAATAAATTAGTTTCTCAACTTGTTCCTTTGAGTGACTTTACATTTTCAAAGACATTTCGATCGAGATAAAAAAAAACGAAAACTATTAAAAGAAACCAGTCTCTAAAGATAAAAATGCGTCTATTTTTTACTGATTTGAGAAAGACTTCCAAAAACTCATTCATATTATATTTCAAAATACCTACCATGTCTTCATCATATGGGAGCTTATAAGAAATGGAAATTTTGTTCAGAAAACGAATGAAATTTTAATAAATCGAAAGTAGGTATTTAGCCAAGACGCGGGTACTAGGAAGAAACATTTTGTATGGTGTAATAGTGGACTTTTTGCATTCAAAAAACACCTACTTACAGGTTTCGTAGCATATATGTTCTATTTCTTGTTTCTTTTCTTGAGCTAAATGACACGTTGTCTAGGGGTCTGGTCCTTCCTCGTAGAGTCATAGAGAGACTTCCTAGACTTCTTTTCCTCAGCTTCTCTATGCTCTGAGGCGTAAGTATATTAATTTACGTAACGATGCTGAAGGCTCGAATCGATTTCAACAATAAATTATTAAAATTATACAATTAATGAAAAAATTTCGCTGAAAAAACTTTTTTTCATTAAAAAAAGTTTTCTCCTGGTGGCGCTACAGCCAAACAAATTGTTTATTTATGTAAGCAAAAAACACTTGTAATATTCAAGTCATGCCTTATTTATTAACGTAACTAAAGTGATGTAGCATAAAAAAATATACAAAAATGTTTTCAAAATTCTTTTGCTGTTTAATGAAGAATTATGTTTGATATCTTGAAAGGTTTTTGATATTTACTATACGATAATTTAAAATGGAAAAGTATATGAATACTTTAGTTAGCAGTATAATCATAAAACAATATTTTGACAATTATTATTGATGAAACTTCACAGAAGTTCAATGATAAAATTGTTTTTAGTTCATGTGACAATCCAGTTTTACTCATCTTTTTATACATAATTTTAACCATTTTTGTACAAAATTTTAACCATTTTTTGTACAAAATGTTTACTATTTTTATACAAAAATTTAACAATTTGTAAAAAAAATTAACTGTTTCTTTCATATTTTTGCCATTAGGTAATATATTCCAACAAATCAGATGAAAAAGTATGACAAAAATATATATTTACATAAAATAAAAGGATGAAAGCGAAGAAAAAACAAAAAAACCATCACACTAAAAATATATTAAAAATGGTAAAAAAGGATTTGGAAAGAACAAGAATTGGAAATCGGGATCAGGTATATATCAGGTATATACAAGATAAATATTCCTTCTTTTTTAGTTTTTTTTTTTACTTTTACTTTTCGTTTATACGACCCAAATTATTATCGATCCGTCGCTGACAACTTTCTATCAATTATTGTCCATCTTCGCTGGCACTATCCTCGTCTTTTTGAAAAATATATCCAAAAGCTGAATGCACACATTTAAAAATATTTATTATTCTCGGTTTTGTAGGGCAAAAAATAATGCTTTGTGGGTTCTTCGAAAGAGGAAAAAAACTTGGAACTTTTTGTGTCAAAACTCGGGTTTCACGAACGGATTTGTATACAACATATAGCAAAGGTCAAAGGAAAAAATGTATCTAACAATACGAACAATAACAACGTAAGGCATAAACCATATATTTTGTAGCAAAATGGATAGTGCCAAGGTTATTTTACCTTACACGAGTATACATAGAACATAATATACCTACTGGTGTCAGAAAATAGAAAACAAACAAAAATAGAACAAAGAATATCATTTGGTGTGTTTTCAAAAACAAAACCTACAACAAAATAAATGACATTAGAAAAAAATGAATACTCGTAGGTATCCAATTATATTAAATGTTATTCAATAAGACTAAAAATGACATTTTCTCTTGTTTTATTTATTTATTTATTTATTTATTTAATATACAGAGACACCAACAGAACACTGAACAACACAAACAAAAAAAAAAACATGAAACAAAAAATAGAATCTCCAGTGCTCCAATAACAGGTATCTCCCGCATGGCTATTGTGCATAGTTAGGTATGTACAATCAACGTCTCCTGACCATTCATATTATAAAAAAGACATTACTTTGCACAGTTAAAAGAAAAGTTTAAAATACACATATACATATATGTAGGAAAACAGAAAGAAAACAAATGTTGAACTAATAAAATAAAACATAAAAAAAGAAGGAACAATTGAACCGAGACAAAAAAAAACAAATAGATTTTACCCAGCATATTTTAAATTGTCACAACGTCATTACATTAAATTGTCACAACGATTCAGACGCAACGTCTGAATCTACCAATACAATGACACTCCGACACGGCAGAATGTCACTGTATTGGCAGGTACAAACGCGAGTGCAATGTAACGACAGTCAATAAATAACGTCGCGGACAAAATCGCGAACTCGGCAACATGCCCGTCTAACTAGAATATTTTTAGTAAGACTTATAAGTTAATATGTTGTCGAATTTGCTGGTTTATATGTCGTACTATACACGTGTTAGTATTTTTTTATTTTTAAAACTATAAAAACTAAATAAGAACAAAACATACAATCAAGATACCAAATTATCCTAATACAAAATACAATATACAAAAGTGGGGAGAAATGCGCAATACAAATCAACACCCACAGAGCCACACAACATCAAGGTGTCCCTATCACTAGATTTCCTCGAATCAAACGTTTGCAAGTGGACACCGGATTATGAAACACATCAAGATCCGATACAACCCTTGACAAACTATTATATGAGCTCATCATTCGGCTTATAGGACAAAACTGTCCCACATTGGTTCTATACCTTTTCAAACGAAACACTTCGCTGCATCTTAATCTATTATTTGCATGAAAGTTTAACAATTCTATGTCAGATGTGTCCAAGTGACCTCGAATCAGCTTACGAAGATACATTAATTCGGCCACACTCCGCCTAACTGACAAACTAACCATATTAAAAAGCGAAAGGCGCTCCTGGTATTCCAACCGGCCACTATGACCCGCTCTAAAAGAAAGAACCCTAGTAAAATATTTCTGAACACGTTCTATTTTGTCTCTATGAGACACATAGTAGGGGGACCATATGAACGATTGGTATTCGAGTAAACTTCGTACCAGAGAATAATATAACCTTATTAAACTATTCGGATCTTTAAACGGTTTTGTTATCCTAAATAAGAAACCCATAGTTCTGTACGATTTATCCGTAATATGATCGTAATGGTCCCTAAACGAGAGTTCAGAATCAAGTATCACCCCGAGGTCTTTGACAGAGCTTAATTTCCTCAGGTCGACGCTGTCTATATTATATGTGAATTCTATCTTTTTCCTATTTCGGGTGAAGCTTATTGAGTGGCACTTGTCGGTGTTTAGGCGCATATTATTTTTAAAACACCAATCAGACAATTTGTCAAGATCATTTTGAAGTTTCATACAATCGCTGATGCAGCTCACAGGTGTGTATATTTTTAGATCGTCAGCATACATCAGGAATTTGCTACTAAGACACGAGCCAAGGTCATTAATGAAAATCACAAACAACAATGGTCCAAGGTGGGAACCCTGTGGCACACCTGAAGTAGCCATGATGGGTCCCGAGTCAAAACCCCCCACCGATACCATCTGCACTCTGCTATCAAGATAAGAACTAATCCAGTCCCACAATTTGCCGACAATACCTGCACCCCACAACTTCCGCAAAAGTATACCAAAGTCAACTCGATCAAAGGCTTTGCTGAAATCGGTGTATATGGCATCTACCTGCGTTCTGGAATCCAAACATTCACTCACTTGATTAACGAACTCTGACAAATTGGTGCTAGTAGATTTATTCGAGACAAACCCGTGCTGGCCTTTTGTCAGAAGGGGGCTCACGTGATGGTATATATGTGGATACACCATTTTTTCAAACAATCTCCCGAAACACGGCAAAAGACTTATTGGTCGATAATTTTCTACACTAGTTCTATCTCCAGATTTATATATAGGAACAATTCGAGAAATTTTCCAAAGATCAGGAAATTTACCCTCAGAAAGAGATTTCTGAAATATCTCAAAGAGAGGACTCACCAATTCACCGGCACACTCCCTCACGAATAGGTTAGGAATGTCATCACTCCCGGTGCCCTTGTTTATATCCAAGGTGCTCATTATAATCAAAAGCTCAGCTTTGTTTAGATGAATTCGGCTCAAAGAATTACACATGTATGAAGATTCATCAGTTGTCTTGCTCGTGGATTCAACAAAAACAGATGAGAAAAAGTTGGCAAATAATTCGCAGATATTCTCTCCATTGGTGGCAGAGACTCCCCGGTAATTGACTTCCCGCGGAATAGAGTTTGTATGCTTTTTGGAGTTTACATAGCTCCAAAATGCTTTAGGAGAGTGCTTTAATGTATTCTCGATTGAAGACATGTATGACCTGTAACAAACTTTGATAGCTTTTTTTATTCTAGTTCTTAATAAAGAGAAACAATTTCTATCATTTAGGTTACCATATTTTTTAAAATTTTTGTGGTGTTTATTCTTTTCTTTTATCATACGGATGAGGGAGGAGCTGTACCAAGTGGGATAATCGCGGGGTTTGGGCCTTAATTTAGGAGTGTGACATTCGATGGCCTGCCAAACGATATTATAAAATGCTTGTAATGCATCATTACAATTGAGCTCGTCAAGAACTGACCAGTCAATCTCAGACAACTTAGATTTACATTGAGAATAGTTGGTTTTTCTAAAATTGTACCGAACAATCTCAACATTTGGACGCAGGCACTCCAAGGCATCAGGATTAACAAAATCTATCATCAACGGAGGATGAAAGCCGTCAGGATTGACCAACCCATCCGCCAGAGACACCTGAACTGGAGCACTGGAGAGAACAAGATCCAACATACCAAAATGATTATTACATACACCATTAAATTGCTTTAGGCCTGATAAAGACAACATATCTGCAAAAATCTCGGCCTTAGGTCCATTTTTGCGAATTGGATGCATATGATTTTCCTCTCCGATCCTCCATTCGATAGATGGTAAATTGTAGTCGCACAAGATAATGTTTGATGAGCTCTCAGAGGTGTCGAGACACACTGTCATACATCTATCTAAATGTTTCTGAAACACATCAGTTGCAGTGTCGGGTGGTATATATGCCACGCAAATGTTGATGTCGGGGTGATTTTTATCGTCCGCTACAATCGTTATCCAGATATCCTCAACTTCAGAATTCCACTCTGGTCTTGGAATCACCTTAAAGGTCCTCTTTACCGCTATCAACACTCCCCCGCCCATTGATCTATTAGAAAAAACTGTATCACTACGATCCCGCCTCAGAACCAGATAACGCTCATCAAAAAGTTCCTCGCTTGCTATACTGCCATGTAGCCACGTTTCTGTTAAGCAAATCAAATCATAATTCTCCCTAAGAATTTCAAGGTAAGCATCATTGGTTTTAGTTCGCAATCCTCTAACATTTTGATAAAATATCGACATAATGAAAATAAATCAAACATAGCTCTGCATTTGGGTATATTGAGAAAACGCTCACAGTTTGTGGATGCAATCCAGGTCCCTTATCTCTTTTATTGGTGAATTATCATCTCTTCTGGTTAATATTCGGCCACTCTGTATCCAAACATATTTTATTTTTTTCTCTCTTGCAGCAAATCTTGCCCTTGCATGCAAATCCTTGTAGTATGGCGACAGGTGCTCTATGACAAATACCGGTGCAGGGTCCCTACTCTCTATTCCTAGAAGCGCTGAGTTTAGCTTCTGTTTTACTTCCGTTTTGCCCCTGTTAAAGTTTTAACAGACTGCAATAGTTGATCACGGATGGAGCCGCTTTGGAGCTCCACCACGATATTACGTGGTCGATTAGAGACATTTGACCCCGACCTGAGACCTTGCACCCTGTGACTAGCCAGTACTTCACCGTCCTTAATGGGGAAGCCGACCACCTCTCCAATCTTCTTGGCCACCAACAACAGGTTTTCACCCCGTTTCTCAGGGACGTTCTGCAGTTCAACGTTGTTCCTCCTCTGTCTCTGCTCCATTACATTAAGCCTGTATTCGAGCTGTTTGTTTTTTTCCAGTAACACCTCATTCGTAGATCTTATTTTCTCCATCTCTCCTTCGGTGGCTTTAAGTTGTCCATTCATTCTATCGTACTCATCAGACAGGAACTGAAGAGAGTTTTTTATGTCTTCGAACTGGGACATCTTTTCTTTGATTGACAATAAATCACGGGCCAAGTCACCCCTTATAAATTCTGTAATAGGATCTAACTTATCCCCTAAATAATTTTCCAGTCTTGTCCACAAGTCATCGCTCAAACTGCCAGTTTTCGTTTTACATTCAATGCACTTCCATTTAGGTTTGTTCATTTGGAGCATTGACCTGAAATGCTTCTCCCCCATCCCAGCGCAATAGTAATGTAGTCTTGACGTGCATTTGGAACAAGTTATAGAGTCCTCATCGATTAGTATTTCATTACATTTTTTGCATGACATGTTATGATTTATTTGTAACTAGGCGTATCTGAAACGACTCGTTTAGTGCCTTTGACTGCAACACTTTATTAGGTCCGCTGTCAGTGAGCGTGTATGTGTAGACACTGTGCAGTGTGTGTGTGTATAAATTAACACAGTATATCAAATCACTATGAATGAATATTTGATGATATGATAATAAATTATGCGTGAAGAGTAGGGAACTCACTGTGACGGGGTGACCGGCAGCGAATCCTCCAAGAATGTGAACACTGGGCGGGTTTTAGATTCAAAACAATGGCAGTTTTTAAGTTAAACGATGGAGTGAAAAAAACTGTGACACTTCACTTTGACAGATGATTGTTATATTATACTAGTTGCATGTAACACATGAGATCCAACTGTCGATAGCGATAGTATGTATAGTTGAAGAATATGTACCAAACTATAAACCCATAGATACAAATTATTGAATATTTTCAGATATTTTGTTTTCTATACAACATATGTAGGTATGTATGTCAAGATAGGATAGTATGGAAGAAGATCCTTTTTCCTACCCAGAATATGCAAATTGCATGATGGTATGTATGTATGTTTGGAGATGAAGTAACAAACTATTAAGTCTTCTTACATATTGTATATAGGCGACTGCCATACAAAATGTATGAAGCGATGTCGTCACTAAATTCAATTTTTAAAAAAATTGTTAAAAAAAAATTGAGATCTTCTACTACAATGTTAATATTTTTTATAGAAAATTAAATTATCTAGTTGGGGTGTTTCGGCTTTTTTCGATAATTGTAAAAGTTTTGGAAATATAGGCAGTTAAACTCATAAATTTATCATAAAAAAAATATTTTTCTTAATAAAAAATGTTTGAGAAACCCTGGAATTTTTTTGAAAAAACTAATTTGAGATTTTGTATTTGTCTATGTTTGTACCAATTTTCAGCGTTCTACCGTTTATGGTTTCTGAGATATATGGAAAAATAAAATAAAAATTCAAAAGTTGATAACCCCTGACTGAAACAAAAATTCAAAATTCCGAGTATAAAAGTTTTGTAGGCCTGTAACTGTTTATATATTCTGAAATTTAAGGCTCTGTAAATTGAGCGGATCAAAAGTTATAAGGGGGGGACGGACACACAGACACACACACACACAGACACACAGACACACACACAGACACACACACAGACACACACACAGACACACACACAGACACACACACACACAGACACACGAAATGTTCTACTCCGAATTCTGAGTAAATCCGTGTATGGAACATATATGCTGCGAAGCCTCTAAGTTGGTGTTTTTTGACTTCAAAGTTGGAAAATCCATGAAAAAAGTAGACCTCTCCATACAATTCTCGCGTATTCTGGCTTGATACATTGTCGATATGTTAAGAGAACAAAGTTCTCCTGAACAAATCGACAGTTGGATTACATATATGAATGTACTAGTTGATCCCACGAACTTTATTCCGCCTCACAATCAATGAATGTCGTGATAACTTTTAGCTAAAATTTATTAAAAGGAATTAAATAAAAGAAAAATAAAAATGGGAATCGTTATAAATATTTTCGTAATACACATTTTGAATAATGGGAAAATTGGCTTCCAATATGTCATAATATTGTGCAATGTTGGTTATGACATTAAAACTTGATGTTTTTCTCACTTTTGTTTTCATATTTTTAATATTTTATGAAATTATTAAGTTGTTTGTATATTTTCTTATTTTTATTATAAAAAGCTATTTAATTTTTTTATAAGTATATTCTGTTTTATTAAGTGGTATTATGACGATAATTATGGTATTATCAAAGTTATCTCAATGTAATGTTTCGTAATATTTCCGTTTAAATATTTAAATTAATTTATGAATATTATATTAAATTATTTAATTTTATGTATATTATTATCATTATATTATCGTGTGATATTATTATATTGTAATATAATATTCTGTTCTTGGTAGCCAAATTTTAAAAACATCCGTAAAGTAAAGTGAGGTTATAAATATATATTTTGTGATCGAAACGTCAAGATCAAACAACAAAACGTATATTAGAGAGAATTTTCGAGAGAGAGAGAGAGAGAGAACAACGTCTGTCGGGTCCGCTAGTAATATGTATATATAAAGAAAATAAAAATTCAATTATACTTTCACGCTCGCATTGCGGTGTGTTTTCCTATATTTTAAAAGTTATTCCGATAGTCGGGACGGAGACGAATCCAACAAATAAGAGATCCAGCCGTTCATGAGTTAAAAATGATGTAACTAATCCGAATTTTTTACTCTCCACAGAATGGAATAGTGGAGAGCCATGATTTCACATTTTTTAAGAGTATTTTTTTTTAAACATCAATTTCTCGACGGTTATCTTGTAGAGAGTGCATACTGTGAGTTTCGTCGTGATGTGTTTGTATGTATGGCTTACGGCGTACGGAATTATCCTTTTTGTGTCCTCTCTACAGCCTAAACTATAAGTCCGATCGACTTCATATTTACATCATAATATGTGTAAAATGTATAGACCTACAGCTGATTAGTTTTCCATACAAACTTTCAATTTCTTCTCTATGATTTCATCATTTACGTTGTTTTTTTTTGTGTGCTCTCTACAGCCCAAACTATAAGTCTGATCGACTTCATATTAACATCATATGTGTAAAGTGTATAGACCTGGAGCTGATTAGTTTTCCATAGATATCCGTCAATTTCTTCTCAATGATTTCATCTGTCCAAATTTTCAAAATGCTCTCACAGTCTGGAAAATTGAGGTATTTTATAAGGATTGTCAAACTTTAAAGAAAAAAAATCCATGGTTTGCCATATCAATGTGAAATATATTTCATATTTGTATGAACAATGTATATAACAGAAGTAAAATTGCTTCTGTAAGGAAAGATTGAGTGATCAACTTCATATTGATATTGTATGTATCTCTATAGACAAGTATATTTTTTACTCTCCACTTCTATCTTACTCAAAGGGTAGGCAGTGAGAACCGAACACCGCATTCTTCTATCTTGACACATACATCGCCTCATCAACATTGATACACTGTCTCATACATGCTCATCTTGCTAGTAATGCAATTTTACTTAAAAATTTTCAACAGTTATCATGTAGATAATACATGCTATGAGTTTCGTGACAATGTTTTTGTGTGTATGGTGTATTGCGAAAACTTTTGTCCTCTGGGAATCTTATATTTGTTTAAGAATCTAATAGAAATATACTTCATAAAAATGCATTTGGAGATTTCAAGAAGAAAAAATGAACGCTTACTATTGGGATCAATATAATTTATTCATTTACTTTATGTAAGTACAATATTTTGATTAATTATCGTTTAGGACACATTGGGTATTCATGTTTAGGTATATTTTTTAATTTATTTTTAATTCTTGTGACTTATTGAAAATGTGCTTAGCACGAAATCGGTTGTAGGCTGTAATCAAATAAATATTAGAACAATCAAGTTTTTTTATTTATAATATTTTTTAATCTTTTTATTGTTAACTAGCTTTTATGTCCCGCCGTTGGCCAAGAATGTAAAATTGTGAAAGAAAAAGCAATCGTTTTTATAATATTGTCACCCAATTATTTTGCAATATCGGACTATGAAAAGTGGTTTGAAATTTGATTGAGTTTAAGCATTGTAAAATGTTGCAAGTGATGGCTACAACCCATTCTTTTTTTATATATTGCTATAAAGTGTGAATGAAGTATAATATACAATTTCTGCACGCATGGACTATGCGAAATGGTTTTAAATATGACTGTTTATCAACGTTGTAAAGAGATTGGTTTGGCCACAACCCCCATTTTTAAATATTATCATCGAAAACAAATTGTTATATGTACCTATTGAAAAATTAGTAATTTTGGATGTTGGAATGTGGTTAAAATTTGATTAAACAAACGTAGGTACTGAAAAGATCTAGTATTGGTGCATTATATTTTTGCACAATTAGACTAATAGACTTAAAATTGACACAAAAGTCTACATTAACGAAGAAGAAGAAGACTTAAACTATGGTAAATAGTTTTTAATTTGAATATAAACGTTGTGAAGAGTTCAGTAATGGCCACAACCCCCATTCTTTAAATATTAGGTGTTGAAAATTATTCAAATTAGGATGATATAAATGGTTTAAATTTGATTAAACAAAAGTATTGAAAAGATTCTAGTGCAGGTTACATCGTACACATCTCACATCCCATTCATTTTTACATATGTATTTTCATCAAGTGTGCAAATCGTTAGTAATATTTCTGCACAATAGACTATTAGACTTAAAACTAACCCAAAAGTCTAAATAAAAAAGAGAAAAATACATAAAATAATAAAAAAAGAAAAATAGTCTACATAAAATAAGTAAAAATACATATAATAGAAGAATTAGACTATTGGAAATAGATTGTATAAAAACTGACCAAAAGGTCTTCATAAAAGAAGAAGAAGATTAATCTATAGGAAATAGTTTGTGTAAAATTCACCAAAGTTCTACATAAAATAAGAAAACGAAGAAAAAGACTAAAGGAAATATAAGGTCTACATAATAAAAGATGAATTAGACAATAGGAAATAGTATGTATAAAAGCTCACCCAAAGGTCTACAAAAAGAAGAAGAAGAATAATTGGACTATTGGAAATAGTTTGTGTAAAAACTGAAAAAAAGTCTGCATAAAAGAAGATGAATTAGACTATAGGAAATAGTTAATATAAAAAATAATTCAAAGGTCTATATAAAAGAATAATAATTAAACTATAGGAAAATTTTGTATAAAAACTCACCCTTGGTCTACACAAAAGAAGAAGAAAATGAATAAGACTATTGGAAATAGTTTGTATTAAAACTCTGCCAAAAGTCTACGTACTTAAATGAAGAAGAATAATAATTAGACTAAAGGAAATAATTTTTATAAAAAAATGACCCAAATGTATACATAAAAGAAGAAGAAGATGAATAAGACTATAGGAAATAGTTTGTATAAAAACTGCCCTAAAGGTCTACATAAAATTAAGAAGAAAAAGAATTAGACTCCAGGACCCGCCGCTTCAGACCCTTCAGTACCTCCCGTCCTTTCAGGCCCTTCAGTACCTCCCGTCCCTTCAATCCCTCATTACGTCCCTTCCCATCAGGCCCTTCAGTACCTTCCGTCCCTTCAGGCAGTTTTATACCTCCCGTCCCTTCAGGCCCTTTAGAGCCTCCCTTCCCTTCATTACATCCCTCCCATCAGTCGGTTAAGAAAAGTTTGAATCCAGAAACCATCCTGGAAGAACCGCGAAGAGATGAAAGAACCTTCTTTTCCCAGGATGCTCTACCTTAATAGGTAAAATGACTAAATACACGAAGAAGAAGAAGAAATAAGTTTAAATCCAGATACCTGCGAAGAGATGGAAGGAAAATTGGACCCTCTTCTCCCAGGTTAGTCCACCTTCATAGGTAAAATGACCAAATAGACGATGAAGAAGAAGAAGAAAAAAGTTTAAATCCAGAAACCTGCGAAGAGATGGAAGGAAAATTGGACCTTCATCTCCCAGGATAGTTCATCTTCATAGGTAAGATGACCAAATACACGTTGAAGAAAAAGAAGAAAAAAGTTTATATAAAGAACCCGTCCTGGAAGACCTGTGAAGAGATGGAGGGACAATCAGACCTTCTTTTCCCAAGATACTCCCCCTTCATAGGTAAAACGACCAAAAACACGAAGAAGAAGAAGAATAAGAAAAAAGTTTAAATCCAGAAACCATCCCAGGCATACGCTCGACAATTCACCAAAGTTTCATTATAATCGGACAAACGGTTGATAAATAAATAAATAAAATAATATTCCTATAGGAAATCAGTATAGGTATATTATTGTTGATTTGTAAGTACCTAGTATTAGGTAGGTACCTACCTACAACAATCTTCTAAATAAATTCGATTCATAAAATTATTTGAATATCACATTCTTTCTGTAACCATAGTAACCGTAAATTCGAACACGTAAGTAATATCAAATGGTTCGGATACTTTTTTTGAATATGTAGGTACCTACATTGGTTTGTTCGAAGCCACAAAAACGAAAATCAACAATTGTCCAAAATATCAAATATTATATACAAATTATGCAATTTTATTATGCCTATATCTTTACTAATAATAAACACATTTTTACAATATATGTCTTAAAACTTGCCGTAATGTCTTGTGTTTCATTTTATTGTTTCATAATCACATTTATTTCAAAGGTATATTATTTTAAAGAACATATTCATTCGGTAGGAAAATTAAATATCGTATGAAAAGATATTAAAATGGCGGGGTTATATGTACAAAACGCTTACTTTAAAAATACATAAGTTAAACATTATAATTAGACAAAATATTCACCATGTTTTTCACTTAAAAGCTAAGTTATACTTGAAAATATATTTTTTTCGTGTAAATACGTACTTCTAACTTTTAAACTAACAGATATTTGCGTGCAAAATGTACACTTTTTTGACAGATATGACTTGGAAAATTTTGTATGAAAAAAATAATTATTGAAATATCTTTAAAATTCAGCATTTTAATCGCATTATTTTTAGCGTGACACTGCATGAGGTATACTGGTACATGTTCGCACATAAATTAGATTTTTAGATGCTCTTGGTTTTTCAAAAGGCGTGAGACAAACACACACACACACACACACACTAACATATTGATTGCTTTATTACTTTAGATTTTGAAATGGGCTTCCATCGAGAACTATCGGTCAAAAAATTTAATTCAAGTATTTTTTTTTAAGAATGAATTTGTCCTTGTAACAAGTATATATACATCCTCATACGTTCCCTAAACTAAGCATAAATGTTCTACTATAGTTGAACGAAATCGGTCAAGGCAGGATTCGAACTCGCGACTACTGGATTACTAACCCAGGGCGCTATCTATTTGCAATGGTTATATGAACATAATTTTATTCCACAACATATGTTATAAATTTAAAAGGTTCTTTTACTAAAAAAAATATGGTATTTAATTTCTTAGTTTAATTACAACAATAACTTATCTAGTTTAGAAATGATCGTCTTTATCATTTGATAGTTTTTCAGATTTAATATTGGAAGATGCAGCACCATAATATTGGTCAAAATCTATTTAGAACTCAGCAGTTTTTTTTTAATATTCAGTCGAAAATACCGAGTCGTTTACTTATTAAATGAATCCAACGTATGTATTGGAACATGGTATATTTTATTATTTTATACAACTCATTATTTTTCGCCATATTTGAAAGATGTGTCCACATTTTTCCGCTTTCTATAAAAATAACACAAGACCCAATTTGTTCCATTGCATACATTTACATATTTTATCAATCGTATATAATATTGTCAACCCCATGGTTATTGTGGGCACATAATCAACTCGTTCGTTGTGAAACTTCTACGAGAAAAATTGTGACAAAAAATATTAAGTGTTGATATTTCTATCTCATAAAATTTAAATACATTTAAACAATATTTTTTTGTTACGTGCATACTGATGGAACAAAGGAATATTTTTTATGATAATGATGAATATGAACACATATATAATTCCACAATTTATTTATTTTACTCCCGACGACCGTTTCGGCTTATAAGGCCATAATCAACTGGTGTTGAGTACACAGTTCACATTTTATTTGTTCATATTCTATTACCTAAGATCGAACTGTAACGAAAACACAATGACGCCCTGATCAACTATGTTAGCACTACAGCCACTGATTTGCAGACAGGTTACGCATACTTGTACGGCTTTCTTTGCTTTGTTCCACGTTTTGATCTCTTTTAGTGATTGAGTAATACAGATAGACGTCTGACCATTGACCATTGACCATTGAACATTACTGTGATTTCTGTATTTTTAAGTATACCGACAATTTGTGATATAATCATAATCTCAAGTCTTCATAGTATAATAATTCGTAATTGAACGTTAAATGATTTAAATAATAATGTTAATATTTAGTTGCTCAAAGTCTTATTTTGTTAGATTCAAATGAGCCTCTTGATCGGGCAAATTAGGAGTATTATTTCAGAAAACATTAGCTTATGAATTACATGAATTTGTTACATATTTCAGGAATCAAATGAGAATACTTTACATAATTCATCTTTGAAATTTGTCATCATATCTGTGTTCAAAATTGGGGATATAGTAGGGAGTTACGAATTCGTAATTTTTATCACGAATACATAACTCCCCACTTTATCAACTAGTATCATGCTGAGATTGTATATTGAAAGTTTCATCACAAAGTATTTGTGTATGTGGTTTTTGTACTATATGCTATGTAGTATATGATATGTACGGCGTGTATTCTACTTTATCGATTATAGACTTAAGTACTACATCGATTCTTTTCAAATTTTCCAAATTTGTATATCAAATACTCGCTTAGACCCTATAAGATTTTGGAGTATATCTGAATAGTGCTTCTTATTTTTTTCAACTGTCAAATATTGCATCGTGATCCAAGCTCAAGAATCTTAAAATTTGATATTTTTATGTTCAAATTGCTAAAAAGGCACATCACTTTCATAAAATGGCATTGAAGAATTATCTAGTTTTCATAATTTAAAAAAAAATCCATTCAAAATTTGCATACTTTATATAGTGACTTGGTAGTGATGAGTTTTTAGTAAAATAATAATTTTATACTTGTAAATTTTCTTTTTCTTTTACATATTTGTCCAAAAAAATGCCCCCGATAATGTGTACAAATTTGCCGTAACTTTAAAAGGTCTGAAATCAGTTTGACTCGGCATGGCTACAAATTGTTTTTATTATAGTTACAGAATTCGATTTCAAGTTTTTCCTGAGAAGTTTGTGCTACAATATTATGTGGGTGAAATCTGTGTGGTGTTGGATAATTTAATTTCAAAACTATCTTGAACAAAAAGAAAACAAAGAAGTTTCACGCATGAATAGTTTTAGAAAAAAACAAAGGTTTTCTTTTAACGAATATAATATGCATAAAATTACCAATAGGAACTTTCGTTATTCAAATTTTTTTATAAATTACAAATATGTCATTAAACAAGTTTATAAACTTATGTTTAATCTTTTATGTACATAACTTAAACTAAGCAACGATGCTTGAACGAAGATTCATTTAATTACAAATCCAGCAGGATAGGCGTTCAGCCACCGCTGTCTTGCTCTCCACAAATATTTGATTATAATGACCAAACGTTTTTGCCGAGGTGGCTCGGCATTATCAAGGGCTTAAATGAAACTAACAAATTTACACAAAAATCATCTTAAACTACAGCATTTACTGCGTTGCCACTTGTGTGGGTGGAGTTACAGTGATTTTACAATTACACATGATTATTGAATTTTGATATTCAAAATATGACTGTTATTGGTAATTCTTATATGATAGTATTTAAGTTTATAATCAATGTAATCGAGAAGATCAATTAATGTAAAAGAATCTTTTTTTTTTTTTTATTTTTTTTTTTTTTAAAGAAGCTAACAAAGAAAGGATATTCTTATTATTATTTTTATTAGTACATATCTAATATACTATTTAAACAGTTTATTTTATTTTTTTTATTTCATTATTTTATTCAGGTATATAACATTACATAATATTTTTACGTAATAACAAAACAAAATAATAATGCTGATACTCTCTGGATATAGTTAAAAACTTGTTGTAGAGAGAGGAGTATCGTAATTACAAACAGAAGAAAAATTCATCCTATCGGATTATGAATTCCCTTTTAATGTTTTTTTTAATTTGTTTTGATTTTTTATTACAATATTGGAAGTGGGCAGGTCATTGTAATATAATATACCCCTATATGACAGTAATGTATGTGCTGCAGTTGTGTGTAGCTCCAATTAGAAAATAAATTAATAAATATTATTGAAAGTGTCAAAACTTTGAGTTAAACGTATATTATATTGGACTTTAAGGACCAATAACATTCATATTAAACCATTAAATCAATCTATCAGTTATATAAATTGATTTGATAAGGGAAATATGACGTCCTCAGAAAAAGTGGGCCGATAATAGGTATTGTACCTGTCGCTAGTAATAGATGGGTAGGTACAAGAAACCCAAAGAAAGAAAAAGAAAAATTGATAGGAAATGACCGCAAAAAATAAACACGGTTAAAAATTTTCAAAAAAAAAAAGATTTTCGTCTTAAACTAGGCAGTTGACTTAATTTCTTTATGCTGATGGAAATACACATGTGCGCTTTGAATTGTAATATGTGACATCGATTTTATATCCCAGCTGCAACAGACGAACATCTCAAGTTAAAATTTTAAGAAACCAAGTCACATAATGTACATTCATATTAATGTCTCCCAAGCACTCGAGGCAATTGAGTTTATAACATTATACCATCGACTCAGTGAATCATTATTATTCCAGACATTCTCCTTACGTGGTTTGTTCAATTCAACACTATAAAATAAAACAAGGGAAAAAACACAAAAACAACAAAAAATATAAGTATGTGAAAACTAATTTCTCTCACAATTTGCTTTTTCTTTGTCTGATATCAGACAATATCTCTGGGGCGGGCGGGTCATGACTTGGGTGAATTCAAATCGACTCTGTATAACCATTATTTAATATGAACTTTTGGCGACGCGACGCCTAGTTACGATACGACCAATGAGAAGAGTCTATTTTCGGTTGGCATCGGCAATGCCAATAAACTGGCGGAGAACATTCAAGAAAGCAGCGTCGAGAGACGTCAAAAGCGGCCGATCGAGGGTGCGACGACCAGTGTCAATCCAATTTCTCTCTCGTTCTTGTTTCCTGGGTTCGATCCCCAGCAAAGGAAAAGGAATTTCTCACGCAAATTCGCTTCTCTGGCCTGGAAACACTGGTTAGTTGGAAGCAATTGCCATATGACAATGAACTGGTGAAAAGAAATGTTAATTATTATTAATTCATTTCCGTGTATTCTGCAAATCGAACCTGGTATTTTTGTTTTAAAACAACCCTCATTATCATTTGATTTATTTAAAATTTGAATGAATGAATGAAATAAAATATCTTTAATATTAGTGTATCGATGATAAAGTTTCTATATAATAATTAAAGACTTTTATTGACTTAATCAACGTGGCGGACTTATTGCCCGCAGGCAGTTTCTACCAGTTAACCACCATGGTAAATACAATCAGTTACAGGAATATAAGAATACAAATAGAAAAAGAAAAAAAATCATAAATTAAAAATACAAAATAAATATGAAAAACAAAAAAATATATATGTAGGTATGTATAAATAAGAAAAAAATAAGAATAAAAAAAAAACATCTGATAGATACTCTATGTTTATTGGATGAAGGATAGGAGAGGAGAAAGGAAGAGGGATAAAGGGAAAAAGACGTGAATTTTTGGTTATGTGGACAGAAAGTGTGACTTCAGACTCTTTTTGAATGCTATCAAGCTAGTGGCATCTTTGATACTCTCCGGCAATAGATTCCACATCGGAGCTGCATGAACGATTTAGTTTAACATTCTAGGGTACTAAATTCGATTAAAGTTCGATTGAACCGATTTACTTAAACCTAATTGATCACAAACACACCTCGTACAAATTATTTTACAAACTATTTATATTAGAATATTAAAAATGAGGTATCACAGTGAAGATAAGTTTACGTTTTACTGAACAAGGAACGAAAATATAAGGATAATGGCTGGTATCACAAAAGATTGCTAATGGAATGCAATTTCATTCTATATGCTTATAATTTATAACCAAATAATATGTTTCGAATAATGAAACATTTCTGATCCAATCCATTTTCTAAATTTTAATTAATTGGTGACTAGAAATATTAAACTATACTTAATTTGATTGTGTAGTTTTGTAAAGTTTGATAGTTAAAGCAGCTCTTTGATTTTATATTTTTCTCACTTCTATTTAATAATTAGAATTTTTATGTATTTATACTTATTTGTTTTTTGTTTTAAAGAATCGTTTTTTTTTAAGAAAATAATTATTTTTCATAAATCTCCATTAAGTAGTAAACAAAGGATAACCCCGAAAACCTTTGTTATTTTTCGTTTTGCTTTTCAAGGAATGCATTGTGCTGGGACCCGTGGAACTTTATCAAATAATAATTAATTCTTGTATTTAATTTTTCTCCCTCGGTATGATTTTAATGACATAATTTCATTTTCAAGACATTGCGCCGCTTAAGAGAAAATTATGTTAAATAAAATAAACATCCCTGGGTATTCGCAAAGAAAAGATATTTACGACGAAGATCATATTTAAAAAGAGCGAACTGTGCTAAACGTTGAACTCTACAAAACGTTCGTTTGAATGATAAGTCATCAACTCGCGACAGTATGTCGCATTATAATTTGATGATCATACGTTTGTTACACTTGTTAATTCTATGTTTATTGTCGTTTAACGCCAATCCGGCTTGTTATGACACACAGCTTTCTTGCGCAAGCACAAATTCTAATAAATGATAATTAAATGATGAAAATAAAAAATTCAAAATACTATTCTTATAAGAAATTGTTTCTCAATATAATAAAAGAATATCAAATATGAGTATGCGGTTGGCACTGTAAGGTTCTCTTAATTGATAAGGAGGTTCCTAAATTTGAAAATTTCAGGCAGAAATTATGTCGATTTCTAAATCACTCTGATAGTGCTCTAAGCTCTGTTCACGAAAGATCAGCATGAAAGCGGATCACACAAAGAGTGAATGAATACAGACACCATTCTCAGTCACGAGAAAAGGACGAAAGGGTAAATTAATCGATTTCTTTCTCAATAACGAACTTAGAATCAAAATTGACGATTATCGATATGAAACGTCAAATCTCTGCTAAGTCAATAAAAGAGAATTTGAAATCGAGAAATTTATATCAAACAATGTAGGTACTCCGTATCTGCATTTATTAATTTAAAAAATAAAATGCTTTATAATATTTCTTCACAATTTTCATACTGTCATATGATAATCTAGCGCCGCCGCACTGCCCGTTTAAATTATACAATTTCCACCAAGATACTAACTTTATTTTTTTCAATTTCCCGCTGTACATATTTTTCATCAACTTTTCCTTGCCTTGCTGCGTTATTCAATTCATTTTCACCGATAACAACTGTATATTTATTCAAAATATTCCAGTTTTGCCATATCTCACAAAGATAACGATATTTATTGAGTGTTTCAAAATATGAAGAAAATATTCACTCATTATTTATTTAAATGTGTTTAAAATAGTAATTTTTCACATTTTGTGTTTGAACCGGACGGAGTGACCTCGTCAAGTCTGCTACAGGAACTTCAACAACTGAAGCCCATCATGAAGCTATGGACAGATGATTTTTCTCATTTGTCCTATCATCAGAACTCTACAAAATACATATGTGTGATCCTGCATGAAGCACACCCTTTCCTATTAAAAAATAAATCATTAAATCAGACAGTGTTGTTAAGAGTTCTCATCACTGAAGAGCAAATTGAAGATGATTTTCACATGGATTCTATTAAAATCAATCAATCGGAAGATATCTTCTATCTAATAAAAAAAGAATTATCGAAATCGGAATCATCCCTAAGACGGAGCACCGCAATATCAACATTGGCAGAATAAAAACATCTTATATAGAAAACTTTGCTTCTCTGTCTAATATTTCATAAAATTCTGAACAACGCTATATAGACTCAACGGAGCTGGTTAATCTGATAAACATCCATGCACTAGGAAAATCAGTTCGTGCGAATAATTTATCTAATGTTCCTACTGCGGAACTAACTTTAGACTCAGTGCTTCTGTATACCGCGTGTTACAAATCTACACAACTCTATGTTTGCGATGCAAGTATATTATGTACATACAATATTCAATAACCCCTATTAAGTAACTATTGTTACTAAAATAGGAACGTCCTGAAATTGTAGATTTTAGATTCACGGTCTTATTTCAGCGTTATAAAATATAAACTTGGACTAAATGGAATAGGGACGTACCTATATTGGCCGGAAAGTTCTTAAAAAGTTACTTTAAAAAGTTAAAAGTAACGTTCCGGCCAATATAGGCACGTTCCTATTCCATTTAGTCCAAGACCGTAAATCTAAAATCTACAATTTTAGTATGTTCCTATTTTAGTGGTAGTGTATTATCTGGATAATATATTGATAGGCAAAGCCAAGCCAACATTTTTGTTCTTTACTATCAAAACCAGATAAATTTTGAATAGTGTATTATCTGGCTATATTGATAGGTAAAGCCAAGCCAACATTTTTGTTCTTTACTATCGAAACCAGTTAATTTTTAAGTAGTGAATTATCTGGCTATTTTGATAATAAGGGGTGCTAGTTTGGTTCAACCGGCGAAATCAAAACCCTCACGATTTCCCATATCATGGATATAATTATTATATGGAGTTCTATAATATCTTTAGATGTCATAGAACTCCATATGATATTTATATACATGATATGGGTAATCAATCACGAGAGTTTTGATTACACCGATTGGACCAGACTTGCTCTCCAGGTTACAAATTCAGAAGTCTTAAGTCGAGCCAGGACAACCAGGCAACTCCTGTCAACAACGAAGGTCCGCATATCTGGGCCACATAATAAGGAAAGAAAAATACCACTTGTCAACAAATGACTGATGTAAGGGAATGGACTAGGGTATTCACTAGGGTTTTGATTTCGCCGGTTGGACAAAACTTGCCCCCCAGATAAATTTTCGTGGACCCCCACTTACCTACAACTTGTGAACCCCCATTTTTATTTCAGGCCAACTTAGACCCCCGTCGAGTTTCCCGTGGACCATATTGGGAATCACTGGTTTAAATAAAATAAGGTAGGTAGGATAAATCCACGGTTTAAATATGATTTTTTTTATTCATATCTTAATATTGTATAATATTATATTTTCATAAATTAAAATAAAAATTACTTAATATTTGACAAAAGACACATTATTAATTCAAAGACAATTTTAAAACAATGAAGACATAGCAAAGCATAATTAAATTGTAAGAAAACCTGTGCTATTAAATATTAATAATACGTACATATTTATTTCAGTTTCAGTAATAAAATATAGTAATTACTCAAGAACTCTCATGTAATATTTTCTCATAACGACATGGATATTATTAAATTCCATGAAAATAAAACATTTTATTTTTCCCTTCGCTAAATTGGCTGCGGGTATAATATGGATTTTGAACGATCATATCGGCCGGACAAAGAAACGACAAAACGATCTCCATTTTATCTGAAACTTCATATTTCATTTTAACTTCTTGCGGTCGTCTTTTGATTTTAATATTTCCCCCCGAGATAAATTTCCATATTAGGTACGTCCATATTTGGTCGCTCAGACCCTTATAATTTAGACAAAAGTGTATCATAATTTTCTTTTGTGGGAATTTTTAATAAAACCCGCGGCATAAATGTAATGCTGTGCCGAGGATCAAAAGCTATAGTACAAAACTCTCGTGGATTACCACATCATTAAATAAGAATAATATAAATTATGATTATTCAAAAATAAAATATGCCAATTACGAAGATCGACGATCAAAACTAGTAAGCAAACATTTTTTTCAGATGTTAATTTTTATATATTAAGTCTTGTCTATAAAATCATTATAATATTATTTATAATCATTGTTTTATCTCTTAGAAGAAAGATTGAATGAGTAATTCTTTATAATTTTAGTATTACATGGAGACAAACTTCCAAAAGGATCAATGATGGAACTCAAAAGGAATAACAAAGTACAACATAGAATTACACAGTGTTAGCGCATAAAGCGATCAAGTAAACCTCTTGATAGCAAATCGTAAAACCTATACCTAAATGTTCCCACTTTCCATTTAAAAATGTATTTAAGTATGCAACTTTCAATAGAAAAATAATAAGTTTATAATCAAAGATTAATCAAAGAATATTTAGACAGAAATTATGCCATTCTGTATCTAAGACTCTGAGGATACCAATTAGCTGTGTCTAACTAAAACGCAAAGGTTTTTCTAATCTTAAGAAGTTATAATTTTTATTAAATATTTGATTTATTAATTTTAATTTAATAACAGCAATTAAATTACAATTTACAGCATCAGATTAAAAAATATTAATTTAATAATTATTTAAAATAAACAAATATATTATGCCTAAAACACGAAGAAGACTTTTATGATAGTTATTGTTTTGCCTTGGTGTGAATTCTTTTTGTGTAAGTCCAATAATATGGTTTATTGTGTTAAATAATATCTACCCAATTTTCCATATGAGCGATTATCAAATGAGCGAATAACCAGTTGTCAAATGAGCGATTATTATAATATATATCATTACATTTAAGATGGCGTTTAAGATATGCAACTGTTTCCAACATATTGTCTAATTATATTAAGACACTAAGTCTTCCTAAGGCAAGTATTAACATCAATATTAGAGATACAATCTTGTTCACTGTATTCGCCTACATAAGTGAGTACTTAACGTTAAGCCAATATATTATAATCAAATAAGTATTTACAATAACAAGTACCCATGTAAATTGGGTTTGATCATAATAATGCAGACAACCTATCATGTCCTGTCTCTATTAAGGTACATACTCGTAGATATATTATTCAGAAATAAATTAGACGATGAAAGTGAATTAACACAATATGTTGGTATTTAAGAATCAACGTTTTGTTTTTTTTTTTCCTTTGATTTCGAAAGGATTGGTAAAGAGAACCAAAACCCACGTTTTAATCTTTTGATACTCAATTATTACTTTATTTACATCCATGTATTTTATCAGTGGAAAAAGACGCATGAAAGTAGAATAAATGCTGTGGAAATGAGATCACTAAGAAGAGTATGTAAAAGAACGATATATGAAAAATGAAGACATGAGGAGGGAATGCAAGATGAAGAAGAGTATTATAAGTAAAGTGAAAGTGAATTCCTTGAGGTGGTTTGGACATATTGAAAGAATGAATGATGAACGACTGACCAAAAAAATATACATGGGTGTAAGAGATGGAGTGAAAAGCAGGGACCGCCCCAGAAAGGGATGGCATGACCATGTGAATGATGTTTTGAAAGAAGGAAATATAAGAAGCTTGAATAATCGACGAGCATGTATGGGACGATGCATGGATGTAAAGGAAGCTTGGAATGTGTGCAAAAATAGAGGAGTATCTATTTGGCGCTCAGTTCTCTCTGCTTATCCCGAAAGGGATATGGCGTGGTGGTATGTATGTATGTATGTATTTTATCATTATATAATTACTACACATAAATAAATCCGTGATCAACGGTTTTCTTTATTTAATGTTTTTTGTTATTTAATTATTAATTTATTCTAATCGTATAAATAATACCTCAGTTATTTATTAATCTATTTATGTATAATCTTGTCTATATCTCCATTTTCTTTCCTTTTCCTTATTAAGGTAGGGACGGCTCTCCTAATGTTTCGGCGACAGGATGACCTGTCCTGAAATGTTGGGGCTAGTGTTTTGTGATTTCCATGACCTAACTCATACTGGCCTACCACGTGGATTGTGGACGCCTTTTTCATTTACTGTTATCTGGGAGCGCTAGAGCAGTTTGCACCACATAATTTTGCCTTCTCATAACATGTCCAAACCATATTCTTGTATATACATATAATCAAGTGAATTTGGCTTAATTGTTTTACGTAGTATACATTTCTATTCTTCATAATGTGCAAAGTGTTTAGTGTTTCTAATAATCACATTATAATAGTGAATACAAAATAATTGTCTCTTTATGAATAGTATGAATATGGAAACACTGGTTAGTTGTGAGAAATTGCCATATGGCAATAAACCCGCCACTTACGCAGGGTGCAAGGAAGTGTTTATTATTACTGTTTCTGCTATAAAATGTTTGCTATAAGAATTTTTCAAATGTAATAATTATTTAATAACTCACACGGTGACATCTTAACAGTACAAATCATCGAGTCGAAATTATTGTAACTTGAAAGAAATGCTATCTAAACCTTGTTAGTTTCCCAATATATATTTCGAAGAAAGTGAGCGCTAATGTCCATTTATTTTCTGTTTTAATTAATAATTTAAATATTTTAATCTTAACGAAATTTAGATTTTCTGTTTAAACCAAAATTTCAGAAGTATTGTCATTTTGTCTTACAAGGTTGAAGAAACATTTTTTCAACAAATATTTTTAACGATACACTGAAAATTAAAAAAAAACTTTATTTATTTTGTCTAAATTAAAATATCGCAGAACCTCCTTATATTATTTTTTTTGGAAAAAAAGTCAGTAGGGCTCGCACCATCATTTGTAAAATAACTATTCTCTTTTTACATTTCTTCGGTATACTCTAATTTCCTTTCGGTATTGCTGTGATTAGCATATTTTTTTTAAATAATTAAAGAAAATCGGTCGGGAAAAGGACTGCTTACGTAATATTACTCAACAATTTATAAATAAATAATTTATGATAATAATTATTTTTAACCGACTTCTAAAAAAGGAGCAGGATTCTTTTTTCATTAGAAAAGGAGTGTCTTTCGATTGGTCCCATTTCAATGGGATCCATGAGAAAATCATCTTCAATTTGCACTTCAGCAATGGGAAACCTTTACAACATCATCCGATTTCAATGATTTCTTTTTTAATAGGAAGGGTGTGCTTCAGAGGTGATCAAACATATGTATTTTATCTAGTTCTGATGATAAGACAAATGAGAAAAATCATCAAACTCTTTAACTTTTAAAGGCGCCTGCGATCTGTACGACAAATATGTCTTACATATTACGATTATAAGGGCGAATAATTCATTACCACGTCAATCGATTCAGATTTATTTGTTGGAAAGGAGTTACTGCTTCCTTGACTTTACGACGGAAGGTTGTGACTACACTCAATCAGCCGTCGAATGAAACGTTACCTTGTAGAGCGGTCTCTTAATTGAGTGGAAAAATACATCAGTCCAGATAACCATAATCATTATCCAACCGATAATTCAATTAATTGGTGAGTTTTGCAAATAATTAGTGTTGGACATCTTCCATAGGAATGTTATACTTTGGCGGATATTCCTTGTTAGAATATGGTCATGTTTCTGACTAACGAGGTTTGTACAGGAATTTTTTTTGCTGGAATGTTTCGATAGTTGCATAAGCTGAATGCGAGCAAATGAAAGGTATAACGTCTTAAATACATTTATTAATTTGAATTTTGCTGTTCCCCTCAAGGGGGCTAGGTTGCGGCCATAGGGGCCTAGCCAGTAAAGTTGAGGGTGGCTGCAGTCCCACCCTAGGATTCTGGGTAACAGGTCAGTACCCTCTTCAATTCTTACCTATGGAAGAGCAGGGCAGACGCCTTAATGCCTCGCTCGGCGGTGACTCATCAAACGTGGCGATGAGTAAGGATGCATCATCGGGCGATGGAAATCGAAGCACTGAAAGTACTGTCCGGTGGTGTACCTGAAATTCGCCAACATGAGTACTGAGGGGTGGAGGAGCCCCTCGTGATGATTGGTCGGCACGACCCACTCGGCGGTACCCGAGTTGATGACGAGACAGGTGCAGCTAACGCTGCGCCTGGTGTGGAAATCGAAGAACTGAAAGTACTACGGGCGTGGCGAAGGCTCCCTGTGGCAGTCTGTTGTTCGTGGAGCTGCTGGGAGGGTAACCCCTGCTATGATTCACGGGCCTTCACGAGTGTGGTTGGACTCTTAGTGGCAGTGTTATGAAATATGCATGGTGGTAGTTCTTGTTTCGTCCGACGAGCAGCCGCTCCGGGGATGAACAGAACACTTAGTTCTATAACGTTCCCTATGGAGGGGGGTAGGTGACTGCGACTTTTCCTATTGTTCCCCTCAAGACGAAACCGAACGTTTTAAGGCATTATTTGTAATGGTATCTATATGAGGTACAAAGCTCATTTGCTTTATAATTTATTGTGTTGTGGGGGTATACGAGGTAGACTATATATATATCCCCACCAATCACAACCTTATTCAGTTCTCATCCAGCATTCTCTCGGGCTTGTCGCACTAATAAACATCATGTAACCGAACACCAGCAGTTTCATAACGTCCCACTATAGGTACTGACCTTCATGTCCACAGTGTATAGGTACATAATTATAAAATAATGATCGTCTCAGTTGAGATTCATCATAATGTCATTTATGTCATAATTTCATTAATCCCTTTTTGATATTTGAAAAGAGTGAATGATGTATTTGGTATTCATATCTTACATTATGTAGTGTGTCCTTCATCGACACGTCGCAATGCGGAAAATATTATTTGGTCGGTAAAGAAAGAAAGATAAATAATGATAATTGAATAGGTTTACCGCCATTAACAAAACAGTCAAATGAAAAATGGTTTAGTGTAAGATATAGGAAGAATGTCAATAGTTAAATATATTCACAAGAACTATATCAACCCAAGCAAAATAAAATATATAAGCTGATGAATATTATAATTCTGTTTGCCCTATCGCGTTCTTGTTTATTTGTTTTTGTGGATTTTTGTTTTATATTTTTCTGCCATTCTCTTTTTATTACATCTTCATGATACTGATCTCACTTTTGATATTTTTCACCCTTAAGCCATGTTTTTACTGATAACTTAGAGACACAATATCGTATTCAACTTATTTTGGATCTATGTATGTAAGCTCCAGTCTATTTCATTCTTCCACTTGTTGTTGAGACGTTGCTTAAAATTTAGGGTACCTACTAGTATTTTTTTTGTATCCGAAACGGCGTTGAATGCAATAAGTATTATTTTTTTTTATATTTTTCAGTTTCATTATTTATATGAAAAAGTACATTGTGTCAATTGATAATAGGATATTGTGCTTTTATGTGTATTTTTTTTTGAAGATCTTTGTAATAAGTATGAAAAAAAAAATCAACGAACTCTGAATATCTTCGTAGTGAAATAAATTATATACCATTATAAAAAAATATTTCGTATTGAATAGTAACAGTATAAAAAAATGTTTCTAATTTATGATGTGATATTTTGTATATTCGTTTTCTTTTTTTTACGATTTATCATTACGTTACGAATCTAAGAACAAAACTATAAAAATGTTTGCCCATAATTGAATACATAAAATAAAGTTTTTCATTGTTATAATAACTAATAAAGTTCACTGAAAGAATCTTGAGGAAAAAGAAAATTTGAATGAGTTTATATTTTTTGTTGGCGTAAATAAAAAACACCTTGGTGAAAATTCGGGCTAAAAGCCTTTCACGATGGTAAATGTGTGGAACGAAACGCAAATAGCCTTTTCAGCCAGTACATAGATACATTTCAACCCAACCACGGTGGAAGAAAAATATATATATTTATGTATTTCTTTATTGCAAACAGTCAACCAAAAGTTAATTTAATTGTATTTTTACCAAACAGAGTATGGTTTATATTAATTAATAAAAATATCAACGAATAAAAATATCACGTGAACAATATTCTGAAAGAATAAAACGCTAGAAGTTACGCTAGAAGAAGAAAGAAGAATAAAACGCTAGAAGTAGAGGAGAAACACACGAATAAGAATGAAAAGATATATTAAATTGAGAGAGTCGATGAATTTATGTAAAATCAAAAGTGTATGGCACTCGGTTCTCTCTACCTAACCATTTTTACTGTAGATAACCCTGGAAATTTTAAAACGCAACGTACATATTATCGTATAAGAATATTTCACATTATGACGACAAAGAAGCAAGTATTTTACACTTTTACTAAAAATTATGAATCATGAAAAGTGACATAGCACACATACATTTCTTTAGACGTTATTTCGCATTAAATAAATATATATATCTTCAAATCAGAGATCAACAACTAATTATTATATGTTATACAATTCAGACGCAATAAATTTTTAACAACGTACCTATAATTGTGTTTTAATATGCCGTATTTCATATACCTACCAAACACAAAGATTTTTCATCAAAAGAATGTGCCCTTTTTTCCTGGTCCTACTCAACTCTATATTATTTACGATGTACTTTCTTCTTCCAGTTTTCGAAAATAAATGAGTGTTTTACAAAGACGATTTGGGTTGTCGACTCCTGATTAATATTATCATTTATATTATTATACAATGTATCATTCAAGTGTCAGAATGATTTACATAACAAATAGCATATCTCTTTCAAAATGTCAAAAGCCTTTTCTTAACAGATAATCTCTACAAACAATAAAATTATATAATTCCTGACGTACACTTTTAATCATGTTTTTTATATTTTTTATTTACATTCATATATTTTTATAAGAATTGTGTATCTAAACCATCCAATGACCCACTAAACACACGAAAAATTTCATCAAAATCAGTCCAGTCATACACACCTACAGAAGAATTTTATATTTAAAGATATTTAAATCTCATTTGTTCATTTATTTTACAGCAATTATTTATTTCATAATTATTTCACCTATGTAATTATATATATTTAAATGCATTTAAAGTACCATCATTCCGTTTCATTGATTTATTTTTATGGAGTTGTACCAAATGCTCGTCTGTTACATTTTGTTGTAAATAATATTATTACTTTATTTATAAAGAATTGTAACGCATACTAAATTAAAACAATTTTAAAAGGAATAAAACATCCCAGGGTAGAAGAATTTTGATATTTTTTTTTGGGAATTTCTAAAATAACAAAATGAATTTTCTGAATTCATATGAATTTTGCAAAATTTTATCACCACATTTGACTTATAACGAATAGAATAAATATTAATCAACTAAAGGAATATCTATTCGAAAAACCAATCTTTTTCATTAATCAATACATTAAACTAAGTCAGATTTGACCTTTCAATGTAAGCATGAAATTATGTCTCATTAGATTATCCGACTATAGAAGTTCTTTGTGAACGGACCATTCTTACTTTGGTATAAAGCGTTACCCTTTTTTCGGGGATAAATATCTTTTCAACATAAGTAATACCTACCAACACAACGTAATCCAATCGGTTAATTAGATGTCTCAATGTCTTAACTCTCTTTTGAATTGCGAAATTTTAGATATCTCGAACTTTACTTATCTTTATGTTTGTTTTCAGGAGGAAAAAAATCGTTCTTCCAACAAATTATTGATTTCATGACAGAAATAAGACATTTAAACTTATATTTTATAAATATAATTCTATAAAGGCGGTTTGTTACCACAATGCAATGTCTTCCAAACAACCTTAGAAACACTTTGCTTTAAGTAAATGTGGTATACATAGTTAATATTCGACGAGATCCTAATATTATATGCAGTAGGTATAAGTACTTGTTACACATTAAAATATTGTTAAATATTTTCTATTTTGCTATAAAAATGACCTGAAAAGTAAGTACTTGATTGTATTGATTTGAATTGTATGTTTACATGAAACCTATCGTATTAATATTAATTTAATATGGACTTGTCAAATTTATATGAATGTCGGGGAATTTAATTATTTATCTATTTATATGCAGAAACTTTTGTTTTTTTAATTTGCTGTTTTTCGTAACATAAACTTCGAGTTTACTCTTTGATCCTTTTATCTAAACCATGAAAAAGTATCTCTGTGGTGAAAACCTTCCCCATATAGCTTTACACATCGTAGCAAGGATCCTTTACTGAATGGATCTTCATATCCGAAGGTGGGGATTCATCTTACATACGGTGTCGGTGGTTAAGTATGGTACTTCCAGTATAGACACAACATCCTCATACGTTTGTGGTTGATTTCAGTCTCCTGTCTCCAGGGAAATATCCTGTCATACAGAAGACAGGATAGACGCTGCAGCATCCGGCTACTCTACATGCATACCTACTTGTGTTCTGTCTATGAAGGTAGATACTTGACATGGTGCAAGGTAAGACTTGACTATCATTGTCGACTACTCAACACTCGTGTACATAGGATAAGAGATCCTGTGACTGTGTTCTGCCACGAGTAACTATTCATGAACTGAAGTATAATATTTCCTTCTATGTATCCCCAGGGAGTCAATATATCTATATCTCAGTATAAAGGAATAATTTATTTATTCAAGTGTTTGTAGATCCACCGAGTTTCTGAGTGCATATTATTGAGCTTTGAGTAAAAGATAAAACATTCATACCATGTCTTGCTATGTCCCTCACGGGGTAGGTAGAAAGAAACAAACGTCGAAATTTTCTATCCTCCATTCATAAATCGTCTTTCACATTTTCGTCTGTTGTTCATGCTTCTTTCATTTCCACCTTTCAGAATATCGTTTACATGGTCGTGCCATACAATCCTTGGGCGACCCCGATCTCTTCTTCCATTCCTGTCCGCCTGGTATATTTTCTTCGTCACGCGATCCTAATTCATTCTTTCCATGTGGCCAAACCATCTCAATGTTTTAAATTTCATTCTATTAATTACACCTTTCTTTGTCTTACATTATTTTCTTGTGTCCTCGTTTCGTAGGTATCCTGTCATACATCAAAACATTGATATAACATTTTATTTTAAATGTTGCTTTAAGTAAACAAATCATATTGAAGGTGTGTAAACTATTGTTAATATGCAACTTTATGAAAAAAATGCCGACTAAGACATATTTTTTTATTCACATATATGACATTCAAAAACAAACTTATGTCTCACATCGTGACATTATAACAATAAACAACTAGGTACTGATTAATTTTATTTTTCCCAACCACCCTCAGCAATATATTTTCTTTTTATTCTTGACTTATGAATCCGTCAATACACATATGTTTGTCTATCATGTATTCACACACATGCACACCCACCCTCTCACACACACACACTCACACTCTTTCTAGTTAACTATTTTACACACACATACTTATTGTAACTTTTCTTTTATGCGCGCACCCACACCAATTCACACTTTTTTACTGTCTTATCTTGATATTAGGAATAGTACGTAAGAGGTACATGTTATATTTGTATTTTTATTTATTTACTTTTAATAATTGTATGCATGTACTGTGTGCTGTCCTTAGTAAAAATAAAATAAAATAAATAAATAAACTATCCTACGACTTTGTACAAGTATTTTCATTTTATTTTTAAATTTCCTTAAGAGGAAAACCTTTAATCTACTAATCCTTAAGGCCGCATAGGCACTCAAATGTGATTAGTTGCATTGGCGTTTCCTCATTAACTCAGGCAACACTGAAATTTTCGTCTTGAAACTAAACTCAGGGATAAATTATAGTATTGTCTATAGCTTGACAACTCCTGAAACATAATATTTAAAAATTCCGAATGTACCCGCGAAATTTTCGGGATTCCTTCGGGAACCGTTTTATTTGTTATATGTCAAACTATAATTGAATGAGCATATTGTTCAATATGATTCATATTGTCGTTTACGTCGTCCTGTTTTTCTTCTATTTCAGTAAGTATGAGAAGTGGGGCACAACTCGCTAAAAATTCTTAGCGCCTCTGCGATCTTAATAAAATGATTAGACTCGTACTGTGCAAAATATTTTTTTAATAATAAAAATAGTCTCTCCAAGCATTCAATCCGTATGGATTTGTTACCACTATGCTTTTTCAACAAACCAAAATAAATATCAGTAAGTTCATGAAAATACTGGGTTTAAACCGCAGGCAGTTATTAATCCAGTCAAAATAACATTGTAGCTAATAAAATACTTATATTTAAAATGTGATGTACTTTATCCATCAATAATAATTATTTTTCACTCTCATTTCTATAAATGAAAATTAACATCGAAGCAGAAAAAACATAAATAAAAAAATAATTATTTGATATATTAGATGGGTCGATGGCAGAGCGGTTAGCGCGCTGGGCTAGTATTCCAGTGGTCGCGAGTTCGAATCCTGCCTCGACTGATTTCGTTCACCTATAGCACAAGCATGTATGCTTATTTTAGGGAATGTAGGAAGATGTATATGCACTTGTTTAACAAGGACATATTCATTTTTTTAATAAAAAAAAAAAAAATGTCTGTACCTATATCTCACGTAGGCTGAATAAGAGTACCTATTTAATATTTTGTGTTATTTAATTCGAATTATATTTAAATTATTATTCAACATGCCATGTTATATATTTCGAATACTCCTCCACATTGTTTAAGGCCAAGTTCATCTATATAATATGCTCACGTTATATTTATAATACATATTTACTGTAACAAACACATACATACATACACTTATATACATCTATTACACATACCAAAAATCCCACAAGACTTAGCCTGTTTGTGGGTGTAACTTAATAAAATTAGAAATAAAAATGTTGATTGAGTGTTATATGTAAACAGTTTTTTTGATAATATGAAGTGATAAATACATTTAAAAATGACATAAAAAGAATAATACATAGAATGTGAATAGAATATAAATACATAATACTGGTCTAAAAAAATTTCTATTATAAAAAAACAAAATATAAATAACAGAAATGAAAACAAAAAATTATAAGAGTAGATATTATAAAAGGAAATCTTGTATGTTCTCACTATCAATAAACCATGACTTGATTCGATTAACAAATAATGCTGAGTGATTATTTAGAGACTTAAGAATCATTGGTAACATATTGAATACATACATAGAATGTCTTTGCGTTGATCTCTTATTGCAGATTGGAAATTTATATGCATTAGTAAGGCGATTACATGTCATGTGCGATTTTGTGAATTTTACTTGAAAATTTCTGTTTTTTTTGTGGGTGAACTTAAGACATTGCAGCAGATAAAGTTTTCTCAGATTAAATAATCTGCACTCTTTAAACAATTGTTTAGTGGGATATCTGAGAGGTTTGTTGTACATTTTTTATAGTATTTTTTTGTACAATTTCCAATGGTGCAATATGACTAAAACTCCAACCCCATGCAATCATACCATAAGTTAAGATAGATTGTACTAAACTGAAGTATGTCATTTTGATTAAATACCGAGTAATCTTTGAAATAAATATCCTAGGTGCCTTGTTTTTTTACAAGGTAGTTAACGTGTTTGTCCCAAATATATTTGTGTATAAATTCTGAGTATTTAAAATTTGTATTACAAATATTCAGAATCTTTGTTTATATTCAACCCACACTCTATATATGTTCGAAAAACTACTATTTCATTTAAGTATCTTTGTGTCATGTTTAAATTTAGATACGCCCTCAAAAGAAATACCAAACATTTAATATGTAGGCATAAACTTAGTAACGTGGGCTTTCTTTTGTTCTCATACATTTTATTAATGAAAACAAAATAACGATTTCGATATCGAGATAATGTGATAAGATGTGACTCATTCATCATCTACATAAATTATACCTAAAACAAATTATCATACCTTTATAAGTAATACAGTTTCTTTTCCATCTACTTTTTAATATCTGAGATTTTCTTCAGCTAGATTGCATAATAATCCAGTATAGTTAATTTTCTTCCCATTGTTTGATTATGCTGATATTAGTTAGGAAAATGCGAATGAGGATCATCTCAAGGTATAGGTACAAAGCAAAATCCCCTAGAAATGCTTTACTCAATGTTTACTTGGATTGAAAAAAATATCTTTTCCGTAAACATATCAATAAATCCTTTGAAGACTGTCTTCATTCTATGTAGACACTTTTGGTGTCTGCCATTCGATCTTTGACGCTCTCCCCGTTAGAGAAATAGTTTGATTTTATGCATCTATGTATGTCTGCCAGTACATTATATTGTTTGCCTGAAGGTAATGAAGGCAGGTAGTACATAATATGGAAATATCTAGTACCTACATACACTATTTCGACTTGTAATATTCGCACAAAGCTAACAATGTCTATTGGTGAATTTTCAACCTTTTCCAGAAAATCAACAACACGGATTACTGCTAGCAACGAGTGTAGGTAGGTACCTATCCACGTTTGTGGAAATAACAGAATATTCTCGAAAAAACAATTCTCAAACAGACGAAAGCAAAAGGAAATTAGTCTACGTAACAGAAATAAATTTCCTTCACATGTTCGCACTCTATTATAGCTAACAATATGATAAATTAAACGCTATGATATTCAGAAATTTATCTAAATTTTCGCGAAAACAAAAGCAGTCACAATTGTGTCAGTTGGTTTTGCCAGTGCTGATTAAACGTGGCACATATCCGCCTATCTATTTTACGTTGGTTAAGCTTTTGATCTGAAAAAACCCCCGAGCGTTAAATTGTTAATCGCGCGTGACTAAATAAAAGAGAAGAATTCAGATAAATTGTTTAAAAAGATTTGACCCGAAACTAACGACGATACAAGATAAATTTAAAATATGTACAAACATACATACAACAATACCGTTCCATATTGAACATATTAACAAACATACAACAATACCGTTCCATATTTCAAAAATATCTACAAACATACAACAATGCAGTTCCATATTTAAAATATGTACAAACATACAACAATACCGTTCCATATTTAAATTATACAAATAAAATTAAACGCTGGGTTTACTAATTTGCCAACTGTCGATTTGTTCAAGAGAAATTATTCCTGTCTATAAATCGACAGTATTAACCTTAGTCCCGTATGAGAGAATTGTATGGAGTAGTGGACATTTTGGATAGTATTTCCAACTTTGAAGTCAAAAAAACATCAACCTAGAGGATTCGCAGCATACATGTATGTCGATTAGTTCACGAGAATTTATTTCTCTTAAAATATCTACATAGTTTTAAGCCAAGACCCGCGTTATTGTCCAGGTCTACATTTTGCATGGGTTTTTCCTACTTTGTAGTCAACAATGTTATATAGGTTATGTTATATACGATGAACTCAGAATTTGGAGTAAAAAATTTCATGTGTATGTGTATGTGTGTATGTCCCCTTGTAACTATTGATACGCTTAATGCACAGAACCCAAAATTTCGGAAGTAGTAGAATATTTTAGCCCTACAAAACATGTATACTGGTTTTTTTCAGTCAGGGGTTATCAATTATTTTTTCTCATTATATATCTCAAAAACCATAAAAGCATGAAAGCTGAAAATTTGTATAAATATATACAAATACAATATCTCAAACTTGTTTTTATAAAAAAAAAATAGGTTTTCAAACTTTTTTTTATTAAGAAAGACATTTTTTGTGATAAATTTGTGTTTACTGCCTGTATTTCCATTTTTTTGAATATCGAAAAAAATAACGACAAAACACCCAAACTATATAATTTAAATTTCTATAAAAATAGTTTGATACGTATTTTCAACTATGTATACAATTGAATCTCATGTGTTACATACAAAATGTACTATGATGCTTCACTAAACTACCTTGTATTTTAGTTTTAACTGATTTATCTAATTTTGGTATGGAAAGACTGTTCATAGATGTTTCAAGTATTCTGATTCTGTGTATTTTTTGTCGCTCACTAAAGCGTAATGTGACGGGGCCGATTACAGACCCATATGCAGAGCTGGTGGTGGTAGAGTAAAAAAGAATCCAAATTTTTCCAATTTTATTTCAGAATTTGCATGATCCCAAGGTTCTAGGCACGCCCCTGTTAAACCTGTTAATGTTTCGGATATTAGGTATATGGATATTTTTATATCCACGTAATCAAACATTTCATTAATACAGCAAAAAATATATTGGATTGTATGATGGTTATTTAAATTTGAAACACGTAAACCAATATTTAAAAATTTATCGAAATTTTCCAGTCAAACGATAAACTAATATTAATTAAATAAAACCGAAATTTATTTCTCTTGGTGAGGCGTGCGTTGTACAAAACCAATATTGTTGTTATTGAAATTGTAGAGTGATACAAAAGTATTTCAGTTTATATGAACAAATCATTAGGTGATTCTGTACTTGATTCAGAACACGTCGGCCTTGGGCACCAATTATATAAATAAGTAAAAAGTCATGTTTTAAATATATGTATTATGAGTCTGGATTTTTTTAAACCGTGGAATAAGTATTTGATTGGTCATGTGTGAAGAGATTTGATTATATGCTTTTCTTGAAACTGTATATGTACATAATATGATTGTGCGGGTACTGGTCACAGTAACACAACATATTCCTGTATATGAAGTTTCTCTGGAGTTTAAGAGGTATTCATGTATTTTGCTAAACCTTAAAAACATATCGATGTGACCTAACCTAACTAAACTTACCTAAATTTACCTAAACTCCCCTCCATTTACCTCTATTTCCGTCCTTCCTTTGTTGCTGTGAATTTAGTAGTAGTGACTAGTAGTAGGTAGTAACTTTTATTTAGACGTAAAAAATACAAAATTAATACATCTAGTGTAAACACAAAGTAAATATTTTTTTTGATACAATAATAAATTATGGTACAGAGTATGACACTAAATTATTAAAACATGTAAAAGTATGGAGAACATAAATATTTTTTAACTATGTGTTCAGCACCTAGCCTACGAAAGGTGCATGGCAAGACTTGTGGTTTCTTTTATGTTTGGTGGCAAACTATTATATATTTTGAGACCTTTATGGTATAAACAATTTTGTGTACTTGTTAATCTCGTTTTGGGAAGTCTAAAATCCTGACATCCTCTCGTAGGATGTCAGGAATTTACTCTTAATAATGTTACGTTTTTCTTTCCGTTTGTTATAAATTTAATGTACCTACCAATATACTATATATGGCCTCACGTTGCTTTGGTTGGTTGGATGAAATTGCCTTGTGGCAATAAACCCGCCATTGTATACATTATAGTACATGAAGCTTAATAAATAATTTTCCCTAGAAATATGTATAGTATTATCATTGTAGATGTTTTCAAAATTAAATTTAATTTTTTAACCTATTACTTAATACCTACTTAATCCAACTGTCGATTCGTTCATGAGAATTCAATTTTCTGAATGAATCGACATTATTAAGCCAAGATGCGTGTACGAAGGAAAATTTTGTATGGCGTAGTGGACTTTTTGCATGCTAATAACACCAACTAGAAGCCTCGCATTGCTTCATACAATTTATATGGCAATCGCCTACACACAATATCTAAGAAAACTTAATTGTTTGATACTAATCTCCAAACAAACATACAAACCATCATGCTGTTTTCATATTCTGGGTAGGATCAAAGGACTGACCTCCATACTATCCTATCTTGACATACATACATAGGTACAAGTGTTGTATAGAAAATCAAATATCTTAAAATATTATATAATTTGTATTTATGGGATTATAGTTTGGTACTTATTCTTCAACTATACATACTATCGCTATCGACAGTTGAATTTCATGTGTTTCATGCAACTAGTAAAAAATCATAGCAAATACATAAAATTCATCAAATGTGTATATGACGACAGTGTGTAACAGTAAAATTCATGACAATAAACTAGCCAAATTGAACTTTGCATAATATTGATACTGAAAACTAGACTATAAGGACTTTTGCTTTCACTGTTTACAAATCAATTTCTCAATAGATGGCGTTACAAAATCGTATCGTCGTCACTTCATAGATAGCGACGATGTTTCGTCTTATCTTAAAGTGAAAGATTTATATAGAATAACATACAAAGAACTTTCAAATGCTGGATCGATCCAGCAAACCAACCTATAATATTCCAACTTCGTCTCTATTGAGATACTAAAAAATTGCTATATAAATATCATTTACTTTTGACGGGGAAAAAATTAAATTTTTGCGTGTATGCAACTTTTAAAGTATTCGATTTAATGAAAACTGTTTCTGAAAATCCATCAGCGACAAAAAATAAATGCAATTAAAAGTAAAGAGTTAAACGTTCATATCAAAAATCATTCAACTATAAATAATGAAAATAGAAATTCGTCACCGTGAAATGATGACACTGGTTGTAAATCAATAATGTCAACCGTTTTCCAAAATGTACACTCGCAAATAAATCTATTCAGCATTATACAATATATTTTTTTATAAATCTTCCTTCAAAAACAAAGTGATCTGTTTTAGTAAGTTAAGTTATGGTTTGTTTTCTGCTTTGTACATAGACACACATCCATTATTTCTGCTTTTGGCTCAGAAATCCTCTCCTCTCTCAATAATGATCATAAATTTCATATTTCCGGAAGAAAACATAAAACGAAGTATGTACAGAGGTACATATTATATCTCTATTGCTGTTTATTTAGTGTAGTATATTACTTGTCTACTCTATACCTGGTATGATCGATATTTTCTTAAACACAAGAGTTTTTTCTTTGTTCGGAAATTGAATAAAACATGTGTAGGTACATGCAAAATATTGTTTGGAAATTATTATTAAGAAATGAAAGAAATAAATTTTAGAGGTCATCCAATATCACATAAAAAACTATGTAGGTATACAAGAATTTAAACTTTACTGATCCTCATCACTTTCAGGACGATTTGGCATGTTCGTTTGTAAAATGGAGTATATTCATAGCGTAATTTAAAGAAACTACTTATATCTGATTTCTCAAAAATTTATTTTTTCTGAAGAAGACCCTCTGCAAGTTGAAATAGGCGTTTTTTCTCAAGATGATGAATAATATGTAGGAACCTATGATATTCTTTTTTCTTATTAATTTTTTAATACTTCCTCATCCGTTCTATACATCCTCATCCGTTTTCTAAATTAAACATATATGTATTTAAAAACAAAAAAAAAATAATATGTCGCTGTTAGACAAGTACATATACATCTTCCTTAATTCCCTAAATTAAGCATAAATGCATGAACGAAATCGGTCGAGGCAGGATTCGAACTCGCGACCACTGGAATATTAGCCCAGCGCGCTAACCGCTCTGCCATCGACCCATCTAAAATGCTTGCGCTTAGGTGAACGAAATCGGTCGTGGCAGGATTCGTACTCGCGACCACTGGATTACTACCCCAGCGCGCTAACCACTCTGCCACCATCCATCTTAAATGATATTGCTGATAAAATTTTTGATTGAAGTATTTATTAATTATTTCAATGAATTTAGGGTTTATATAGATCATTTAGGAACACGTTAATTAATAACATTATTATAATTGAAAAATGTAAGTGCGTGAATCTTGTATCGCGTTTGTTCATTTATTGTTATTTTGGCATGAAACTGCTTAAGTTGTTAATCTAATGCTCAGCGTGATATTCATTCGTGCTATGAATTTTATTTGTTACTCGTTTGTAAAAGGGCCGATCACCTACGTGCAGAGCGGATGATAGTGAATAACTAAATACCGTTTTGTATGAACGCCTAAGGTTTTTTTAAAGAATTTACTTTTTATTCGTTTTCATTTTATGTCATAGATAGTGAAAACATAAAATTAATAATAATTTTAAAATATAGTTTTGTGATGCAGCCCTTTTAAGGTAGAGCTCGCAAAGCGAAAAAATGCGGGTGACGTCACCTGTGCACAATCATTGCTCGTTGCGTCGGATCTGCAAGTGTGCTGCAGGAAAAACCGGCTAATGCCTTCTAATCAACGAAATTCCAATTCATTCGTGGGATTCTATCCCTTCCAGCGACTTGTTATATTCGATCAAGTTCTTCGTCTCTCAATTGCATCAAAAATAATCTTGTCACGATGCTCGTTCAAGCTAACCTCTGAAACCAGCCCAGCCAATTTAAATGAATGTTTTTTTTTATTTTTATGATTGGTTTCAGATTTAAAGACAAGATAGTTTTGAAGTCAATAGGTTTCGCTGTTATTGAGATCGAAAAAATATATATTTATACTTTGTCAATGTGGTTGACCATCCCTATGATGTCCACACATCACTACTGGCTTGTCATGGCTAAAAACTTAAGCTGAACGTATAAACAATGAATTTCTTCAGTCGCCCGGCCTAGACGTAGCGCGTACTTTCCTCCACATTCTAATTACGTGTAAACTAAATATAATAATTTAACAAATACTATGTAAAACATTGTTCGAAATAAACATACATCAGAGTGAGTACAATCTTTTATTGCATGAATTATCAGTTGCACCCAATTATTTGTAGTGTATCTATTATAGGGAGATGAGTTTTAATTATACATTTAGAACACGCAATAATCCTTCTTATAAATATTTTATTAATCGGTATTCGTTATTAAGTCGTGGAAGCTTTCAACAAATCTATTGATATCTGTATTTTGGATATAGAGAATATAGCACAATAATGAGGTAAATTGCAATACTTACGGCAAATTTAATTATATTGAATTATATTGAATTTCATCATGAATCAAATATACTCCGCACTTACAGAATGCAAGTTTGAAATCAATGAACTGTTATGTAGGTAATATATTGATGTTGCGCCTTACAACAGGCAATCTTTATAGCTGATAGGAATTTTACGAGTTTGCACGAATCAGGAGTTCGGCATTCTTCGGGAGTTGGGAGATCCGTACAAACGAGTCTCTGGGGTAAGGCCGGGGGTGGGTTGATCGTGGATTGGTTGTTTATAGTGGTCTCACGTTGAGGTTCATTTGTTTAACTTTTATTGTAATTCAATCTAATAAATATCAATTACTCTATTCAATAAAAAAATGTGTAAATATTCAACGCGTCTATAAATTTAAAACATATGTGTTATTTAAAAGAACAATATATTGAACTTTATATCTTATTAATTAATGTATTGTATTAATGAATTCTACCAAAGAATTTCAATCTCAAACACTCCCAAACAACCATGTTGTAAAAAACTATCACCCATATTCTCTCACTTGTCGAGCCTTTATATATAGGTTCTTACTAAAGCCAGAGAATAATTATCGTTGCCTGGGGGCTGCCTTTTGTACGAAGATGAATTTTTAAATAAAGCACAGTGCACCTTTCATAGGAGGGCACCTATGTATTAATGCCAGCTTCAATGTCGTTTTATAATGATGCAACACACTGCATGTATGTAGGTACTTCAACGGAATACACAACAATTCTTATATTTTCATATTAGAACAGTTACTGAATTATGTGATTTCATCTGTATGCGCATATTATATTTTATTTATTCACATTGTATTGGTTCTTGGGTACTAACAGGTACATACTTTGTCAAACATTAATAATATGATATACACTCAATAACAAGTTGCCACACTCTGGAGATATGATTTATCTTCTCAAAGATCCAGACTGAAAACACAATTGAGGGGGCATATAAACCTAAACACCTCCCATTTGAAATCAAATTTGTCAAATATATAATTTATTTATTTATTTATTAAGTATTGCTTCTCGGGCAACTAACAGGTACTATGTCAAATATTAATTTAACACGCACCCAATAACAAGTTGCCAGATTCTGGAGACTTACGATTTTTACCGTCTCGCAGATCCAGACTGGAAACACAATTAAAAACTGTGTCTCCACCGGGAATCAAACCGGGACCCTTGGATCAGCAATCAGATACCCAACCAACTGAGCCTCGAAGGACATTATTAGCACTGTTAAACTGCTTTTGCAGTTTAGTGCAAGAATACTTATTGTTTAAAAAATGTAAATACATAAATAAATTTTTAACAAAAAAAAAAAATAGTAAGTATTTACAAAATTTCTGTAATGATGTTCGTTACACAATTTTAAAATACAAAACCAATTCCCCTAAAAAAATAAATATCCGGAGAAAAAAATTAAATATCGTAGAGAAACAAACATTTAATGTGCTTAAAGAGTGAATAAAGTCAGTGTAAATATTTGTGATATTTTTTTTATTTTAAGTCAAGTTTTTGTCAGGGTCAGAATTTTGGGTTTATGATAGTTTAAATCACGTATAAACCTTTTTAACACACGCGATAGTTATCCCTATTAGCACGTAACTTCATAGTGTATTAGGCGGTTTTAATATTTTATGTTTTCAGTCACTATATTTAGCGTTATATGCCCTCTTAAAAGTTGTGTCTCTACCAGGAATCGAACCAGGGATCTTTCGTTCAATAGTCAGATATCTAACCAACTCATTCCGGATCATTTCTGTAGTACTTTATTCCTCGTATCATTAATTATAAGACTAACGAAAGCAAATATAAAACAGTTTTGACAATAAGATATACAAAACGTTGCTATTATTTGGGAGTACATATATGAGAACGAAATACAAAAATAGCGATCATTATCAGTGGCGGCTGCTAACTAATAAGTTTAACGGTTCGGTGGATCAAAACAAAAACACTTATTTATTTTTTGTAGGAAAGCTTTGATATATACTTACGAACACTTAATTACTCGCATATTATTATCCGGTATTGTCTGAATAAACTTTCTTTCGGTAATCAGCACTGAAAATGCGTTGAAGCGGTCCTGTGTCATGTCATGGTGTTTCTTAAACATATTTTTATTCTATTTAATGTGGACAAATAACGTTCACTCTCAACGGAAGTTGTGGAAATTAAACATATTAGTTTAACGGATTCTGAAGAAGACTCGGTTAGATAATTATTTAAAAACAGTTGTAAAATAGAAATATTGCCATCAACCTTTCTAAAATCGTCAATATTCTAAATTGTCCAAAGTTTATTTTCAATATAACACAAAAATACATACAGAATTCAATAAATCTCAGTCAGGTAGAAAAAATATACAGTATAAAATGAGTTATAATTTATAATAAAACAAACTTATTTAAACAACAGCGGAATGCGCGCCGCCTAACATAGAATCCGCAAACTATATAGCTTATCGGTGCGGCGCGCCAAAGTCGTCGAACATTCGTATGAGATATCTATCATTTCACGAGCCAGTACGTTATCTAAATTTCCATACATTTGTTATAGAATTTGTGGTGCGCTTAGAATAACGCACCGCGGGTCTCTCACCGATGCATAAATTCAGGCGTTTATTTAAGTAAAGCGATACTAGAAATTTTTGTCTTCATTCTTGTACTTACTTGACAAGTAATTTGGTATTTTTTTTAAACATGTTTGTTGATACACAATTTGGTTTATGCTTTTATTTTATTTTACCGATTCAGCGCTCCAGCGCTTCTAAGGAGCGTCCGCCATTGATCATTATATTTTCTCAATGCAAGGTAATGAAGATTTATGAACATCAAAATTCTTCGGGGAAATCTTTTCCGAAGTTTGTTCATCATTTTTAATATCTCGTGCATTCGTCTCTACAAATCATTATTTTTAAAACAAAAATCGTGTTATATATCTGTTGAAATTAATGCTTGCGAAAAAGCAAGAGTGGTTTGTTATCGAAAAATATAAAGTTTATGAAATTATCTGCTTTGGTAAAAAAAATGTATACCTAATTCTAGTACCTCGTAAATTTGGTTTTAGATCTGTGAACATGGTTACGTAAAATGAAAATCAAGTTCATAAGAAGTAGCTAAGGGATCATAGCTTTTCTTTAAGTCAGTTTTCTGAGTTGGCCATCTGAGAAATAATATGCTTCCAAAATATACCTATGCAAAAAAATATCTAATTCAATGCCAATGTTCACACTCTACGAGAGGATGTCAGGATTTTAGACTTCCATAAACAAGATTTACATGTTCACAAAATGATTTAAACCATGAAGGTCTCAACATGTACAATAGTTTACCACCAAACATGAAAGAAACCACATGTATTGTCACTTTTCGTAGGCTAGGTGATGAATACTTTTTTAAAAACTATTTTACTCCGTCGTTTTACATGATGTTTATAATTACTTAGAAGTGGCCCGATCGGCATTTTACAAAATGAAAAATCTTCTCCTCGAAGACAATATCAACTTAAAGCTGAGACAAAGAATGGCCATGTGTTATGTATGGTCAGTTCTGCTTTATGAGGTGGAGGGGTGGTCTCAAAGTTTATCATAAACCACTTTGAAGCATTTGAAATATGGATCCACCGCAGAATGCTAAGAATATCGTGGACTGACATGGTCAGTAACACTGAAGTACTACGTAGAGCCAACACCAACAGAAAATTATTCACCAATGTTAAGCTCCGTAAATGTTGTGCTTCGGCCATTTGCCATTTTCTGGGAGGTGCCGACCACCGTGGCACAGTTTGTAAGCCGTTCGGTTTCTGTGCGGGCGTCCTGGGTTCGATTCCCAGCAGAGGAGAAATTTATTTAAATTCATTTCTCACGCAAATATTGCTTCTCTGGGCTGGAAACACTGGTTAGTTGGAAGAATTTGCCATACGGCAATAAACTCGCCACTTGCGCAGGGTGCAAGGAAGTGTATTATTATTATTATTATTAAAAGTATGCCATCCTTCAGCTCGTCATGAAGGGGAAGATTGAGGGTCATTGGGGGGTCGGAAGAAGGCAGCATTCCTGGCTGCGAAAAGTCCACAAATGAACTGGAACGAGAACCGAGGAGCTGTTTCGTACTGCACATGAAAGGGTGGTCGTCAACGTCGGGGAGACCTGATATGACACAAGAAGAAGATAATTACTTGTTTCAAAAAGTTTTATATTCATGTTTTTTGTTTAATCTAGATGTATAAATTTTTATATATGTTTACACATCTATTTTATTTAATTTAATTCTGGGAACAGACAGTTATATAGAGCTTGTGGAAAAACAAAAAAACAATATATTTACAAAACCAGTTACATAAGTTCCCTAATGCTTTTATACAATCGAAATCTCTACAATCCAAAATATAAACAACAACAAAAAAGTACTTATTAATTAAGAATTTGGCGTAAAAGCCTCTATAGAACAGGAAGGGAGAGGGAATAGAGGGATAGGAATAACCTCGAAGATTTTCAATTTCGCCCCAATAGATCACACCAACAACAGCCCCAATCTAAATAAATGTTACTATTTTTACTTTCAATAATGCTCACAACTTTTTGCATTTTAAAGTCGCTTGGATAAAGACATAAGACTGTTAAGAATTTATGAGTATTTATGATTAAATTCTTATTTGTAAAGAGACATTTTTGATCAACAACGACTGTGTGTTCTTTTGTTTTCATTATTTGATGATACCAAACTGACAATATAAATGGCACACTGAGACTTCAGAATCGGCTGGAGAATTCACATGTTTACTTTTTATAAAAGCAGTTCTGATAAGCCCTTGATTAAATCTAACGAAAATGTAAAGCCGAAATTGCGGGGAGGCAAAAGCTCCTTATATTCTCGTCTATTCACGAAGCTTTCTTGCATTATTTACAAAGTTTACCTGAAAATCTCATCTCTGTTTGCCGCACTTGTTTTCTGAAAGGAAATTTAATGGATTCAAATCCTACCACATTGAGATAGTACACGAAGGTTATTATTTATAAAAAATAGAAAAGGGTTTCTTATGTTGTGTATACTTAAATCATTTACAAAATAAATCATCTATTACATGACTATATGGTTAATTTTTCAATTACCCATACAAATAAAATACATTTAACTATTTTTTTCTTGCAAATCGGTTTTGGACTCGTTAGCGATAATTCCTATCCATCGACAAAGGTTTTGATCGCCACATGGCTCCGAGGAAATCCCTTACTGCTACTAATAAATAAAAAAAAATGGTCCGATTCCTGGTCCTTAATCAGATCTAGAAGGTACTTAGTGGATATTAGTTAGACGCAGTTGAGCAGTAATCGAAATGGTTTATGGTCCATTGGACATGTATGCTGACTCAGCTTATTAATTTGTCCACTCCCCTTTGTTCCGCAATATCAACCAAATTGTGTGAAATTTGTGCTGGATATGTATATAATGTCACATCTTTAATTAGCTTTGTTACACTTGGAGTATGTGTGACAGATAAAAAAAAATATAATATAATCATATTTATATAGGAACATTAATTAAACTTGACAGAAAAATGAACACATCTGGACAACTTAACTATTATTTTTACTACTAAGAAAAACGAGTGGGTTATGGCAAACGCTAAAATCATCACTAACAAGTCATTATTATAAAGTATTCAAATTTTGCATGAAAAATATTCAGCATTTTCATAAAATGAGTTTGTTAAATTATTTTTTAATTAAATAATTTACTATAAATACTTGATAACTTTTCAATGCCATTTTATGTAAGTGGTGTGCCTTTTTACCAATTTGAAAATAAAAATTTTAAATTTACGTTTCCTGACCTTGAGGTCACTTTCAAATATTTGACAGTTAAAAAAAATGAGAAGCACTATTCAGATATCCTTCAAAATCTAATGAGGTCTAAGCGAGCATTAGATATACATATTTGCAAAATTTGAAAGCAATCGAATGAGTATTTTAGTCTATAATCGATAAAGTGAAATAAACACGCCATATATAGCACACAGCACACTGCACATAGCACACACTCACTGATACATTGTGATGAAACTTTCAGAATACAATCTCAGCATGATACTAGTTGATAATCTGCAATAAAAAAATACCCTTATAAATCGCGACATCAAAACTCCCCACTGTATCACCTTAGGTTAGTGAGTAGTAAAAAACTGATAAAGAATCACTTATGTACACTAAGATGAACTAAGTTCTCTGTTTTTTGAGTTGCTATAGATTTTCATGGCTTTCGAAAAAAGGTTTGTTTCGAAAAAGGTGGCGATCACTTCAATTTGGAAAAACATTTTTTGTGTTTTTGTTTTTAAAAAATAATTATTTCTATACCTTAGTATAATAAACAATTTTCAATCGTGACCATTTACCTATTACATATTTCGAAAAACATGTTATGTTTGAACTATTATTAAACTTATTATTATTTATTAAACACAGAAGCATTTTTTAGAAGACATATAATAAGAATTAGTTTAAGTAAACAAACAATACCTATTCAATAAACATTCTTGGTATGAAGTTACTCGAAATTCTGAAAATAAGGAAGCTGTGGCATGGATCAGTTAGAACTTCACGCTCACAATACTAAGTACAGAAAAGTTAGGTTAGGTTAGGTACGTAAAAAATATACGAAAACTTTAATTTACCAGATAATCTAACTGACGTTAATTTCATCGTAAAATAAATTTCGTGGAAATGATTCCACGTGAACAATAGAATTACGTTTGATTGATTAAATAAGTAATATATTTGATTTCTTTGATCCCTTGGTGAGATTATATTACAGAAGATAATGATAAGACAGAGAGAGAGAGAGAGAGAGAGAGAGAGAGAGAGAGAGAGAGAGAGAGGAAAGGAATAATATTCTTGGTAGGAGGTCTATAACTGTTATATGGGAAATATTTCTAAGAATCAGAAAACTATAATATATTCCGAATCCCAAATAATTGTCAATGATGGACTTGATTGAGCACCATCATATTATACTCGAAATATCTTCGGGACTAACCATTCTACGTAATACTATAATTCATTCCTACCATCACGGCATATCCAACAATGTGGGGTATTCAACGACAGGTTTATAGGTGTAAAATTAAGCACGACACGCGCGTGTATCTCATGTGAACCTTATTACTGAATTATGTGAGATGTCATTGTGTAAATAAATAAATAAATAAATAAAAATAAATGTTTCAACCAACCTTATGTTTATTGTTGGGCTCATCGTTGTGAAATCCAATACATTAGACGTCTGCTGCTTTCTGGACAGCGCTTCGCTCTAATAGCTTTATCAAAGGCTTACAGAACCTGCGCTACCGACACACTTTCTATTCTCACAAGGTATGGCTCCCCTTGATCTGGAAACACATTGACGATCTTCAATTCACAACCTGTATAGAGGCCGAAGCTCCATTTTAGGTGGTGTTTCTCTCCCACCTGTAAATTTACCCACAGTTCGTGGAGAGATTGAGAACTTGGCCCGGAGTTCTCTTTTAGATGCTTTGCAACGTCGCTGGTCTTCTTCTTCCGTGGGCAGACTGACATTTTTATTTCTTCCTGATGTGAGGACTCGAATTTTTTCCTCGTGGATTGTTCCCGATTATTGGACCACGCAATTCCTTACTGGACACGGCAGTTTCAAAAGTTATCTCTTTTGTTTTCACTTATCCGATTCGTCCTCATGTCAGCTTTGTGATAACCCTGAACAGACTTCTGAGCATATCCTATGGGAATGCACTAACTTCTCCGTGTCTACTTTCCGACGAGAACTCTACGACGATGTCCGAGGTACTTTCTTTGGACCCATTGGACATGCGGACCTTGTAGCCACGAAGAGCAACTTTAGGGCTTTCAAGACTTTCTGTCTTAAATTCGGTGCACTATTATCTTCACTATTACGGAGCAGTGAGGCAGTTGTTTCAACATGATTAGCTCTCTTTGGCACATTTAGTGCAGTGTCTGCAAGGTTTTAGAGTTCTCCGGACTCTTCGTATGTTCTTTATGTGTTCTTTCAGAGTTTTGCAAGGGGCCGTTATTAGTCCCCATAAGCAGAACGGGTGGTGGTGGGGGAAGAACAACCTTATGATGACAAAATTTCGTCAAACAAATGGTTGAGTATTGGTGATATAGACGCGGATTTAGAAGGTTTTATAATAGCGATTCAGGATAGAGTAATAAAAACTAAAAATTATCAAAAATATATAATAAAAGACGTAGTAGATGATAGTTGTAGGAAATGTTTGGCTTTTCCGGAAACAATCAAGCATATAATATCGGGCTGTTCTTTTCTCGCGTACTCAGAATATACATTTAGACATAACCAAGTAGCAAAAATAATACATCAAAATTTAGCTATTAAATATAAATTAATTGACGCGATTAACATACAACCATATTATAAATATGTATGATCAGATTTCCGATCCGTGTAAGTTTATATGTCCTCTTTAACCAAGTAAACTGAAAACTGATTCAGATGATCTGAATAGATGAGTTGAAAACGTTTAATATTTGGGTAAAGATAGGTGGTGGCAGAGCGGTTAGCGCGCTGGGTTAGTAATCCAGTGGTCGCGAGTTCGAATCCTGCCACGACCTATTTCGTTGTTTCTAACTCTAGGTAAATTCTTTAAATTGTAAGATAAATGATAATCAAAAAATTTACCAAAATTGAGGTCATTTTGAAAAGATTATTTTATTTATATTTTAAAAATACATTATAAACGAGGTCTTCGTTGATTCGTGGTTGTGTCATTAGTACATTAACGCATTTATACATTGGAAATTATTCATGTTGTCTTACTTTAAGTAAAGCAACAATTCAAACATTTTAAGTACAAGCAAATCCAGATGGAATTGTATTAAACTGGCACTTGAAGTTTGCTGTGACGCCTACGTTAAATATGCTAATGACTTTCAATAATTCACCAGCCAGAAATCCTTCGTGCTGTGGCCTTTGACAACTTTCAGCACGATCAGTACCGCGGAAATCAACTCGATGACGAACTGTTTTGAATAAGATTAAGGACAAGTCATGAATTTTAAGAAAAAAATGTATTGTAATTCTACTTGATTATATTTCGTCCTAGTAGTGCATTACCTATTCTTAGTCATGACGAAATAGTTATAGGCGATGTTAATCATATATGTAGAATCGCAAACTTAGTGTAAAAAGAGTGGAAATCCATTTTAAAATTAAGGAACAAATATACCAACGTATTCTTCCCCAAAATTCGATTACAGTGATTCGCCGAGGTGACTCGGCACTATCAAGGTCTAAAATGAAACTAAACAATTTAAACAAAAATTATCCTACACTACAACATTGACTTTCAATCAATAATGGAATTCTACCAGATGAATAAGTAGTTTCAAACGATATTTACATTTCTTTTTATCTGAATAAAACACACTTGGTAAACATTACAATACACAACACAAGTTATTCATAACATGCATTTTGATGAATCCCGTTGATATTGCATACATTGTTTAAACAAAAAATAATTTAAATAATTTTCCAGAACGTGAGAGCATTTCGCAAGTTTCACAACAATTGACGTAGTCAATCTAATTATTGTAATCAATATACATGACAGAAATATGAATTTGATTGATTTGGGTTTTACGAAAAAAAAAATTATGACCATAATATGGCATACATATGCATATAAAAATGGTGAAACAATGGTTAGTTGGAAAAAATTGTCATATGGCAATAAACTCGTCACTTGCACAGGGTGCAAGGAAGAGTTTATTATTATCATCATTAATAATATCAATTTCTTCGAACTAACCAGTGTTTCCACCCAGAGAAGTAATATTTGCGTGAGAAATAAATTTCTCCTCTGCTGGGAATCGAACCCAGGACGCCCGCACAGAAACCGAACGGCTTACCACTGTGCCACGGCGGTCGGCAATGATTATTAAACTTATCAATCATTAATATTAAACTTATCAAAAATTTTATTTCGAAAGAAGTCATACTCGGGACATGTAATAAGAGTGGGACAGATATAAATAACTTAATGTATATAATATACAAGAGTGGACGGGAGTTAGTACCGTGGCGGAGCTGTGTCGAGCAGCTGAAGATTACACTGAAAAAAAAATTGTGTCCACCGAACTTGCTACCTGCGTTTTTAGCCAAACCTTTGTTATCAGTACATACATACATACATACATACCATCACGCCATGTCCCTTACGGGGTAAGCAGAGAGAACCGAGCGCCATACTTCTCTATTTTTGCACACATTTCTGGCTTCCTTTACATCCATGCATCGTCTCATACATGCTCGTCGATTGTTCAAACTTTTTATGTTTCCTTCTTTCAAAATATCATTCACATGGTCATGCCATCCCTTTCTGGGGCGACCTCTGCTATTCACTCCATCTCTTGCACCCATGTATATTTTTTTGGTCAGTCGTTCATCGTTCATTCTTTCTATATGTCCAAACCACCTTAAAGCATTCACTTTCATTCTACATATAATATCCTTCTGTAACTTGCATTCTCTCCTTATGTCCTCATTTTTATTCGATCATATATCGTTCTATTACATACTCTTCTTAGTGATTTCATTTCTACAGCATTTATTCTACTTTCATGTGTTCTTTGCCAGGTCCATGTTTCACTTGCATACGTCAAAGTAGGCACCACAATTGCATTGTGTACTGCAATTTTGGCTTCCTTTGAGATGCTTGGGTCGGACATTACTGGTCTAAGTGCTCCGTTTATTCTATTCCCTGCCATAACTCTTCTTTCAATATCTTTATCGGGTCTTCCATTCCGTTCAAAATTGTTATCAGTAATAAAGGTTAATCCATTTATAACTGTACTGTTTGGTTAAGCGCACAAAATATTTAGTAGCACAAAACGAATTGTTTTGTAGTCACTATAGTTCGGTTAATTTTAACATAATATTTTTTTCAGTGTAGGAGATATATTCTCTAGTGACGTTCTAACAAGATTCAGGAAGAAGAAGATGAATCTTATTGTACGCACTCTCTACATAATACCCGTTGTTAAAATGATGCAAAAATACGCTTAAAAATAGTGAAATCTTCCAATAGTAGTGGAAAGTAACAACGTTATATGGGGTATTTTCATTAAAATATTATATGAACTAGCGGGTACATATAAATCAATGTGTCTTTTATATATATTTTACTCTCCACTGGAATAGAGAGGAGTCATGATTTCACAATTTTAAGCGTATTTTTTTAAATCAATTTCTCAACGGGTATCATGTAGAGAATACACACTATTAGTTTCGTCGTGATGTGTTTGTATGTATGGTGTACGCCGTACGCCGTACGGATTATCCTTTTTGTGTCCTCTCTACAGCCCAAACTATAAGTCCGAACGAATTCATATCATATGCGTAAAGTACATAGACCTAGAGCTGTTTAGTTTTCCATAGACAACTTTTAATTTTTTCTCTAAGATTTCATCAATTACTGTTTTTTGTGTGTCCTCTTTGCAGCCAAAAGTAGATTTCATATTGATATCATACATATATGTAGAATCCATAAACTCAGCTGATTAGATTTCCATATAATATATCCGTTAATTTCTTCTCTATGATTTCACCTGTCCAAATTTTGAAAATGCTCTCACGGTCTGGCAAATCGAGGTATTTTTACATTTTTTTGAACTTTTGATACACTAAAAATACATTCTTCAAAAATGCATTCAATAATTGTCAAAATTTAAAGAAAAAAAATCTATGGTCTGATATATCAATGTTGTGTTTGGTTAAATTATCTTAATCCAACTGTCGATTCGTTCGTGAGAATTCAATTCTCTGAATGAATCGACAGTATTAAGCCAAGATGCGTGTTCGAAGGAACATTTTGTATGGGGTTGTGGACTTTTTGCATGCTAAAAACGCCAACTTAAATTCTTCGCAGCATATATGTTCCAATACATGGATTTACTCAGAATTCGGAGTAAAACATTTTATGTGAGTTTTGTGTGTCAGGGTGTGTCTGTGTGTGTGTGTGTCTGTCCGTCCGTCCCTTATAACTTTCGATCCGCTCAATTTACAGAGCCCAGAATTTCAGAATATATAAACAGTTATAGGCCTACAAAACTTTTATACTCAAAATTTTAAATTTTCGTTTCAGTCAGGGATTATCAACTTTTGAATATTTACTTTATTTTTACATATATCTCAAAAACCATAAAAGCTAGAACGCTGAAAATTGCTATAAACATAGACAAATACAAAATCTCAAAAAGATTTTTTCAAAAAAATTCCAGGGTTTCTCAAACATTTTTACTAAGAAAAATACTTTTTTTATGATAAATTTATAAGTTTAACTGACTATATTACCAAATATTTTAAAAATATCGAGAAAAGCCGAAACACCCCAACTAGATAATTTAATTTTCTACAAAAAATATCAATATTGTAGAAGTACATCTCTTTTTTTTTCAACAATTTTTATATAAATTGAATTTAGTGATGACATCGCTTCATACAATTTGTATGGCAGTCGCCTATACACAATATGTAAGAAGACTTATGTAATAGTTTGATACTTAATCCCCAAACATACACACAGAACCATCATGCTGTTTTCAAATTCCGGAAAGGAAAAGAGGACTGACCTCCATACTGTCCTATCTTGACATACACACCAACATGTGTTAAAATTTTCAATAATTTAGATTTATGTATGGGTTTATAGTTTGATTCTTATTCTTCAACTATACATATTAACGCTATCGACAGTTGGATCTCATGTGTTACATGCAACTATGTATAAGCTGTTATATGAATATCTAAAAAATATAATATATGTAGCTACTGAGAAAATACTCAACGTAATAGATTTCATATAAATATATTTACCCAATCTTATTTATTTTATATAAAAGTATTTCTCCATCAGAATCCATTCAAATAGCAGATATATTGCGAATTTATATTTTTTTGAATCGTAGTGCTCTAAAAATATCATTGCGACTAGATTGGTAGTCAGGTATATAATATATGTAATATGGACGAAACAAGGAAGAGTTTTCATTTCATCGCCAAAATTTCTTCGCGGAAACCGAAAAAATATTGGCGGATTATTTGAAGTTAAATATATTCCTAGATATTTTTTTATATCAGTCACTAGACTTACTTAGAGTAGGCCATACTTCCACTCATTAGACTTACAAATTAACTAGAGCAACAAAAAAGAAAATATTCTGCTGCAGTATTGTTTTTGGTAGAAAGAGATGTTTCTGATTCGCAAATTATGGAAATTTACTCCTAATAACACTACATCTTTCGTTGAATTTAACTCAATATAAATTTTAAAAATATTGATGGATAATATGTAGGTACTTTAATGTTCGCATAACTATTAAGTGGAATTATGTCCTACTCCAATCGATTTAACTTTACGACCAGTCGCAATGAATTCTTCCTTCCAAAACCGGTATGTGTTTCCGCCCGCTGTTAATTCATAATCCGATAATTCTATATAATGCGCTTGCAATTGTTTTATCTGCTTCCGCTAGAATTGAAAATACTTCAACAGTATTGTTTTCAGAACGTCAAAACTAATTTGTGAATATCATACGTACTTGTGCTAGAAGTGCAAACATACTCAAATACTTATAAGTACCTACTTAACAATAAAACAAATAGCTTGTAATCGTCTAATTGAAAGTTGGTCGAACTTACAATAGTATCATTTTCAAAATCTCCAAGATCCTTCTCCAAGATATTATATATTATAATATTTTTATCTGATTATACAGGCGAATGGAATCATTGATCCGACTGGTTTTTGTTGCCATTAATTGTTGCCACTTTAATTCAAGCAGAGATTATGGCCTATTCTGATTCGTCTAAATTTATCCGTCAGAATTTTAGTATATGAGAAATGTCAAAACTCATTACGTCACACCGCGCGGATGAAATCCTTTACCACAAGTCGCCCGTTGGTTATACAAAGACGTTTTTGTACTCTGAAACGAATCAGAATAGGACATAATATAAATCTCTTCTTAAATCAATACTCTATTGGAAAATTACTTAAATGTTCCTTCTGTTTTTGTACATACTACACCGTTTTTTTTCCTCTTCTTCATTTAGTAGACCTACTGTTGGTCTGTAATTCATAAACGATGCCTTCTGAGATGTCGAAGTCCAGCTATCTTGGGTGATTTTCCCGGTAGACGGCGGCAATCAGTAGGAATTTCATTTGTTGCTATATACGCAAGTCTATCACTGTCCATTCTGGCTACATGATTTCTCCAATGTCTTCTTCTGGATCTACTTCACCGACCGATGTCCTCTAAGTCACGTGTTTTTCTTATTTCAATATTGCGTACACGATCTCGGAGAGTTTTTCCAGTGATTGACCTTAGAACCTTCATTTACGTTGTTCTTAGGAGCCCACTGGTTCGTAAAGTGTCTGCTCGCGTTTCCACAACATCATGACGATCGGTCGTACGCATGTCTTATATATTATGACCTTGCTGTCAATACGCGTGTGTTTTTTTTCCAGACCATATCTGTAAGACATCCAGATACGGTAATATTGAATTGTTCGCGGACTTCAATGTATAGGTCATTATGGCTGCAGATCTCTACTCCTTAAATATTTTTTAAACAAATAACCTTCTCCATTTCTTACTCCAATGTCTTCTTTTTCTAAAATATTTAATAGTTTTTAACATGACGACACTATCACAATTGATTATTTTATTTTATTTTATTTTATTTTATTTATTTAGGTAAAATATACAGGATTAAACCTACAATTATTTTACACGATTAATCATAAAAAATAATTACATCAAATTTGTATAACATTTCAAATTTCAAAGTATAAAAATTAAAACAAACCAAAAGCATACAAAGTAGTAGGTATAAAATATAAAATAATTGAAGCTGTTGAAGAATACGTATACCTTGGACATAAGATAAAATTAGGAAGGGATAACCAGACAGCAGAAATACCCCGAAGGATCGGACTAGGTTGGGCAGCCTTTGGGAAACTTAAACATGTCCTAAAAAATAGAGATATTCCCACATGTCTGAAAAGAAAAGTGTTTGAAACATGTATCCTGCCTGTGCTTACGTATGGTTTGGAAACTATCACGCTAACTGCGAGCACCATAAATAAGCTAAAATGCACCCAGAGATCCATGGAAAGGCAAATGATAGGCGTAAATCTAAGAGACAAAATTAGAAATGAAGAAATCAGACGCCAGACAAAAGTTGTTGATGTCATGGATCGAGTTTCAAAACTTAAATGGCAATGGGCAGGTCATGTTGCCAGACAACAGATGGGCACCCAGAATTCTGAATTGGAGACCATGGGATATGAAAAGGGTAATAGGCCGACTTAATTTACTTAAAAGCTATTTTTGATGTTTTATGAATTTTAGTTTCTAATTAAATAAATAGTCTTGTATTTTTGGGGAAGAATTGTGTGGGAAAAATAGCCAGCAGAGAATGTTTCGCATGAGAATATGGACACCGTTTGTGAGAATCGACCTATGTTCGCGAAGAAATAGGTGTTGAAGACAAGTACATAGGTACCTACCTTCGTCTGCGAAGGATTAAAGCAAGACGCTCCAGGCAAATTGAATCAGACCGTCCATTAGAATGAAATATGTAGCTGTGTATACCTTTACAGGAGAATTTAAGTACCTACCTACCAATACTATGTGTGTACATATATTGAGAATTGCGAGTGAATCTAAGGATATTGAATTCAATGACATATTTGAAAATATCTAAATACAAACGTAAATGTTTAAGAAAATATTACAAAATATGTCAATGATTAATATGAACACATATATAATTCCATAATTTATTTTATTTTCCTCCCGACGACCGTTTCGGCTTATAAGGCCATAATCAACTGGTTGATTATGGCCTTATAAGCCGAAACGGTCGTCGGGAGGAAAATAAAATAAATTATGGAATTATATATGTGTTCATATTAATCATTGTCATAATGGAATTCTACAAATTAGAAGCCGTCACAATCGAAAGATTGAAAAGTGCGTACAAAATATGTTTTTATTCTATAATAATATGCATACATTCTCGTATGTATAAAAAACTTCAATATGAATAATCTTCAATAATAAGATAAAATAAGAAGCTATGCATGATCAGTCTAATATGGGAGTAATTTTACTCTTGGATTTCGTTAGTCAGTAGGTAAATATTTTTTGTGAGATGCCTACGACAACCTATGTCTAATGACCACTGTTCTGTGTATTATTATTCTGAGTTAGAAAAAAAGATAGTGAATATTTAAGGTATGTTCAAATTTATTAATTAGGTCATTGCATTACATACTACACAATCATTAAGGTCAAAACATTTTAATTGCGGTCCAAAAAAGGAGAGTGAAATCAAAATGAGAAAAGAAAAATAGTTTTGAGAGGTTTTTATGGACACGAAAAAAAAAACAGCTAAAAGAAGTTAATCGAAAGGCGAAAATTGGCAACATTGAAGCTGGTACGATTATCTTAACGAAAGTTTTAAATATTACATTAAAGGCTACGTTTATGTATCAGAAGGGAACATTTATCTATGAACAGAGACAAATTATATTCAGTCATTCCTAGTTTTGAGAAATATAGTATTGGTATATGTATTAATAGATTGATGAACTCTCGAAAAATGAATATTTTTTCAAGTGGCCCAACAAAGACATTTTCCAAGGATTCAATTTGACTTTAAAAGTTCAAAGGACCGTATTGATTTTAAGCTCTTTACGGGTGGATCTGTCGTTGGTATGTTAGTAAAAATAGAACCAGGTTTCCATTTCACCTGTCAAATGGAACGAGTTATTGCTTACTTGCCGTTGAAAACTCAAGATCGGGTAGGCCCTGACTCGTTCGAGCGGATGATTGAAGTTAATGCAAGGAATCAACAAAGGGTAAGATTGATTCCTGCGAAATTCGATTCGACGTTTTTCCTCATAATAATATATTATGTCCGGCAAAAAAATAGCATTACCCACCAACTCTATAACTCTATTTTGATTTAGGTATATATGCAATTAACATGAAGATATCTAAATCTTCTTTTAAATTCTTTGAAAACCTACAAATTCCATTTCATATTATATTTTGATAGCAAAGTTCCGTGCAAAGCACATAGTCATCGTCCACATTTACACGCCATTTTGCTTTGGTGTTAATAACCTCCGTTATTTATCACATTTCTTTTTCGTATTTGTATTTCGGACTCATTTTAATGGGAAGGTATATCCTAATTACTGAACTACACAATCTCTTTCTAGACACTAGAATAAATAAATTTCATAGCTTCTTCTTGAGATTCAACACAACAAAGTCGTCATTTGTGTACAATGATACAAGTCACAATTTTGGGTGCGCTCTCACCCCAGTGGTAAAATTTTAACAGGATCTGTGCAAAAGCTGTCAAGATAATTTCTGTAGACCTTCACGATCCAATTCAATTCATTTAGTATGAAAATAATTCGTCACAATTATGGAATATAAAAATCTATGTGTTTTTTAAAACAATAAGTACATTTTTTAAACAATGAATTTGACATTGTAGTAACAAGTACATATGCATTATCATACATTCCCTAAATTAAACATGAATGTTTGTACTATAGGTGAACGAAATCCGTCGTGGCTGGATTTGAACACGCGAAACTGGATTTCTAACTCAGCGCGCTAACCGCTCTGCCACCATTCATGTAATTCTGACTTTATAAAGCAGTTTTGATGAACTTCTATAATGCGTAGTTAGGTATATAGATATTTACATTCGTCATATAATAATTTATTTATTTTTTGTACATAATATAAACAAATATAATGCACACTGGCGGGCTTTTTGCCATTAGGCAATCTCTTCCCACCAACCATATTATCGAATGACAGAATTATATATGTATATCAACAAAAAATGAAACAAAAGAACAAAGAAAATGTACATCATAGCAAAAAAAGGAGGATTGGGAAAGAAGAAAGAAGAGGAAATCGAGATCAGGTGTTTAAGGATAAATATTCGTTCTTTAGTAAATATTACGTATCAAAAAAGTTATACTTAAGGTACCTATTCGAACGAATACTGAAGAGATTTTCACTAAATTCAAAGTTCCAACAATTACAAAAATATATGCAAAAAATCTGCTATTATACAAGCTAAAAAGAGAAGACCGATATACTAGCTCACAACAATATAAACACACTAGGTTAAGTACAACAAATACCTTAAATATAACATACATTAAAACAACTTTTGGACGACGTAGCGTACGATACTTTTCAACAAAACTCTTCAATAGTTTACCAACGGATATTAAAAACATTAATAATGCAAAAGAATTTAAAAAACTATCACTAAGATGGGTTTATGAAATAGATGAAAAAATCCTGAAGGAAATAATTCTACCAAATAAAATGTAAAATGCACTATTACAATCAATTTTTTCAACAAATAATTTATTTTTACAATTTTTGTTGTGTGTGAAATATTGAAATAATGAAATATTGTGTTTGGAAAGACAGAAAGAAGGATGCATACGCTTGAATGCGTAGCGTATGTATGTACATTTACTTCTATTATATGTAAACGTATATATAAATAAACAACGCAATAGACAACAATATAAAACTAGCTCACCTTAGCACAGGCTATGCCTAGTGAGGGGGCTAGTAACAAAGATACCACCAAAAAAGGATAGCTTTAACTATGTAAGCAATGGTGATATAATGAAATTATATTTATTGCAATGAAATAACTTATATTTACTTTGTATGTCTACTATGTATGAATAAGCTTATATTACCTACCTTTATATTATTTTGTATCTTATATCTACTCTATGTTTTTGGATAGAAATAAATAAAAATAAAAAAAATAAAAATAAAAAGGAAAGGAAGGAAGAGGAGAGGGATCAGGTAATTTAGGAGAGATATCCCTGCTTTAGTCTTTTCTTGAAAATGGAAAGCGAGTTTAACGAGTTTGTGTCTTGCTGAACGTACTTCAATGGAAGAGCTGAAAAATTCAGTATTTTGAATTGGGATAATTAATGTAGTATGTTCAGCAGATCGAAACGATAGGCCATGATTAGATAAGTAGGTGAATTTGGTTTTAAGGAACTGCGGTGAATTAAGTTTAAAGAGCTTACTTTGCTGTTTTTTAACGGTCTAATTAGTATCATCAAATAACGCTTGATGATCTTTTTGGTTACTTGTCCTGTATCTGCAAGATTAAAGATCTTTTAGATTCTAAAAGGAGTCTTACCATTTGTTAATTTTTTAGTCTCCATAAACAGAACGATATCATATTTGGATCACGATTACGAGGCAAAATTCAGTCTGTTTCAATTAGTTCTTCTTCTTCTTCTGCTTTTACTGGGTACTTTTTATTCTCGGATTCACTCCTGGGACGCGGATGTCCAGCTGTCCTTCCATCTCTTTGGCGGTCGTCCAGGGGGTCTGCTGGATGACGGTATCTCGTCTGCCGCTATTTTACCACTCTTACTGAATCCGCTTTTTCGAAGTGATCTCTCCAGTGACGTCTTCTGTTTCTACCCCATCGCACGACATCCTCTGCATCACAGATCCTCCGAAATTCGGAGTTTCGTACCTACTCTGTCTCGGATGGTTAACCCGCGATGGGACGGAGAGTTTTCATCTCGGTGGTTCGCAAGAGACTCTTTGTTCTCGTGGTGTCGGCTCTGGTTTCGATGCCGTATGTCATTATTGGCCTTACGCAGGTCTTATATATCTTCATTTTGCTTTCTTTCATCATGTGTTGATTTCTCCATACAATAGTTCGCAAGCACCCTTATGAAGGGTGCAACTAATTATGAAGGGCATAGAGGGACACCTCAGAATAGGAAGATGTCCGATGTCATGTCAACATTCGTGAGTGGACCGGCATCAGAGATGTCTTCAGTGATCGCCATCATCGGGGGACCTAATAATATGGCACGAAGAAGAAGAAGAAACAGAATGAACAGTTGTTAAAAAAAAATTATACGAATAATGTCAGATTTGAACGAATTGAAATAACAAACAAGTGCGCTTGACTTGACGGTCTGAGAACGAGTTTTAAATGTATGTACCAATACGAGGAAAGAATTATTTGAAGTAACGCAAAGCGGAAAATTATTTACACGAAGCAGTTATTTTCAAGAGATACAATACGCGTTTTCTACACGAAATAGCATTTTCTAATCCGAGCCAGTTTCGATTGACGTACCTACAAAATTCAATTCCTTTGCATACTTAAGAATCTACGAATTTTATAAATTTTTCAATTTATTTCTTGGAACTTCAAAATGAAAAAAGAGAGAATAAAGAAACTTCTGAAAATGTTACGATCATTTGCACAATGATATAATATATTTTTTAGCAAGTGTGGTTGGGGCCAATGCCAAAGCATAATATTATATGTATTGATCATTTTATAAATTGAATATTCTAATAAATAATTCTAATAAAAATATTAATTTTTTAGTAGATATCTGTCGGACAAAAAAAGTAAGTAAGTAAATAGATATCTGTAATAAATTTATTGGTTTAAAATGAAAACCTGACATCTGTGGAAGTTGTCATTAAATGATAGTTGTATTAGTATTGTTCAGAACCATTGGTGTTTATTTTTAATACACTTGTTGTCAAAGACGTAAGTGAGTATTAAGACAGATGTCGCCAAACTGAAAATTATATACATTGTTTAGATAATTATTTGGCTTTTGTTACTAAGCCAGGGTGATTTATGAATTATATTGTTAATGGGGAACAATAAAAAGTTGTCTTTAGGAAGTAAAGACTAAAGGAAATGTATACTAGAAATAGACCTCCTCTAGATAACGGCTTTAAATCAATCTTGTATACAGGACCATTAATATTGTTAAATTTGTATTTATAAAAATTGTAAATAAAGTGATTGTTTTAAATCAAGTTTATTTAAAATCAAATCTCCCACAAAACAAGATTACGCTTTAGAAAAAGAGATAATTTCACAATATCTTTTATTTTTTTTATATATTTTGTTTAATATTATTTAAATTGTTCGTAAGCAAAATTTGGATTGAAAAAATTCTAAATTTCAGGACACAAATTTCCATATTGCGATACTTGATTGAATATTTGAAGCAAAACAGTATATGTTTTAAAATTTCGAAAGCACAACTCTCCCCTATTGTAGGTATTGATGTAGGGAGTATACATAGACATCACAGATAAAGAGAGAAACATTTAAAAGCATCAAATTTTATATCATAATATTACAGTGTTATGGATAAGTGTCATTTAAGAAAGTTGTCTGTTATAAAATAAATGTGCCTGTCATTATTTATTCACTAGAATAAAGAAAATTGGAATGATAAAAAACAGGATATTCCAGACGAAGGCGTGAGATAAAGAATTTACTCGGGAGCAATTTGCATTGCTTGAAAAAATCCGATAGTTCGTATCTAAATAAAAAATGAACATCCTTCCGTTTCGAAATTCTTCGATGATATATTTATTTTAGGCTAAATTTGAATTTATATCTCATTTTGTACAATCATAATATAAAATAAAATAGTTGGTCCTTCGAGCCAGATTTGAACAAGCGACTTATGGACGTTGCTATTTACAATATATTAATTTTTGGATACAGATACATACTTACCTACATTGTATTGCATTTAACCGAATTTAATCTAGTAACAAAATACGAATACCGAATACATTTTATAATTGCTTCTCGGGCAACTAGCAGATACTATGTATAACACGCATCTAATAACAAGTTGCCACATTTCGGAGACTTACGATATTAATCGTCTCACAGATCCAGACTGAAAACACAATTAAAAACTGTGTCTCCACCGGGAATCGAACCCACTGAGCTACGAAGGCCGACATAAACAGTAAAAAAAAACAGTAAATAAACACAAATACATAGAACAAATTTACTGTTTACATTAATTCGTAAACAGAAAAGTTGTATTTTTTTAATATTGCAAATTACTTTACAAAATACGTCCTATTTCAAAACGATCGCTTCTTTGTCAGGACAGATGACAAATGACTCTCTATAATAGTGTGTAGCGGAATGTCGTTGGAGCCCGAGGGAAAGTACAGGGCTATAATGGGGGCGGATACAGTTTAGGTAACGGAGAAATATTAATGAGATAATCAACATGCTCGTAGACCAAAAGATTCTCGACGATTGTTCAAGCTTCTAATATTTCCTTCTTTATAACATTCATGTCATCCCTTTCTGGGGCGACCCCTGCTATTCACTCCATTTCTTAAACCCATGTAGCAGATATGCTAGCCCTGAACCAGCAGTTGGCCTATCTGCAACTACGGTTAAAAAATCGATTAAAGACAGGAAAACAGTTCAACACTGAGAATTCTGGAAAGCCAGTTGTGGACAACGACAGGCGAAGGAATTTATTGAAGGGCCCTCTAAAAACAGGACAAGGAAGCTGCTAAATCCCAGCAGAGAACAGTTGAGAACAATGACTGGTTTATTCACTGGTCACTGTCATCTGTAAAGACACCATTACATAATGGGGATCGCTGATGAACCAAACTGTAGAAAGTGTCAACAAGAGGAAGAAACAGCTTCACATGTGATTTGTGAGTGTCCAGCTCTAATGGAATCCAGACATAGACACCTGGGAGCCTTTATACTAAGACCCAAGGACGTGGGAGGCATCTCAATTTGCAAAATATGGGACTTTATTCAAGAAACCGAACTGCTATTGAAATGAAAACCTTGGGAGGTGCACAATAGATCAAACATGATCGCAGTGCAGGGACGAAAGATCCCACTCCTATCCAATAATAATACACCCATTTTATTTTATGTATTTTTGTTTTTTTTTTCTCTTTTTTATCATTATGTTAATGTATAACTCTTGTTTCTCTATTTCTCGCCTCAATATTTATTTCTCGCCTCAATACTTATTTCTGTATAATTATTTTCTTATCTATTTCATTTCGTTTATGTTAATTTAAATTGATTTTTTTTTTCTTCTTTACTTGTTTTGTCTTTTATTATTATTGTATTACTTTGTAAATTTTCACTTTCATATGTTTATATTGTGAATACTGTAAGGTTGCAGATAAACTTTGAATTCTATGTTACCATTAGTTATATGCATATTTTCTGTAACTGTTTGTATTCCTAAATGAATAAATAAATAAATAAATAAATGTAAATTTTTTTGGTCAGTCGTTTATTTCATTATTTCAATATATCCAAACCACCTCAAGGCATTCACTTTTCTTTAACTTATAATATCTTTCTTTGTCTTTCATTCTCTCCTTATGTCCTCATTTTTATTCTATTGTATATCGTTCTTTTACATACTCTTCTTAGTGATCTCATTTTCACAGCATTTATTCTGCTTTTATGCGTCTATTGGCTCGTCCATTTTTCACTGGCATCCGTCAAAGTAGGCACTACAATTGCATTAGGTATGTACTGCAATTTCGACTTCTTTTGAGATGCTTGGATCGGACATTACTGGTCTAAGTTCTCCGTTTATTTTTACTACCTGCCATAACTCTTCGTTCAATATAGAGACTGTTTAATAAAATATACAACAAAAAAATGCCAAAAACAAAAAAGTTATGAAGAAAAAGAATACAAAAGCTTCTTCTATAAATTATGTACTTAAAAATATAAATTATGGGTAAAAAAACTTATCCCTGTGTAGGTATATGAATTTGTTTAAGAGTAGAAATAAAAACTGCACATACTTTATTTAATATTTTCGCTGCTGACTGGTCAAGTCATTCAAGTCAATGACGCAGGTTCAAATACTTATTACTGAAAGGGCTATAGACAGAAAATGTGTTAACATATTCGAGATATTCCGTTGACAACTCGAAATGGGGTAAGCGACACGCTGGCATTCTTAATAAGTCATCACAGTATTGAGAATTTGGTATAAAACCAAGATACGTCAATATCGCGACAAAAATAAACGAGTGTACACACGTGTGAAATAGGGAGAAAAACTTGCGAAGAATAATTCTTATGCATATTTAATGGCGTTGGAGCTTTGTTAGGACGGCGACAGATGTCACTTTGATATGTTCCCTGTCACAAGTGGACGACACGTCTGGATAAGTTTCAACTGACTTTCCGTTGGGACGGATTTCGTTTCCAAACTGAATGGCGACAATTTTCATTGTTCGCTGAGAAACTTTCAAAGTATAATTAAATGTTAATAGTAGAAGAATTGTACAAAAAAAGTTTTTCGTCCAGTTAAGCGTCTAATTTGCCGAAGATATTAAATAAATAAATGTATTCGTGTGGTGGAAAAAGTAATTATTTGGAATAATTTAACGGCCATGATTATAATATTATAAAAACAATAAATGGAATAGGAATTTTGTAACTTTTGGTGTAAAGTACAAATTAATGTTTATTTGAAAAATATATGAAGATTTCAGATAAATTATAAACAAAACATTCATAAATAAATACTGAAGTGATTCTTGTTATTATAAATACTTTTAGAAGTTAAATACGTTGTGATGAAATGTGGTAAAAATAAATATACCAATGGTAGGTAGCTAGGAAAAAAATAATGTAAGAATAGAAGGACGCAAGAGAAATATCGTTCAAGAATTATTTAACAAATATTAAGAAGACTTTGTCATTACCTACTTAATCATTTGAATATGTATATACTCGTACATACGTATCAAAACAATATATTTGGTTCTATGTACATTGTACATATTTAATTTATGCTGTAAATAGAAATTTGTAAGCGAATCCCAAAAATGGAGGAGGTTATCAATTATCAATTCGATAACTTTTTGTCATGTTGTTCGATTTCGATTATTATTTTTCCGTTAGAAAGGAAATAACTACCGATTGGTCTCTTTTCAATTCAGTTAATATCTAAACATGGAATTCATGAAAAATTACTTCAGCTATAGTAATTCGATACCAGATTTTCCGTGAAATTTTGTAGTTCAATTGAATCACTTAAACGTTGCAAGAATGCATAAGTAAATTCGTAAAATTTTTATATAGTCGTCGCCAAATATCTTGAGCCGTTTCGCCGAGAAGGGGGGCGATTTGCACGTATACCAACGAAGCAAAAATACACAATGTGCGCTATGCGCCGCTGGAAGCCAGGTTCAAGATATTTGACGAAAATTATACCTAAATGTGGTTATTTCCAAATTTACTTTAAGATTGTTTCGTTCATATCTCTGTTTTATATAAAAATCATCAAAATTATACACAGGTAGGTACAGGTTTATACGCCCTTTTTCCGTTGATAAACCATACAACAAAAAGTAATAAATTTCATGTTTCACGTAGTTAAAAAAAACTTATTTTATTCAGATAAATGAAATTATTAACGACACGGAATTTTCACAATACCTACGCCGCTTGAGGAAAGTGAAATAGTTATGTTTTTATATTATTATTATAATATTTTGCAAAGATATAAATTTACAAAGTTTACAAAATCCTGTAGGAAATCTGGTTATGCAAATAAAGTAGACTGAATTTATTTTATGGGATGTAATAGTTTGAACCCCAGAGGCATCGTTTTTTTATATTTTTTCCACTTATTTATTTTACTTCGCAAATATTACACACTGCGTGTGTAAGCGAAAATAATATTTATTTAAAAATATTTTAATATATTTTGTTAAAATTGGTATATTATTTGTGAAACTCACATATTCAATGAACTTTTTTCATGTTTTAGAATTCGTTTATTTTGATCATTTACATACAAATATACATACAATTATTATCGTTAATTTTTAGAATTTTGTAACAATCAATAAATGTAAGTACCTACCTACAAAGACACTTTTTCTATCGATCAGGTCTTATCAATTTATTAATAGATTTGAAACCGAAACTAGATAGTCACTGAAAAGATAAAATTCATAAGAATAGAAAAATATTAAACCTTTTTTATTTAATGAGAAATCTAAATAAGTAACTTTCATATCACGTTTTCTGCTTTTTCGCATTATTCATAACGACTTAAAAAAATAAGATGTCATGCATGGTTTATATTATGCGAAAAATATTTGTGATCAAAATGAACGAAACAGGTCAGAGTTTTAAATAGCTTTTAACTCTAGTAAAATGAGGACATTCGGAGAGAATTCTCTTGCTTTCTCTCTTTTTGTCCTCATTTTTATTTAATTATATGTTTCTTTCAATTGCATTCTCTTCTAAGTGACTCAGATCAATTGACAGTTTATGCATCAATGTCATTGACTCAGATCAATTGACAGTTTATGCATCAATGCCCGCTGTTGCGATAAAATTAGGATACCCACTTATGAATTTAAAATTCATGTTTTTTTATTTGGTTTCTGGGCTTAATCATCTAACTGAAAACTTACATAAATTTACCTATAGCACATAAATGTATTATCTGCTTGTGTACGTGTGTTTCCCTTTTCCAACTTTTCTACTTTTATTTCCTACTCCCTTCCTCAAAACTACTTCTTTTTGTTAATATAATAACTACAATATTTGTAAAATTATTGGTTCACATGTTATATTATGTATGTTAAAAATAAATAAGTCAATTTATCTGTCTCTTTACATAATAAATAAAAAAAAATTATAGCACGAATATTTCATGAAAGCGTCCTTGAAATTTTGCCGATCACAAGAATACAATATAATATAAGAAAATTATAAGAGTACTCACCCGGCTTTCCTCACGGCGCCAGTGCAGTTGAATGAGGCGGCCGCGGTCCCCGTCTGCTTTCCCTTGTAAGGGGAGTTCATCACGCTCTCTGCACCATCATCGTCATCCGACACGGCAGTCGTCAGCGACATACGATCATCATCGGATATCTGAAACAAACAAAAAAATCCTGTTTAACATTTCATATTATTCACTAATTTATTTATTTGATTTTCACCCTAAATGAGCTACTAAATAATGATGAAATTGAAACTTAGATTTATGAACCACGAAATAAAATACACACATACCTACACAAGAACAAAAAAAAAAAGATAAAGATAAATTACATATATACATACATACCACCACGCCATGTCCCTCACGGGGTAGGCAGAGAGAACCGAACGCCACATTTGTCTATCTTGACACACATTCATCGCCTCATTAACATTCATACATCTTCTTATACACGTTCGTCTGTTGTTCACGCTTCTTACATTTCCATCTTTCAGAATATCGTTTACATGGATTTGCCATCCTTTTATTGGGCGCCCCCGACCTCTTAATTAAGATAAATTATTTATTTATTTATTTATTAAACTTTCTGTACATAATATAAACATATTGTACACTGGCGGGCTTATTGTAATTAGGCGATTTCTTACAACCAACCAGATTACAAAGTATGACAAAATTGTGTATGTACAACAATAAAAGAATAAGAGTAAGGAAAATGAGAGGAAATCGGGATCAGGTGTTCAGGGATAAATATTCCTTCTATAGTTTTTTCTTGAAAATACAAAGTGAGTTAGACGACGCAATATCCGGACTAAGGCTATTCCATAATCTTGCTGATTGTACTTCGAACGAAGAACTGAGGAATTCTGTATTATTTATTCGACCTTTAGAAGTCTTTTTTATATTCCTTTATTGAACAGCAAAATATATCAATAGAGCCAAACTTATTACCGAGTCCAATGACATTTTATGAATAGACACGTTATTTGAGATAAAAATGCTCTAAAAATGGTACATTATAAAGAATTATTGCAGTCACCAAGAAAGAGCACACATGACAGAATAGAGATCATATAATAATAGACACACACTGCAGACATAAATTTTCATTTTCTCCATTACAATCAAATCATAATAATTATCTCTCATGCCAAATAATGACTGTGAAAGAAACGAAACAAAAAGTTTAAAAAAAAAAGTTTCCCAAAATAAAAATGATTATCGAAAAATCCATTTAAATATTATATAAGTTATTGAATACATAATGACATGTAGCATGTATTGATATATTACCTAGTCGTTCCTTCAGAGTTAAGTGTGAAATTTACATGTTTTCTTCATACAATTATGTTTTTTTATTTTTATTTATTGAAAATATTAATTAATAAAATATGATAAAAAATATTAATTAATACAAAAAAGGTTTTTATTTTTGTTATTTTTATTTATTAAAAATATGAATTAATACAATATGGTAAAAAATATTAATAACTACAAAAAAAGTTTTTTTTTAATTTAATTTATTAAAAATATTAATTAATACAATATGGTAAAAAATAAATTAATACAAAAAAAGTTTTTAATTTTTATTTATTAATAATATTAATTAATACAATATGGTATTTTGACTACGAAAGTACGTCCGAGCACTACAAAATCTATTTTTATTGGTTTTTATAAAAAAATCATTTAGTGACGATATCGTTTCATACAATTTGTAAAACAGTATACACTACACAATGTCTCACTCAATAGTTTGATACCTACTTTAATCTCAAAACATACATACATACCATCATGCTGTTTTCATACTCTGGGTTGAAATAAAATACTGATCTCTATATTATCCTATCATGACATATGTACATAGCTACAAATTATATATAGAATTGTTTATAAATTTGTGTTTAAGTGTTTATAGTTTGGTACGTATTCTTCAATTGTGCATACTATCGCCATCGACAGTTGAATATCATGTGTTACATGTAACTAGTAATACAAAAATTCAGGTGTGTATTCTATGTATGATAGGGTGAGAAAAGAAATAATGCTTTATTTTTAATCAGAATAATGTTCTTTCAAATATTTCATCCCATTCGAAGTTCTGTGAAGGAATTAACGATTAAGACGAAAATAAATATTAATCTTGAAAATTTCATTTGAATTCGAGATAATTTGTTAAAATTTTCGTAATACAAATTCACTCAGGCATTTTTAAAATAACGTGAAATGAAATTTCGGCTTTAGTCGCTCAGTTAGATATTCAATTTTTGAGGCATTGCTCTTACATAGTTCGATCCTATATTTCGTTAGATCGATTCCAAATTTTGGCTTCAGTCACTCAGATAGAAATCCAGTCTTTGGGGCATTGCTCTTAGTTCGATGCCATATTTCGTGCTAAATTTTAAATTAATTTCATGGAAACAGCTCACTGAAAAAAGTCAGTCATTTGTAAATAAGTAATACTACTTGTTTTATTTTTTGTACCTAGATATTTTACCATTTAATACTTTTTAGTTACATCTCTTATTTCTACTTTGTATTCCTAATTAATCAATATTTTTCTACTTTTCTCTACCTATTCTAGTTTGTATTGATTTGTTTATTTTTTATTGGGTTTTCAATTAATGTATACATATACTGGAATTTTTGTTATTTTTTAATTCTCACTACCCCAAGTGAGTTATGAATTCGAAATTTTCAAGGTTATTTTTTTATTGCATATTATTGTCAACTAGTATCATGTTTAAATTGTATTCTGAAAAGTTCATCACAATGTACATGTGTGTGTGCGCTGAGTACTAAGTGCTATTTACCGACCGCCGTGGCACAGTTGGCAAGCCTTTTGGTTTCTGTGCGGGCGTCCTGGGTTCGATTCCCAGCAGTGGAGAAATTTATTTAAATTCATTTCTCACGTTAATATTGCTTCTCTGGGCTGGAAACATTGATTAGTTGGAAGAAATTGCCATTTGGCAATAAACTCGCAACTTGCGCAGGGTGCAAGGAAGTATTTATTATTATTATTATTATTATTTACAGCGTGTTTCTTCTACTTGATCAATTATATACTTAAAATTATTTTCAAATTTTGCAAATTAGTATATTTTATAATCGCTTAGACCGCTTTCGATTTTGAAGGATATCTGATCATTGCTTCTCAATTTTTTTAACTCTCAAATATTTCCCCTTGATATTTTTACTTTGAAAGTATATCACTTTTATAAAATGACATTAAAAAAATATCAAGTTTCCATAATGAAACATTTATATAAACAATAATTAGATAAACTCATTTCACGAAAACGCTGATAAGTTTCCATACAAAAATCGAATACTTTTTGGAGTGACTTGGTAGAGAGGTGTACTGCCCATAACCAACTCTATATGTACCTACTTGACTTAGGTATTCTGAATTAAATATTTAATAATGTTTTCTTATCGGGCGAAAAGTGATCGGAATTATTCGCGAGTTTTCAAGGTTGAAATTGTGAAGCATATTCCTAGCTCATTACAATGGCTCTCGTGAAGTCTTGTATGAAGGGCAATCGGGTAGTAAAAATTCCATTTAGCATGAAGATCAGTGAAGCGAGTAGCTTTACGACCGGAACATCTGATATTTAAACAAGAAACCGTAGAGAAAAGGAAAGAAAAAAATTAAGCGATCGATATGGCTTATTTAAGTATTCAGGGAATAACGAAAAAATCAACTTTTTTTGATACCTATACGCACGAAGTTAATTGATTTGTATAAAAATATCTGATAAATATTTTTTAAGTCAACGTATTAGGTGGGGAGATATGAATTCGCGATTTTTAAGGTTATTTTTTTATTGCAGATTATCAACAAACATGCTGAGATTGTATTTTGAATGTTTCACAACATCTGTGTGGGTGTATGTGAGTGTGTTGTGTACTGTTTGCTAAGGGCTATGTAGGTACGGCGTGATTATTCTACTTTATCGATTATAGACTAAAGTTCTCATTCGATTCTTTTCAAATTTTGCATATTTGTATACATTATGCTGGTTTAGACCCCATTAGGTTTTGAAGGATATCTGAATAGTGCTTCATTTTCTTCTTTTTTTTACTGTCAAATATTTCGATGTGACTCCAAGCTCAGGAAAATTAATATTTGATATTTTTATATTTTATTTAATTTGAAATTTTACAGACAAAATGTTAATGCTATAAAATTTCCATAAAAAATTTGAATATATTATGGAGTGACTTAGTAGTAAGGAGTGTAGCGGTGGCCACAACCCACTCGTTTTTAAAATATTACCCGATTTGTTTAAAACACTCCATTATCCCTTCCCATCCCTTCCCAAAATTTCAGAAAATATAGATACTTACAGGCCTGCAAAACTTTTATAATACTCAGAATTTTGAAGTTTTTTTCAATCATAAGTTATCAACTTTTTCATTATTACTTTATTTTTCCATATACTTATCTCAAAAACCGTAAAATCTAGAACGCTAAAAATTTGTAAAATATAGAGAAATACAAAATCTCTAATTGGTTTGTGTAAAAAAATTCAGAGTTTCTCAAACATTTCTAAAAAGCAAAACATATTTTTGTGATAAATTTGTGTTTAAGTGCCTATATTTCCAAAGTTTTTTTAAAATATCGAAAAAGCCGAAACACCCCAACTGGATAATTTAATTTTCTATAAAAATATTAACATTGTGCAGTACAACACAAACTTTTTGTAACAATTTTGATAAAAATTGAATTTAGTGACGACATCGTTTCATACAATTTGTAAGGCAGTATCTACACAATATCTCACTTAATAGTTTGATATATACAAACATACATCATGCTCTTTTCATATTCTGGGTAGGAAAAATAGACTGATGACCTCCATACTATCCTATCCAGACATAATATTATATACCTACATGTTTTATACAGAAAACAAAATATCTTAAAATATTTATTAATTAAAACTATGAAAATAATTATATTTAATTTTACGTTCTACTTAATTTAAGTAGAACGTAACAATTTAAGTAGAACGTAAAATTAAATATAATTTTTTTCATAGTTTTAATTGATTATGGAGTTATACCATGAAGTGACAGTGTCTAATATTGAAAAAATATTTATTAATTTACCGACCAACTAAAAACTGTGCCGACTGCCGTGGCACAGTTGGTAAGTCGATTGGTTTCTGTGCGGGCGTCCTGGGTTCGATTCCCAGCAGGGGAGAAATTTATTTAAATTCATTTCTCACGCAAACATTGCTTCTCTGCGCTGGAAACAATGGTTAGTTGAAAGAAAATGCCATACGGAAATAAACTCGCCACTTGCGCAGGGTGCAAGGAAGTGTTCATTATTCTTATTATTATTATTAATTTGTGTTTAAGTGTTTACAGTTTGCTACGTATTCTTCAATTATGCATACTCTTGCCATCGACGGTTGGATCTCATGTGTTACATGCAACTTGTACATGTATAATTGACTATATTTAGAAAGAGGCTGATGGAGCCTTTCACAACGGACAGTCACTCGTCTACTCACGGAAGATTGGTTTGTTAAGTATTAAGGAATTCATACAGAACATACCCATCAAAGAATTTGGGAAAGAAGAATCCTTTTGTCATTATATACTAGCTGCCCTTGTGGGCACCCAAATTCCATGTCCATTTATTTTATTCACACACTCACACACATACATTAATATGTATATTACCGCAACCGAGGACTCAAGAAATAATTTTATAATTAAATTCTTCCTTGTGAGAATATTTACATACATGTTGAAATGTGCTGGATAAGAATACAAAAGTACCTACATATTATATAGGTTCATAAAAAAAAATATTTTTGAAAAAAATTTTTTTTTCATTATTTATAAGTTGTTAACTTGTCTCCTCCGAAGATGAATTAAATTTAATAAGTTAGCCTATATTATGTATTTCTACACAATTTTATTTAACTCTTCCTGTCTGTCCGTTCTGGAATTTCGGAATTGATTTTTAACTAACGTCCCGACCAGTTTTGTGTAAGAAACTTTCAGAATTTGTGTATTACCGATGACGATGCATGTTTCTAGCTTTAAATTCAATTAAAATTTTGATGAAATTCTATAATTTAATTTTTGCAAACTTTACGTGAGCAACTCTGTTTGTTGTATTTTTATTTTATGTTTTATTTTTTTATAAATTTTGTTTCATACAAACTTAGTGTAATTATGGTACCATTTATATCGTTTTACAATAGATTATGTATGACCCGTATTTGAATTTGTTTGCTGTACAAAAAAAACGACTGTGTTTGACACTGTTTGTTTGACATTTTTAATATGAATGTAAATAAACTAGGGACTGACGTAAAATATTTCTTTATTCCTAATTTCAACGCGAAGAAAAATTTGAAAGGTACTTATATTTTTTTGTATTATTGTTTTATAATGTATTGTATCTAGCTAAAATTTTTAAAATATAGAGTAAAATTATGTTTTTTTTCACTCTTAAATGGTTATGAAAACATTTGTTGTTAATCTATTAATACAAACATCAGTTAGATACATAGAATCATAAGGTACAAAAGCCGCGTGCAGTACAAATTTCGAATTCAAATGTATGACAAGTTTTTTTTTTACATGTGTGTGTGAGGCGGTAGATCGATAGGTGTGCGTGTCGGTAAGTGTACGTATACGGCCGGGCGAGTGAAACTCCGGTGTTTCACCTGAGTTTTTGTTGTCATACTTTCATTGCGCTGACTAGGTATTTGTATCATATTTATATTTATTTATTTATTTATTTATTTTATTAACGGCGTTTGCCATTTACAAGAATTATTCAAAAGATACAAAATATAGTACATAATGTGTGATAATGTATATATATAAAAAGAAACAAACATATCCAATCAATAAACCATGAAAATAAAGCAAGAAGAAATCAATACAAAGAAAAACTTATAAAAAATACATATAAAAATACATACAAATAAAATTTAACCAAAAAATAAAGAGAAAACAAATGAAAGTAGGTATAAAATGAACAAATAAACAAAATAGGTAAAGCAGGTATGAATAATGAAGAATAAAATTAAACACGATCAGTGGAATTTAACCCGTAGGATATTTCTGTGATTATTTATATTGCCTATAAACAGATCAATATGACTAGCATATTCATTGCTCAACCTCTGAATTCTGTTCAGTGCAGAATTGTGATGCGCTAGTGTGCGGGAATTGTCACAATAAAATTGGTTTGTATCGCGAGTACCCACACGCGGTACATGAAAGTTGATGCGCATCAGTGTTTCAGGGCTGTCCACGCTATGCATAATGATTTTAAACAAGAAAAACAAATCGGTGAGTTTACGCCTATCTGAAAGCTTTAACAAATGCATTGATTTTAAAAGAAAGTCATAATTTAATCTTTCGATTGGTATACCCATTTTAAAATTTACAAAACGGAGAAATTTATGCTGAATTTTTTCTATAGAGTCCGAGTGGACTCGATAATAGGGCGACCATATTGAAGAGTTGTACTCGACAATGCTTCTTACAAGTGATGTATAAAGTAATTTTAATGTATACAAATTTTTGAAATCTTTGGAAATTCTTAAAATGAACCCCAAAGTTTGGAGTCCCGTAGTGCAAATATTATTTATATGTTTAATAAATGAGAGATTTTCGTCAAACGTTACGCCCAAATCAAGAATTTCTGCCTGGTATTTTAACTGAATATTATTTATGGTGTACGTGAATATAATGGGATTTTTAATTTTGAAGAAACGTATATATTGACACTTCATAATGTTTAAGTAAAGTTTATTTTTTTGGCACCAACTGTTAACATTATTCAAGGCAGTTTGCAAGATTAAGCAATCGCTTATATTATTGATGATTCGATATATTTTCATGTCGTCCGCAAAGAGAAGTACTTCAACATTTTCGAGAATATCAACTATATCGTTTATGAAAAGTATGAAAAGGACAGGTCCCAAATGGGAACCTTGCGGGACACCAGACGATGCATGAAATATATATGATGTGACATTTATTTTTACTGCTAGCTTTCTACCTGACAAGTAACTTATGATCCAATTTAATAAATTACCGCATATTCCCTGGTTTTGTAATTTATTTATTAGAATTTTATGACATACTTTGTCGAACGCTTTGCTGAAATCTGTGTAAATGGAATCTATTTGTTGTTTATTTGCAATAGCGCTGGAGATAAAATTTTCGTAAATTATCAAATTGGTAAGGGTACTTCTTTTAGACGCAAAGCCGTGTTGTCTGGTAGAAATAATTTGTTTGACATTGTTTTCGATTTTATTTAGTATTAATTTCTCTAGTAATTTTGGAATATTCGATTGAATGCAAATCGGTCTGTAATTAGTAATGTTATTTTTTTCTCCCTTCTTGAAAATAGGTGTTAAAAAACTAAATTTCCACACGTCTGGAAAGCAACCATTGGTTATGGATCTATTGAATAATAAATATAATGGATATGAGAGCGGATGAACGCATTCTTTTAAGAAAAAAGGTGGAATATTGTCAGGTCCAGTGTTAGTTTTTGGGTCAAGCAGTCGAATTTGGGCAACAATGTCTTTGATTTCAATGTGTACGGAGGAGATCTGAAGGTTGATTTTACTGTGAAAATGAGGAACAGATCCATGTGGAATATCATCATCAAATACACTTTTAAAATAATCGGCAAAAAGGTTAACAATATCGCTAGTATTCATCCCAGTTTTTGAATTGTAATGCATAGCACTGGGTAGATTGTTGTCAGTTTTTTTCTTTGATTTGGCGTAGTTAAAGAAATGTCTCATGTTGTTGTTAATGTCGTTTTCGATCATATTAATATAATCACTATAACATTTTCTAGACAATACAGAGCATTCCTTGCGCAAATTAACAAAGTTAATATAATCGGACAGCTGTTTAGATTCTTTGTATGTTTTATGGACAATTTTTTTGTGATACGTAAACTTTATAAGTTCCTTTGAAAACCAAGTAGGAAAATGAGAAATTTTACGAGAGGTTATGGGAATGAAATTCTCAACAGCTTCATTGAGAATAGAATAAAATCGGCCAATAGTATCATTCAAATTACCTTCTTCTAAGAATGACCAGTTAATATCATACAAGTATTTACAGATGTTCTTATAGTCAGCTTTATAATAATTACGATGGGTTACAACAGTTTGAATACATGTTTCGATATTGCTTTTTATAGTAATATTCAAAGGAGGATGGTGATTATCAGGTGCAAGTAGGAAGTCAACAGCTTTAGTAACATTCACAACGGTATCATTGCAGAATACTAGATCTAGTATGCGATTATTACAATTTTTCATTAGGTTTGATTGGGTAAAGTTTAAAAAGCTACACATATCGAGGATTTCTCTTTCTTGAACGGTAAACGTTAACTTATTAGGTATATCCGCTTCATCGTCAACCCATTTTAAGTTTGGAAGATTGTAATCACCCATTAAGATGATCTTAGCATTAGGGTATTGATGTCTTAGAAGTTCAACCTCTTCACAATGGTTTTTATATACTAAAACGTCAGATGAAGGAGGAATATAAACACATCCCATTATAATTTTAGTGGCCAAGCAATTAATCATGACAAAAATTTGTTCAACATTTAAATATTTCACTGGTAGTTTTTTAGACACAATATTTTTACGTATCGCGACCAAAACGCCACCACCCCTGGTTTTTGTGCTGTTATGTTTACTTCTATCCGCGCGGTATATATTGTGATCAGGTAGTCCTAGTTCTGCAGATGATATAGATGAGTCCAGCCATGTTTCCGTCAGAGAGATGCAGTCGTGAGGTAACAGAGGAGCTGATATAATAAAATCGTGTATCTTGGTGCGGATCCCTCTAACATTCATATAGAAAGTTTTTAAACTCGTTCGTTGAATACGTTTTTTGGCATACTTTTAACGATTTTGGGTGAGTTATTTATATATTTTATAGTAAGATGCGTTTCACCTTCGCTAGTTCGTAATTCAATTTCCTTGCGTAGTTCAGCTATTTTTTGTCTTTGATGATATGTTAAATCGTGCTTTATTTTAACTCCGTCAGAAGGTCTGACTTTGGAAAAGAGAAATTTGCGAGCTTGACTCGAATCTCCGAATTCAACTTTAATCGGTCTCGTTATATTATTTAGTTTACGGCCAAGTCTGAAGATCTTCAGGTTCTGCTTATCGAGTTCATTATCAATGACTTTGAGTGAGTTGATAACTTTGTTTATATCCTCATCTATATTAGAAGCAGAGGAAGTGCTTTGACTTTCTGGTACATTTAGTAATATTATATTCTTCTCTCTTGATCTTCTTTCATCAATTTCGGATATGATTTCGCAGATATCGGGTACCACTTTATTTTGAAAACTGGTTTGCGCCGGAAAGAAGTTTTTGAATGCATTCAGTTCACCTTCCATGCCAGACATCATAACCGCCATTTGCCCTATGGTGCCTAGAAGTTCTGATGTCTTTGGTAACAATTTAGCCGCCTGTTCCTTGGTAAATTTATTACTGACATCAGTGATAGTTATGTTTAAATAAGTTATTAGTTCCTTTGCCTTTGTCATGAAATCGAGAGCACTGTCGTTGGAATTCATTATTAAAAATATATGAATATAGTTACAACAAGTTTGATGTTATATCAAATCCGAGTTTGTGATGACCCTGCTTTACTGCTTAGATCACTGGCCAATAGACGCGTAGCGCATGCAGTAGTGTTAGTTTAGTATATAGGTAGGTACACCGCGACCGGCTGATATCGGACCAATCGAAATACGCTCGGAAATTTTTGCAATAATAGTCCTTATTGACGAGCACTTGACAGCGACAAAAACACAAAATTTACTTTTTGAAACTGTGGTTAAACTGTTTAAATTAACGTGGCATGTCAAATAAATTAATCGAGAAGATCACGGGCACACCTTTAACATATTAAATCAGAGTTTATCCGTAAATTTTTGATATATTCTTTGAAAATGAATTTAGAAATAAGCACACAATTTATACGTCACTATATTTACACTGACAATTGATTGATCTATGGTTAGACATAAATTTTTGAGACATATTTTGATATTATTGTTGCCTAAATTGTGTAACTTGAATGATACTTTTACATGAATTTTAATGGCAAAAAAGTGTCGCTTATCACCAATTTCGAAAAAGGCGTAAGTGGTCTTGTGAGGTTGGATATTTTTACTATATTTAATCAGTTAAATTCTTTTATGATTTACGTAGCAAGTGTAAGTACACATTAAAGAAATAAATATATTTATGTTACATTTTTTTTACATGCCAACTCAGCGTTAAATATTTCGAACGGGAAATTCTAAGTTTATTTTCGCTTTCTTTTAATGCAGAGAAGCGATAAATATTAAAAAGTGACTTTTTCAACAATGCGAATATATTTTTCGCGAAGGGAAACCGCCTGAAGGTGACCCAGATTTGCAGCGGAAAGGAAGCTACTATATTTATATATACCAACATTTTTTTGTTGGGTTTCTGTGAAAATGGGAGCAGTTTAGTCTCCAGTTATAAGGTGCTCCGAATTGTTATGCCGATTTTATCAATGCGACAAAACTATTATTATATCGTTAAATCGGTCTTGATAAAAGAAAAGACTCGAAAAGACAAAATTGAGAGAGGCGATTTATAATTATTAAGGCAAGAAAAGTATACAATTTTGTGGATACTTTTTTTCTATCCTTCAAGACTATTTAGCACTGGCAAGTTATTACGATCTTTTTACTTCATAATATTCAGTTTTTTATTCATCGAATAAAATAATTCCTGTTATCTTTTATTAAAGCATGTCATGTTGTTAGTTTTCTACTATAATAATAATATTAATGAACACATCCTTGTACCCTGTGTAAGTGACGAGTTTATTGCCGTATGGCAATTTCTTCCAACTAACCAGTGTTTCCAGCACAGTTTCATAGTGAGCATATTATATAGGTTTAATTTCATTTTTAACCGATAGTTATGGCTGGCAAGTCTGGTTCAATCGGCGAAATCAAAACCCTCGTGATTACCCATATCATGGATATAATTATTATATGGAGTTCTACAATATCTTTAGATGTCATTGAACTCCATACGATAATTATATCCATAATATGGGTAATCACTGGGGTTTTGATTTCGCCGGTCGAACCAGACTTGCCCCCCGGATGGAATTCCATTTAATTTTGTTTTAATTAAGAAAATAAAATGAATTGTGTTTGATTATTCCGCTATTGATCTGAGTACAACCTACGGGTTGGCTGTAGTCAAATAAATAGTGGAAATTTAATATTTTAATGGATTTTTTGGCAATTTAGCTGAAACCTTGTTGTTATAAACCATGATTTTTTCTGGTTTTTCGTTATTGTTTTTTAAATTATTTTTGATGTGATGCCCCGGCTTAGGATGGTGTATCTATTATCATCATTTTTTCTATCATCATCGTTTTCGGATGTCCTATAAGAGCCGGGTAATCAAAATAACATCTCGCATAATTTAGCAATTAGGGCCAACCTACGATGAGACGAGACTGGTGTTTAGGGATACACGTACATGTCGTGATTCATCATTTTATAAGGTGATACACACCCCTCGCCTGTCGTTGTTCACCCATAGTGGGATATGTCGTGAATTTACATATACATGAATCAATGAAAATTTCATTACACTCTGTATACACGTGAATAAAAATATATCTGTTAGGTTTATGTAGCAATGAAAGGTTCTTCACATTTCCTACTTCGTATTTTCGTTCAAATAATCAACTCAAGGAAAATATATTTTTTCCAATTCCTGCATACAACAATACAATAATATTTCATTTAACAAAGCAATTCATTTATTCAAACGCTCGCTTAGATGAATAAACTGCTAAAGGCATTGAATTAAAAATATTTTTATTTTCCACGACCATATTTTTACAAGGAAAAATAACATCAAGACTAACTTTTCTCGTTTTATTTTTTTATAAGAAATATACAAATAGATTCAATTTATTTTGAAACCATTTTTGATGAAAAATATACAATTTTATTTATCAAATTGATGAATTAATTTTTTTTTTTTTTGAAATTCATATTTTTTTATCAAATAAGTTAAATTTATTTCATTTGTAAATTTAACAATATTTCACACATAATAAAGAATAACGTAATTTTTACTCATAGAATTATTACCTACCTATTTTTTTAGTTTTTATTATAATATTGAATTATGTTTTGTTAAAATATTATGAAGAAGTAAAAAAAACAATGTATTTAAACAAAAATGTTTGTTTAATGGTTGAATTTGTATATTTGTCGGTTTAATGCAATAAGGCGAATTTCCTCCAACCAGTCAAGGTAACGTGTGACCATAAATTATGTAGCAATAGTGCAGTACATAATAAATAATGGCAAGTGAACTTATGAGATGAAACAATCGTTCTCGTAAGAAAGATAAATTTATAAAACTATTGACCAGTTTGGATATTTTCATATATGTACACCTCTGAATTAATTTATATACCTTTGTTTTTTATTTAATACCATTAAAACAATGTTTTACAATGTCAATATAATAACATGGACCGATATTATCATCTTCACTTACAGTATTGCGTAGGACTGATATGGGAAGAGCACTGTCTAAAATGAGAAGGATGGTATACTTGGTACACATCATCAGTAGCAATAAAAAAGGTCTACTGCACCTCATCGTCGTTTGAGGTTGGCCTCTTAGGGGTAGTGATATAAAATAATATGCTTGATGGTAGTCAAGGGCCCAATTCGTTCTCCAGCTTGAGACTGGTCTTGAGAACACGTTCTCAACCAAAATGGTATTAAAGAAACAAAAGTCACTGAGCTTGATCTCAAGACCGGTCTCGAAATGTATAGAAGAGTTGAGATTGCTTCGAGACAGCTATCCCGCTGTCTTGGGCACGGTCTCAATGAGAGAGGAGGAGACAGCGTTTTACACTAAAAAGAAACGCATATAGACACGGACGAATTTCGCATTCATTGCTATTTTGACGTTTACATTTTTAGCGGTACTACAGTGGATCGAAAATCTTATTTAGAACCTTCGGGAAATAATTTGCATTTACATTATGTGAATTCAATTATGCAAGATTTCATAAAATTTCCGGTACATCCAGTAAATATCATGATGTTATTCTGTGCATGTTGTATCATATTTTGAAATAGCTGCCTTTCCTGGATCTATTGACTGTAGGTACACACATTCCCATAGTATGCTATGAGACAGATTAACAAATAAGTATTTCTTTTCTTCTTTCGAATAAAATGGTCGACATTTTTTCATTATTTAATCAGGTATCATAATTTTGTGACGCAAAAATTTCTCTACACTTTCGAAGATTGCCAAGACAACGAATTGTCAAAATATCTATTAATAGCTATTCCAACTCATTGCTACCAAAAGAACAATGCTGAAATAATTGCCATTCACGAGAAAAAGTACTTATTTATAGAGCTGCATCTATATTTTTTTCGAGTGTGCTTTCTCGAATAAGACGGCGTACGTATTTTACTTTTAATACAGATTTTCAGGCATAATCTCAAGACGGTCTTGAGATGAAACATTTGGAGAACGGTCTTGAGAATTATTTTATAATTTGGGCCTTAAAGCCCTTCATCGTTCCCTATGGAGTGGTCGGAGACTGTGAAAATCTTCTCCTCGCAATGCACCTCGATAAGAATCATCAGAGACTAGAACGGAGTCCATAAAGGGGAGGAGCTGTGATAATTCAAGACATAGATGCCTATGCTAAAATGGCATGGCTCAGATAGAAAGATTAAACTACGAATATTCATTCAATTTATATACAGCAACTGCAAAAAGGCGGGTTTATTACCATTAGACAATATCTTCCAACCAACCAGAGCTACGCAGTCTCAAATATCATAAATATCTTTTATTTTATGGGAAAAGGTTTATATAAAAATTAAGGTATCTATTCAGGCATGCAAAAGAGAAGCTAAATCAAGCGGCTTGAAATATCGTCGCCGAGTCAAAAGAGTCAGAAATAAAGGGGAGTGTTTGTCGAGTGTATGTGTGTATAAAGGGGAAAACCCTTTTTGAAAATAATAATGGATGGGACATCCTTCCGCCATGTTACAAGTGGCCCTCGGGTCATTCAGGATGTTGCTCTTATCCTGCCGTTCAAACTTCTCTACTTACCTATCATTTCAAAATTTCCTTATATTCGACAATATCTACTTACCTAAATAATTTACCATGCCTGTTTGTTTGTTTGTATCAGGGGCATATCGAGTGCCAAGAGGTAGGTAGAAAACAATGTAATTGGAAGCGGTTTACATACATACGTTTCATCATGCGGTATCCCTCCATGCAACGTCTTATAAGTGTTCGTCTGTTGTTCACGTTTCACATATTTTCCTCCTTCAGAATATCATTCACATGGTCGTACAATCCTTTTCTTAGACGACCCTGATCTCTTCTACCATTCTAATCAGTTTTGAGTAACATAATATATGATTGTGTATATTAAGGTTCACTCGTGTTTAAAATCCGTATATGCAGATTATATATTTTCTTCGTCAGGTGTTCTTCCCAAGTGGCCAAACCATCTAAATGTGAGAACTTTCATTCCATCTTTCTTCATCTTCCAAGCGGTGTGATACGCGTAGATGCTGTTTACAAAATTCGAATATCAGGAGATCAGAAACTAATAAGAAATGTGTCTCATTGAATTGAATGATGCGAGATACGCGGTCAAATAAATACGATACAAATATCAAGGGCGTATAGAATAAAGAACAGAATACTACAAATTCTTCTTCATGGTCATATAATTCTTCTTGGTTTGCACCAAGCACTCCATCTCTCCACATGTTTCTGTTGTCCGCTAGCCTCGTTATCTCTTGGTAGCTGCTACAGCGCACATTACTTAATCACAATAGACTAATAGCACATTACTTAATCAGACCCGGATCCCTGATACGTAGCCTATCCATATCGATCCTTATTGGTCAACACTCTGTAGGAGTTGTGTCGTTTCTCTGACTCTACTCAGAAATAAATTCCATCTATGTATCAGGTAAACATTATGTGCAGAAGGTCAAAGATTTAATTAGATTCAGTAATTTTTGACGGATTATTACTAGTTCAATAATACTAGTTGCATGTAACACATGAGATCCAACTGTCGATAGAGATAGTATGTATAGTTGAAGAATAAGTACCAAACTATTAACCCATAAATACAAATTATTTAATATTTTAAGATATTTGGTTTTCTATACAACGCATGTACCTAGGTATATATGTCAAGATAGGATAGTATGGAGGTCAGTCCTTTGATCCTACCCAGAATGTGAAAACAGCATGATGGTATGTAAATATGTTTGGAGATTAGTATCAAATTATTAAGTCTTCTTAGATATTGTGAGTAGGCTACTTCCATACAAATTGTATGAAACAATGTCGTCACTAAATTCAATTTTTATAAAAATTGTTAAACAGAAATTGAGATGTGCTGATACAATGTAAATATTTTTTATAGAAAATTAAATGATCTAGTTGGGGTGTTTCGGCTTTTTTCGATATTTTTAAAAAAAATGGAAATATAGGCAGTTAAACTCAAAAATTTATCATAAAAAAAGTATTTTTCTTAATAAAAATGTTTGAGAAATCCTGGAATTTTTAAAAAAAAACTCATTTGAGATTTTGTATTTGTCTATGTTCATACCAATTTTCAGCTTTCTAGCTTTTATGGTTTCTGAGATATATGGAAAAATAAAATTTCAAAAGTTGATAACCCCTGACTGAAACAAAAAATCACTATTCTGAGTATAAAAGTTTTGTTAGCCTATAACTGTTTATATATTATGAAATTTGTACGGCGTATGGTATACCTACGGCGTTCGGCGTACGGAATTATTTTTTTTCGTGTCCTATCTACAGCCCAAACTATACATAAGTCCGATCGACTTCATATTTACATCATATGTGTAAAGTGAATAGAACTAGCTGATAAGATAAGGGACCTTTGGAATATACTCATTTAAAATGAAAAAAGAATCAATGAAATCGGACAACGTGGTAAAAAGTAGTCGCTGTACAAACATAAAAAAATCATGTCGAATTGATTACCTCCTCTGTTTTTGGAAATCCGTTAAAAATAATTATTATATTATAAATTATTGAGTAATATTACGTAAGCAGTCCTTTTCCCGTCCGATTTTCGCTTCGATTTTATATAATACAATTATAGATGTTCAGAGATTCGATACAATAGGTATAAATGTGTATCGAATTAAAATCAATATTGTATTGTATGTATATAGATTGGGAATATCGGATGTGATGTACCATTAAATTTGATATTTGGTATTTGAATTTCCGATAAGGAAACCACAGAGACATTATCGGGGGAATATTGCCAGCACTAAAAATGATCATTAAATTTTTCCGATATTATTGTGTCGCAGAATTAAATTCGATATTATTTTGTGATGAAAATAAAATACACTTTTGTCTTTCAATTTCCAACTCGGATTTCGGCGAAATGTTTATTTTTAGTTTGTTCGTTTCTATGTACATATGTACGTACCATCACACCGTTTCCATATTTGGAGTGTGGAGAGAGAATTTGAACTATACACACCATCGCTATCGACAGTTGGATCTCATGTGTTACATGCAACTAGTTACAATAAAGATTGTTAAAAACTGTTACCTTTTATATATTTTTTATGTATGTTGGTTCATTTCCTTTCACAATATTAATTTCTTCACGTTAAAATGAAGATCAAAAAAATATTTCACGTCAGTCCGTAGACTGCCAACTTGTATACTGCCAATGTCAAACACATCATGTCAAACGCAGTTGTTTTATACAACAAACCAATTTAAATACATAACATGGATAATCAATAGTGAAACGATATAAATGGTAAGTAAAAAAATACAATAAGTTTGTATGAAATACAAAATTGTTCAATGACTTTGGTTATCTGACTGACCCTTTCTTCAATTCTTTTAATGAATATAAATATACTTTATTAAAACATTTTCATAAGCATACCCCCAAATGATTGTAGTCAGTTGTTTTCATTTTTGTATATTTTTACATATTATTACATTTTTATTTATTATTTACATTTTTATATACTTTACATTTTATATATTTTTGTACATTTGATTTTTATTTTATTTAATTCAATAATGTAATATATAATCACATCTGGCAGCATTATCTGATTCAGTGTGGCTAAGTATGTAGGTAGTTCACACCATTCTTTTTATATTATTCAGTCAGTAATATTCTTATGTTCATGCTATGTAGTATTTTTTATTTGGGTTATTTTTTATTATTTCTTTATTCTTTGGTTTTTAATGTATGTACTTTGTTGTTTAATTTACCTTTCTTTTATGTTTTTATTTTTCTTTATATATCCTCTGCTACCGTTGTTATGTCTAGATGTTTATAAATTGTTTTTCTTTGGTTTATGCTGTGTCATGTAATCTTTAATTTTGTAAAGCGCTTTGAGCCGTGAATAAATAAATAAATAAATAAATAAATAAATAAATAAATAAATAAATAAATAAATAAATAAATAAATAAATAAATAAATAAATAAATAAATAAATAAATAAATAAATAAATAAATAAATAAATAAATAAATTGATAAATAAATAAATAAATAAATAATAAATAAATAAATATTTAATCAAATTAACCACTCTGCAAATATGCATTTTTATCGGAAGAGCTCTTTCTGGTCGTGAAGTTAGCTATTTGCGAAATCCCAGTACCTAAGGACAGACAGGTAAAGTTAAATAAAAGTGACGTGTATAAATATTAATTATGACCTATATCACTTCAGCTTTAAAAAGGAAGCAAAAACATTGCAGTTTATACTGCGGAACAAAATAAAGAATTTTTTTATGATTTTCTTTATCTTTCTAGGTGTTGCTATTGTCTCTTTATTAAGTAGGAAAAATGCACTAGGGAACATGAAGAGAGGGTTTTCACGCGCTTAGCTAGACACAGAGTTTCAACACTTCCTCTTGCGAATCCACTTCACAAAGGAAGCTCAAAGAAACTGCAGTACGGAATATACCTGATACTTTATAAAAAGATACCTGTGTTTTTGTGCAAGTGTAAACACCAAAGACCTGGTCCTTTTATTGTACTGAACATGACGTATGTATATCTCATATTTATTAAGTGTGTCTATTTTTATCAAAAGTAGATCTTTTGCTTTCATACATTCCGTCTGTATTAGGGTAAGTAGAGATAACAGCGCGCCATAAACTATCCTTAAAAAAACTCATAGCTTCCTATACATTATCATATATGTTTCGTCTAATCAATAAATATTTTCTTCTTTCTAAACTTTTCTTTAAAATAATAAATTCCTTTATTTTTTACAGAAGATATTCATTCTTTCAATAAGTCTAAATTAAACCTTGCTTTCAATTTAATTGTGATTTTGATATTCTTCTCTATCTTAAATTCTTTTATTTTGTCTACATTAATTATTCTGTAAATTTATGTACTTATTTCTTTTTCGTTATTTTATTTTGCAAAAAGTATTCGATTGCTCTCACGTACTGAATTATTCATTTTTTTTAATTTAATATTTGTGTACCTTTACACTGGAAATGACCTTCGTAAAATTTCATTAATCAACTGAGTAAAATAAGTTAAGTATTTTGTCATGGTTCATTATGGGCTTAACCCAAATTGTTTAATACAGTTAGTTGGAATAAACTTATGTTTCCATAATAACTCCAAATTACTGGAAGGAATTCACTGAATTGTATTATCTTAGGCACTGTTTTGATTAATCAGAATTGTTTTCTAGGGCCATTTAATGTCCGAATCTCTTAACAATTATGCAGAACTACATTTAATAAGTATCTTCTGTTGATATTTGTTCGGAAACTAAGGTTGTGTTTGAATGTGATGGTAAGTAGAAGTTTGACACAGGAAGAAAGACGAAGGCTGTCTCAATACAAGGGATCTTGTGGTATATGTACATAGAATGAAGTTTATTTTGATATGATAAGAAAAGGGAGAACACTACAGAAAATATTCTTAAATAACTATCTTATTACGTTCTGAAAATTGTAATAGCATTGCATAAGCACATTAAACGGGACAAAATAAAAGGTTAACACATACGTGGAAGCCTAGACGTTACTAATCTTCTTCTTCTTCTTCTTCAGCCCTCTGTCTTCCACTGCTGGATATAGGCCTCTTCCATATTCTTCCACTTCCTTCTATCGTTTGCTGCTTGCAGCCAATTTCTACTCCCCACAGCGGCTATGTCGTCAGACCATCTTTTTTGCGGTCTTCCGACGCCTCTCTTACTTTCCCAAGGTCTCCATCTCAATATTTTAGGGGTCCATCTTGCGGGTTCCTGTCTAGCAATATGTCCCGCCCATTGCCATTTCAATGTAGCTACGCGATCCATGACGTCCGCTACTCTGGTCCTTTTCCTAATTTCCTCATTTCTTATTCTGTCTCTTAGGCTTATACCAAGCATGGATCTTTCCATGGATCGCTGTGTGCATTTGAGTTTTTCTACATTTCTTTTTGTAAGGGCCATGGTCTCCAATGCATATGTAGTCACTGGCAGTATACATGATTCATATGTTTTTCTTTTCAGACAGATCGGAATCTCTTTATCTTCTAGAATGTGTCTAAGTTTGTTAAAAGCTGCCCAACTCATTCCTATTCTTCTTGGCAGTTCCGCTGTTTGGTTTTCTTTGCCCAGTTTTATCTTGTGTCCAAGATATATGTATTCATCCACTATTTCGAGATTTTTATTGTTAACAGTGATGATTTTGTTTTCTGGACTTATAATTTTCGTTACTTATATACATAGTTAAATAGAGGAAAGACAGTTGAGATGGTACAGGTACGTTGAACGCAGACCGCCAGGTAAACCAAGCAATCTCTGCGGATCTTTCTCGACTTACATCCATGGATCGAGCGAAGACAAAACCAACTGCAGAGATGTTGGCCTAGGTGACATACATAATACAGGACAGAAGGACCTATAATTTAAGGACGAGGAGAGCTGACCCCAACAGTCGGTCCAGACAAAGAGTTAGGATATAGCAAAGGAGAAGAAGAATGTATTAAACTAGCAATGCTTATTTCTCAAACAATCGTCGTCATAAAATGAGTAATTCTTTTTTTAAAAGCAATATCATTGTGGTGGAAAAAACGCATCAACTATACAACAGAACAAAAAATAAAGTCTAAGGCTGTGTTTCTGGTACAAAGATTAAGTAAAAGTATAGTTAAAATACTTTGATTTCATAAAATTGTGCAATACTTTTGGTTGTTTCATTGAAATCTTATGCCGTCAAACGGCGCAATTTTGAACAACTTTATGAAATCAAAGTATTGTAACTATACTATTACTAATACTTTTGTTGAAACAACCCAGCCTTAGGCACTAGTGAAGATATAATTTAATCCTAATTATATAAAGTTTGTCGATCGACAATTTTTGATAGAACTCCATTGTATGTAGATATATTCATTTTATGAAAACAAAGATTTGTATAGATTCATTTGCATTAACTTATTTTTCAACCGTTCAAAAACCAACAGATTTATACATCTGACATGCAAATTTTGTGTTTAACTACTAGTTTCAGTCTTGTAGAGTATTATTCTGACGATGTGCCTTGCACAAAACGCGTTGATGAACAATTAAATTTAATAGAACAAAAATCAAGTATGTTTTATTTTATATTTATTATTTATTTACATAAAAACTAATCGAATATTTATATTATTGCATATGCGCAAACATTGGATTTTTTTCCCTGTCGGGAGTCAAAGATATTTTTTAACAGATTTTTAATTATCTCAATAGAGACGAAGTTGGAATATTTATTGTAGGAGAACCGGGAAACCAAGGCACCTACAGGGCTTACGACCTGTCATCGGCTGATTTGATTTCCCGGTTCTCCTACAATAAATATTCCAACTTCGTCTCTATTGAGATAATTAAAAATCTGTTATAAAAACTAATGTTTCTCTTAATAAAATCGTCTGTGTTATTATTTTTTGCTTATCTAGAATCATAAAATTCCATTCACAAATTAATAAACTACGTTCATCTTTATAGAGCCGATATTATTTACAACCTGGCTAGGGTGACATCTCCATTTTTACTAACATCAACATCCAGGCATTTTTCTTGATAGAAACGTGAGTATTTGCTATTTTTAGTCTAAGGTGTCATTTTTATTTCTCAAAATACACAATACTGCTGGTTTTTTATTCCTTGCTGATGTGTCATTGTGTTTTAGCTATTTTAAAATTTAAAATGTGATTTTTAAGATCGTTTGACAGACAAAGACAAGTAATCTTAGTCGGAGATGTATGTAAGTAATATTTTACAAAATAATTCGTTATAAACTTACATGGGAGCCGTTTCTGAATGAAAACTTTTAATGGCATGAAAATTTTTCATAGCCAAGTTTTTAATCTATCAAACGTTATGATGGCATTTCCATAAAGAACGTTTTGCGTGTAAGTTTCTGAATAAATTTATTTCTGAATACGATGGCATTTCCACCAAGAATATTATTTGGCATGGCGAGGAAATAAATTTATGACGATATCATTCATCGAGAAGGAAAAAATCATTATTATAAATTAGATATTATTCAACATTTCCAATCATAAATTTATTTTCTTATTAAAACGTTATGTTGTATTAAATTATCTCTAGTAAAACTTTTTTTAAAACTTCGATGTCTATTATATTGATTGATTTATAAATAACACTCTTGATATCCTGTGCACTGTGAATTTGGTGATTTATTGCCGAATGGCAGATACATATTATCTTAAAATATTAAAATCTCGAGTCACAAAGTTTTTTTTTTTTAATTAATTTTTGGCGTTCCACCCGATATCGAGTGATATAGAAGTCACAATGTTCGTAACACGGTAAACTCCGAAATCGCTCAAACGATTTCTATGAAATAATATGGTTGGTTTCGGATAAGAGATAGATGGCGCTGTTATCGAGATATAAAAAATATATTTAATTTATCAACTAAATTTTTATTTATATTTTTATAGATTTTTCATCCACAAATACATATATAACCACCACAAATTTTGGCTTACCTGCACTCCCCCAAAAAAAATTATGGGAAAAAAAGGTCGTCATTCATTTTGAGGTTGCGTCATCTTTCAATAGATGGCGGTATGAACAAATCTATTGACATTTATTCATTATTAATTATTACTATGCATCTAGAGAATATACCACACTAAAATGTATGAAAAAAAGATTGACTAGTTATTACTATTAATTTAAAAGAATAAAAAAACACTTTAACAATAAACTATAAATATAAATATGAGTAGAGTCGTTCATGTTAACAATATATGAAAACGATATAAGAAAAAAAACTAATGAAATTAATAATTCAATATACCTACTTTCCTTAAACCTCCATCCCTTCCTTATCAACGCTTTCCTATATCCATTACCCTTCCCTTTCCCCCACATACACTCACCATCATACAATGACTACCCAACATCAATAATATGTAATAATTTAAATATGTGAAACTTTATAATTGGTATTTTTTTAACAGATTTTTAATTATCTCAATAGAGACGAAGTTGGAATATTTATTGTAGGAGAACCGGAAATCAAGGCACCTACAGGGCTTACGACCTGTCATCGGCTGGTTTACGTGATCACTTTATGCGCTTGCGCAACGTTCACCAATTATGCCTTTTTAATGAGATCCCTATCAATTCAATTTTGAAACTTCTATATATTGTAATACTGAAATTCTTTTCGCTTGAAAATAAGGAATTTTTACTACAGCCATCTATGGGTGAAATTATGAACAACAATCTTATTATTTTTTATTTATTTTGTTGTAACGCCATCTATTGAGAGAATTGGTTTTTTTTGTAAATAATGAAAGCTACAATTCTTATATGTGAGGTGACAATGCATTTTTCGCATAGAAGTCACCCCTGAATTGCGCCAGACTTATAAGGTCATTTTTGTCTTATTTACCTACTTGTACCAATGTGTAATTGGCTATTTCTTTTGTATTCTCATTCGCAATTAAGTATTATAAATGTATAGCTGTAAAGTTTCTAAACAAATAAAAAATAAAATAAAAATAAAGAAATAAATATATTATTTTAAATTCTTTTAGACCTTTACAACTAAAATAATTTTATAAAAATACCATATATACATTCACAAAATTGGAATTCAACAAAAAGGGAAATCGTGAACTGATTTCATTGAAAATATATTGTATACCAAGGGATTGAAATTTTGAAAAGCAAATACGTTTACTGCTATAAAAATCTGTTATTAATATCCGATTTATATTTAAACATTGAATGTGTTCCACCCGATCCACCTCACTTTGTGTGCAAATCCCCTGGCCTTAAGTCATAGCTTACATAGCGTAGGTTATTTATTTATTTAGATCTTTAATATACTACATGTGATTCAAACGAATAAATCGCTTCGGAACCGCTCGTATCTAACAACTTATATATAAAGCGCCCTTGAGGTGGTTCACAAAATCGGCTCTATAAGCTTGTTTTATTATAACTTACTCATGGTTAAAACATAGTGATTTGTTCTTATATCCAATCGATTTTTTTTTAATTACCAAAGCACATCCTTACAAATAGGTATCTACAGTTTCTCACCAAGCTAAGACGTTGGGGTAATTTCAAAAATTGTCTCTGCAGAAATCCTCGAGTTACATTTCACCCTTACTAATTTTTCTTAACTCACCACCAACGACTCCCTGTCGGAGGAGGTGGAAGATTTAGAGAGAGGCAAAGCAAATAATGATCCAATCATGTCTGTCTGCGATGCGAGACGATGGAATTAGCGAACAGAGAACCGAAAATACAGAAAAGAGTACCGCAAAGGGTACACCGAGACACAAATAATTTTGTACAACTTTTTACCATGAACACAAATAGTATTCTACAATACGTTCGACTCTTGGACTCAAATATTCAACTATTATATAGTATAATATACTGAAATATCTAATAACTACAAATTTTCAAGTGAATATAACGTATTTTAATTCGATTTATTACCTGACCTAACCTAAATGTTCTTTTGACGAAATTAATATACCTGTATCTCAATTGCAAAATTGAAAACACACGTATGATTTGAAGATTACTCAAAGGTTCCATACTTTAATCGCATTTTCCTTATGTCAACTCTAAACAGATTTTCCATCTCGTGAGTATGAGGTTTGTTTAAATATATAAGAAGAATAATTACTTCTTGTTATTTAACCACTGTTGGCCAAAGGCACGGGTTTAAATTTACCAAAAGGAGATGTCAAGGTAAGTTAAATATATTAGGATTGTACATCGGAAATCTTCCCTGAATTTGTAACTAAGAAATCACCAAGGTGTAACCATAAAATGTTGCTTTCGTTTTGCGTGAGCTGAAAGCAGAACAAAAGAGAAGATAAACTACAAATTTACTTAGATTTGTTTTACGATTTCAAATTATTCGCAATGAAAAGTTCCTAATTAAAACAACGTGAAAAAATATTCATATAAAAAAAATAATAGTATTATGTAATAGAGTTTTCCTATTTTGGTAGAAACTCGCCTCGAAAAGCTTAAAAGTTTTTCAAATTGAGTTAAAACTTTTTAATGTATATAATCATAATTTACGGCATACATTGCTCTTTACAAACATAAATAAAGAAACACATATCTCAGAAAAGAACACGAAAAATATTAACTAAGCAAAAAAGGGAAAAACCTATACCTCCATAGTTAAACGAAAAAAAGTCAATAATATAATTTCATTTATATTTATTTTTTATTTACATTGTTTAATCTTTTGCCCTACTATTTCTAAAGAGTAATTATTAGTCAATGTTATCGTTCATTGTATTTATTCTTAACTATTCATTTACTTACATTTTATTTACAATAAAAAACTATTTGCTACGAAGGAAAGTTTGATTAATTATTTATTGATGCAGAAAAAAATAATCCTCGACTTTTTACTGTTTTTACCGTAGCGTTCTCGTTACTTTGGTTCCTCTAAAGAATTTCTCTTTAAATTTTAAACTATAATTGAAAATAAATATATAATTTTAAGTTCTACATAATTAATCTGAATCTTTAATACATACAATAGGCATTTCCAAGAGATCGACATATTCTTACTAAGCGCCCCCACATTTAAAAAATATATCAGACTTCAAATTTCATCCTCATAATCAAACTTAATATATACAACACACATTAATATATACAATTTCACACATCATTCACACAATATCTCACTTTAATATGTAGCTATTCCTAATTTACTATACTATTATAACTCCTTTTGTTAATTTGTCGATTTTTTGGCACAAATCATCCAATAGGATGCAATGCCTTGAAAATAAAAAAAAAAACAAAAAAAAACTCCAGTGACTACCTGTAATTGGCTATTTAATATTTATCAAATCATCTTCATTTTATATAGGTAGGTAATTTATTATACGCTGTATGTTGTCCTCTAAATAAATAAAATAAAAATTAAATAGAACTTAAAATTATGTATAGGTATATTTTTTTCATAATTCTAGTTGATTATGGATTTGTTCTATCATGAAGTGACAGTTTCAATTATTGAAAAAAAATTCAACTTTACGTTTTCGATTAATTACTACTAAAAATATCGATACATACCTATTTTTCTTAGAAATATTTTGATCAGCTTTCATTTTTTGTCGAAGTAGGTAGGTAGGTACCTATTTACTCAATTTATTCCGTCGTTCAGCTAACGATATCAATCTTAAAATGGTTTTCTATCCTATTTCAATACGCCATTACAATGTGAGTATTTATCGACTTGGTCAAACCATTCGTTCTTGGCTTAACCCTACAAGTCTATTTACATAATGTGTGGGGTGTGTTACTTGCGAAGGATTTTTGTTTTAAAACATCGTGAACTAAAACCAAATCTGGGTAAATTATGTTACTGTTTAGCGATCACTGATTGTGCAAACAACAGTTGTTTAACAAATTCAATATAATTTCATTATATCCGTTGAACATATTTATTCTCCAAATTTATTTGCGTATGATCTAAAAGCTAGCAGAGAACTTTTTGTTTAAACACCATAGTATAATAATCTAACCAAATCATGGTGTAATACACTGAATATGCAAATAATAGTCATGAAACAAATTAAACAATGAATTATTATTATTATAATGATGAGTTCAGGTGAAACTGGGTTTTGTGGTTTTTGTAATGCGAGGTATAAACTTGTAGTACATTTTGGTGTCTATTAAAATTGGGTTTAAGGAATGTACCCACTATTATTTCCCATCTTTGAATAGGATTAATTGTTTGGAAACATAGTATTGTTTTGCATTGTTACAATTTCGAGATTCGCCTTTCTACAAGCAACAAAACTCTTCTCGGGCTAAACACACCAAACAATGAATATTGTGTAAATTTAATAAATGTACTAACTCTCTCGCCTTCATTTAGTTAGCCCGCATTCAAATATCATTTAGAGGAATAATATTCTTTTTCAATATTTCAAAAAATTAGAAGAAAATTTTGTTTGAAATCAGTAGGAACCTACCTATTTCAACTTTTTGAAGGAGAAAAATATAATTTTTTATAAATAGTTGAATATATCACATGAGATTCAATTGGCGATGGCGATAGAAGGTATATTTGAAAAATTCGTTCCAAACTATAAATCCTTAATTTTAAGATATTTTGTTTTCTATACAAAACATGCATGTCAAGATAGGATAGTGTGGAGGTCAGTCTTTTTTTTCTATCCTGAATATGTAAACAGCTATTAGTATGCAGGGAGATTATGTATCAAACTTACTATTGAGAGTTCCCCTAGATATTGTGCATACTGCCATACAAATTGTATGAAACTATGTCGTCACAAAAAACAATTTTTACGAAAATTGTTCAAAAAAAGTTTGAGATGTACTACTATAATATATCATATAATTGAACCTTACAAAATAAAGTTTTTTTGATTTTAAAATTAAACAAAAGGACATTGGAAAACATACAAAGTTGTTATATTACTAATACATATATTAACATAGATTACACCTGAAATACTAGAGAAATATGTAGTTATTGACTTTTTTGTTTATTTATGAAGCTGTATTCGTTCTATGCAATAAATAAATAAAAATATATAAAAAAATCACGATTCAATAAATAAATAAATAAATTAACAAATAAATAAATAAATAAAAAATAAATAAATAAATAAATAATTAAATAAATAAATAAATAAATAAATAAATAAATAAATAAATTAATTAATTAATTAATTAATAAATTAATAAATAATTAAATAAATAAATAAATAAATAAATAAAATAAACAAATAAATAAATTTATTTATTTATTAGTTAATTAATAAATAAATAAATGAATAAATAAGAAAACAAATAAAAAAAAAATAAATAACTTAATAAGTAAATGAATGAATAAATAAATGAATTAATAAATAAATACAATATATTAAGTTATACATCAATGAAGGCATTTTATATTTTTATATCTTCAATTATTTATCTGGAGAGTCTTTGTGGCTTTTGAAGGAATGGAAGGTATGTATAAACTGTGTATCTATTAAAGACAAGATTGAAGTTTCTATTTGGAAATGTCTGAAGGTGGAAACGTAACGCTTAAATGTTGTACTGTCTTTGGAGAAATGGTTTACCAGCGAACGGATTGGAAGCAATTTCGCAGAATGTCAATTCAAGTTTGTCGAACAAAAGGATTCCTGTGCAACTTAGTATGCAATATTACCTGCTCGTGATTTTCACAGGGACGCGAGCTTCGAGTGTTTTTACCTTAAACGACTCTACGTGAATCACAAAGGATATAGCAATGACTCTATTATTTGATTTTATTGCATACAAAACAAAAACAAGCAAAAAGATTGATATAAAAAAATACTGTGTAGCTTTTTATTTTACGAATCACTTATTCCATTTCTGGGCGGAGATTTCCTTCATTTGTCTCATTGTCGTCCTGTCCGATTCGCTTTACGTTCTTGTAATATTTCTGGAATTTAATTAAAAGCTTTTTAAATTGATATATACAATAATTGATTTAATGTCAAAACACACTAGTTGAAAGATATTTCATATTCAATTCATTTTATGGTTATAAAATGTTAAACGAGTTAGATTTGATTATATATAATTTATAATACTTTACCTATGTCTCTCAAGGAAATAACTTCACAGACATCATATAAATCAAGAATAAAATAATATTTAGGGAATTACGGAAGGACAGAAATTGCCCAAATACTAAACATCCAAAAATAATTCTGAGAAATAATATTTAATAATATACCTACACGCTACACATTACACAATCTGGTTCGAGGATTGTCTTTACAATGCATCTTATTATAAGATAAACAAACTTTAAAACATTTCTCTTTTTTATTACATTAATTTCACAGAAGAAAACTTGATTTTATATTTGATTTGATTTGTGACTCAAGTCAAATAATATTGTTATATGTATGTATATACTGAGTATGTACGTTGGGAAGACCATAGAACAAATTTTAGTGTCAAACTGCTACATAACATAAATGACAACAACGGGTGTGCATATTATGGTAGAAATAATATTAGAATAATAACATATCAAAATGTACTGTATCGGTTTATACTTTTGTGTTAAGATATAAGTAACTATGTAATATTGTGATTTGTTGTGTTGTGATGTCTGGTGTCCGTTCTAATATTTTTTGGAAACGACAAAATAACTATGCAAAACCGAAATGTCAAATATTTGACTGGTAAAATTGTAAACTGCTAGCCCTAGAACAGGGTTACCCAGTTGGGCAGCAGTAATATTCATAATTGTCTTTGTTATAAAGGTGTAAAAATAAATAAAATAAAATCAAAAGCATTTACTGACAGCAAATTGAGATAATTAAAAATCTGTTAAAAAATATCTTTGACTCCCGACAGGGAAAAAAATCCAATGTTTGCGCATATGCAATAATAAAAATATATTCGATTACTTACACATTGGTACAAGTAGGTAAATAAGACAAAAATGACCTTATAAGTCTGGCGCAATTCAGGGGTGACTTCTATGCGAAAAATGCATTGTCACCTCACATATAAGAATTGTAGCTTTCATTATTTACAAAAAACCAATTCTCTCAATAGATGGCGTTACAACAAAATAAATAAAAAATAATATTGTTGTTCATAATTTCACCCATAGATGGCTGTAGTAAAAATTCCTTATTTTCAAGCGAAAAGAATTTCAGTATTACAATATATAGAAGTTTCAAAATTTAATTGATAGGGATCTCATTAAAAAAAGGCATAATTGGTGAACGTTGCGCAAGCGCATAAAGTGATCACGTAAACCAGCCGATGACAGGTCGTAAGCCCTGTAGGTGCCTTGATTTCCCGGTTCTCCTACAATAAATATTCCAACTTCGTCTCTATTGAGATAATTAAAAATCTGTTAAAAAATATCTTTGACTCCCGACAGGGAAAAAAATCCAATGTTTGCGCATATGCAATAATAAAAATATATTCGATCATATGATTGTCAATGGAATGGATGTGTAAGTGCACAAAAGACATGCATTTACATAAAAAAAAAACTTTTTTTAAATATTGTAAATAAAAATAAAGACACTTAAATATTTTTTTTCAAATACAAGCTTTTTCCATCAGGCTAAAATAAGCTCTAGAATGTGGTGATATTACTTGGCGTGTTCTTAATTAGATAGGTACACTTAAATCTCGCGAAATTTTCCCTCATTTCGACATATTTGTATAAATTTTCAAGATGAGTTTCTTCCAAAACTTTGTAAATTATTCTGTAAATGTTTGGAAATATTATCAACAAACATGACATTACATTATCACACCTCCTTGTGTGATGCTAATTCAAAACAATATGCCACCGACGCAAGGAATTATTTCATCAAATTACTTTAATTCTCTTATTTTCGTACGTTCACTTCTAGGTTTGCATTAGGATCTAATGAAGTTCTGTCACAAACTTGAGATAAGTTGAGAAAACTATCATTCGATAAAGGAAAATATTGAAATATTTCACTTATAGTACCTATGTTTATATTAGAGCATAGTATATATAAATTAATATGACAAATTAACTATTGTTTTCACTCTACAAAAGCACGAATCATGTGATATGTTTCAACCAATGTTGAAATCGATGGATACGCCTCTATCACACGATTTTATAGCTTATATCATCTTCACCGCAACACATGAATAAATAAATACTCATGCCATAAATCTGTAGAAATTTATATGAAACCACAAATGTTTAACCAAATTTTAAAAATAAACAAACAACTAAGAAAATTGATTTTCTTCACAGATTGGATTTATTACGATTGAACGTTTTCACCGAGGTATCAAGGTCTAAATGAATCAAAATACCTAAATACAAATATGTATGTGTTTTTTTCTCAATATACCTTTGTAGATACCTTCTTATTTAGGTATATGTAGGTACCTTCTGATTTAGGTAGGTGCATATGGCGTCAGAGTAAATATATTTTATAATTATTAAGTCAGAGTATTCTTTTTCATGAACAAAACCCTGTTTATAAACTAATTATAAACTGTTTTTTCCCTTTCTCAAAAAGCATATAATTCTTGTAACGAGAAAAAAGTACATATAGAAACGATTACATAAAAATATATCAATACACAAAATACATAAAATCTACAATAATAATAAGAATATTAATCACAAAAAAACTTCAAAAATAGCAAATTAAATATCATCCCATGATTCCTATAACACTTTTTCTATTATCAAATATCGTATTTTTAACTTTGTGGTACATTTTAACAAAGATTAACTAAATTTTTAACTTTGTTTACACCACGTGAGAATTGAATTAGCGACCGGTTTCGGAACTAACCGTTCCCTCCTCAGGCAGAATTTCAACTAAACGCAGAATGTGACTGTGTGCTTAAAAGAAAACTATGTATTTGTGTATTGGTGGGAGGTCATTAGGGGCGGGTCTTGTGTAGAATGGCTTTGATTGGTACGATTGATGGAAAGGGGAAACATGTTAAAAAGCGGGCTGTAAGTTAAATTTACTTGATTATTTATTATATTTCTGTTTGAATTAATTGCTTTTTTATTTCAAGTGACTCTAAATTAACTAAGCGTTAACCTACTTTATAAATGTGTAAAAATTTTGTACCTGATTGAATATTAAATTGGTGGTCATTTAGTATTAAATGTTCCGCGAATTCCGAGAAGTTATCATTTTTTAAACATCTGATATGCTCTTTTATTCTAGTCTCGAATTTACGGCCCGTTTTTCCGATATATATCGCGGAACAGTCCTCACAAGTCAATTCATATACCCCGGAGTTATCCATTTTTTTTTTAACTCCGGGGTATATGAATTGACTTATGAGGACTGTTCCGCGATATATATCGGAAAAACGGGCCGTAAATTCGAGACTAGAATAAAAGAGCATATCAGATGTTTCAAAAATGATAACTTCTCGGAATTCGCGGAACATTTAATACATGGTGAAGCAAAATTATAAAACATTAAAAACACATATAAAACGGTAAACACGATCGTTAGTAAATGAAGAGGGGAATGTTGGATTGTGTATAAAAGTTTAAGAAAATATTTATATGTTTGTTATAAAATGTCTGTGTGTTTGAATTGCGTAAATTTGAATAAATTTACAAGAACAGTGCATAAATTAATCCAGATGATACATAAATTGATGAAAATGTATGATATCAGTACTCTCTTCTTATCCAGTAAACAAGTCGTGATTCCTTTACATGCAGATCGAAAAATAACCATTTTTGAATACACCCACATTAAAACTCTAGAATTCCACTTGAAATGCGCATTACCTTGTTTGGGGTTTCGCAGATTGGTCATTGCAATCGTAAACCCTTTAAATACCCATCATTTCACTGCGATTACCCGTTTTCCTTTCTCATAACGACACCGTTAGCTCCGCTCGAATGGGAGACTAATCTCGCTATTTTGTTTGGTAACCCGGAAGTTATTTAACATCACAAATGTAGGTAATCACATATATAAGAGTACAAACTGCCATTGTTACTGCAAAATGTTATTTATCATTTTATATTCGTTTTACATTCAACACTCAAATATACAAAATAATTCATTGATTTGAATACAACAATATCACAAAATTGAAAGTAATAAAAATAAGATAAAAGAAATACAGTGATTTTTTTTTTTTTTTTTACTTTATTTGAAAAAATGGGCAACGTACAATAATATTTTTTTTTAACAAATATAACATAAGTAATTGTAAGCAACATAAGTAATTGTAACTTAATCAGCCCACCTTTGATTTCATGGTACATTTCATGGTATGACATCACCAGAGTTTGAATAATAAAGTTACATAAAAACCAACAAACTCCTTAAAGTATTCAATATTTGTATGGAAAACTATAAGCATTTTCATTATATGATTTTTTTTTTCAATTTTGAAAGTGACAAAAAAACTCATATAACGAAAACTCATATGGAACGTAAAATTATATATAATTTAACTATAATTCTATGTGAAATGAGTTTATCAAATTATTTTTGATTTAAATATTATGTTATGAAAACTAGATAATTGTTCAATGCCATTTTAATGTCGGTGATGTGCCTTTTTAGAAATTTGAACCTAAGAAAAATCAAATTATAAGAGTCAATTTGAAATATTTGACAGTTAAGTAATAAAATTGAGAAGCACTGATCAGATATCCTTCAAAATCTAATATGGTCTAAGCGAGTATAATCAAATGAGTACTTTAGTCTTCGATAAAGTAAAATTAACACACCGTACATGGCACAAAGTACATAGCACACAGATACACTGTGATGAATCTTTCAGAAATCAATCTCAGCAGTAAAAAAAATTACCTTAAAATTGCGAATTCGTAACTTCCCACAATTTTCTCTTGGAGTAGTAAGGAGTAAAAAATAATTCAAGTTTTGAATATGTATTAGTTATTACCGAAAACCTAGACCCTGATATTGAAATAAAATGCAGGATAGAAGCGGCCCGTAATTCTTTTAATAAAATGAGAAATCTCCTCTGTAACGACGACATCAATCTGAAACTACGACAAAGGATGATCAAGTGCTATGTATGGTCGGTCCTGCTCTACGGTGTTGAGGCGTTCGAAATGTGGATTCATCGTACAATGCTAATGATATCCTGGACCGACATGGTGAGCAACGTTGAAGTCTTGCATAGAGCTAATACTGACAGACAGTTGTTCACGACAGTCAAGCTCCGTAAGACTTCATATTTTGGTCACATAATGAGAGGCGAAAAATACTCGATCGTACAGTTGATCATAAAAGGAAAGATTGACGGCCGTAGAGATATCGGCAGGATGCAGCTATCCTGGCTCCGTAACATTTGGGAGTAGACCGGAACGTGGCGTGTGGAGGACTTGTTCCGCACATGACAGGGAAAGTTTCTCCCGAGAGATCGTCAACGTCGGGGGGACCCGACAAGACACGTAGAGAAGAAGAAGATTTGTTTATAAACAAATAAATAAAATGGTTTTGTTACGAAAATTGCATCGTCGCCAATAATATTGCATATTTCTTTCTTAACAAATCTCAAAAAAGCCATGCAAATTTTCTATCCTTCTACAAATTGAAATATTTGATTTGAGAAAATTACGTAAAAATTCAAAACCATTTCAACATCAAAGTACTACAAATTCAACGATTGAAATGTTCGCACATAAATAAAAAAAATATTCAATAGACTCGCGATAATTTCCAATTACACATTCAGTGCGCATAATTTACTTGACGTGGGTAGAAGAGAATCAAAAATCAATGACAATATAAATCTTCAAATCTCATTGTATGAAATCTGATTCATGACCTGTAAAATGGGGCAAAAAAAGTTTTCAAAGGGACTCCCGAGTTGTCTACTGGCGTATTGATAAAAGAGAAATAATGAGTTTTAACCTTTTTTTTCAATGTTACAGATTCTCCTTTTCAGACTGAATTATTTCTAAGCCAGGTGTATATATTATAATATAGTAAAATATTCTATGTTCCGCAGAACGTTTAACAATTCCGCGTAAGTAAAAAATATTCAAATGCTGTCGAAATAAATTTAAATAGATTCCGAATAAAATGTTATCAGTGACTTATAAATGGCCTTTAAGAGAAAATTCACTCCAATGTCGAGTGAAAATTTCTCATTTCAATGGAGACAAAAGGTACAAAATAACAAGAAGACTTATCGTTGTTTTTAAAACACCGCGATCACGTCGAAACAAGTGGTAAAATCAGATCAAAAGGAAGACCCAAGAAAAGATAACAATTGAAGCCATTCATTCGATATTCTTCTTGTACATGAAATAGCGGTGTACGAAATTGTATGAAGACACGAAGAAATTCCCTTTTTGTTAAGAAAACATTCAACGCAAAACAAAAGCAGTTGAATTAATATTGTTTACAAATTTTGGCATAAATTTTAAAAAAAAAATTGGGTTTTTGTTTTAGAAATTTTATTTTATTTTATTAAATTTTTATTTATTTAAGAAAAAAATATATTGTCCCATTTTATAGAAAAATGCGATCTTGAAGTGGTTTCTTAAAAATGTTTTTATAAAATTTGGCCAATTGTTATTGTAACTCCTCTTCACCCTAAGTAGGGATACTTTCATTTTTTTTTTATGCAATACCTTCTTTGGATCAGGAAATAAAGATGGCATATTTATATTTTCATTTACATATTTATATTAGATTTATGAAATCTATTATAAATAGTCCAATGGTACGAACACTGATAATAATAATAATAAAAAAAACTTTTACTGTGATAAAACAAGGTGGCGGAGTTATTGTCCGCAGGCAATTTCTATCAGTCAACCACCATAGTAAATTCAACCAGTTACACGAATAATTAACAAGAAAATACAAGATAAAAAATAATAAGAAATTAAAAATTCAAAATAAATATAAAAATTAACAAAATAAAAATAATAATACACCAGATAGAGACAATATGTTTGTTGGATGGGGGATAGGAGGGGTAAAAGGATAGAGGGACATAGGGAAAAATACGTGAGTTTGTGGTTATGTGGATAAAAAGTGTGACTTCAGACGATTTTTGAATGCTATTAAACTAGGGGCATACCTGATACTCTCCGACAATAGATTTCACATCCGAGCTGAATGTACTGTGAACGAGTAAGTATAAGTAGATGTGTGGTTTATTGGTATTGTAAGTGTGCTATTGTGTTGGGACCGTAAGATAAGACCACGTGAGGTTAAGTAGGCAAAATTCTTTTTGAGGTACGTGGGTGTAAGGATTTAGTAGAGCAGGGAAAGAAAGGGATTATTTTCGGTGACGGATCTTTTACCAGTTTACCGGACATTACACATAACCAGACGTAATGACGATCACGTAGTTAGACTCACATTGGACATTGGACATTCCCACTCAGTCCAGAAGTACAGGTCGTCCAAAAGCCACTTGGTGGACAAATATTGAGAGGAACTGAGGGAGGAGCGACTGACCAGAGAGATGACGCAAGATCGAAAGGTCTGGCGATTCCGTACCAGAAGGGCCGACTAACATCTTTTCATTCATTGAATGTGGTCAAACCATCGCGTTGGTCATCTTTAGCCATATTATCATTCAAGATGCACTCAATCCTTGTATTTTTTTCCTTATTTTGGCACAAATTTATTCTACGTTTCATTCGTATGTACATATATACTATGTATAATATAGTATTTTCTCAAAAGCCTCACCTTAAGACAGACAAAGCCGTTTGGGTGAGGTAATGATGAATAAAAAAGAGATATGAGGAAGTTAAATTTAATTCTCATTGTTTTTCTTGTACTATGTATTATGTTTTGTGAACTTTTTAGTTTCTTTTCTTTTTTTAACTTGTATTATTGCTGTTTGTTTGAATAAATAAATAAATACAAAGGGAAACTAAAGAGATTATATAACATTATGGATAACTGTTGTAATATCCCAGATATGTTGTAATAACCCAGACGAATTGGACTAGGTTGGGCGGCCTTCGGTAAACTCGGTCACATCCTGAAAAACAAAGACATTCCGATGAATTTGAAAAGAAAGGTCTTTGAAACATGTATCCTCCCAGTGTTAACATATGGATTGGAAACAATGACACTAACTGCCAACACAATACACAAATTGAAATGTACGCAACGAGCTATGGAACGGCAAATGTAAGAGTGAGTCTCCGGGATAATATAAGAAATGAAGAAATCAGACGCCAAACAAAAGTCGTTGACATAGCAGACCATATTGCAAAGTTGAAATGGCAGTGGGCAGAGCATGTTGCAAGACAGGGTGCCGAGAGGTGGACACCCAGAATACTAAAATGGAGACCTTTTGAAAATAAAAGACCGGTAGGGCGACCACAAAAAAGATGGGTCGACGATATTATTCCGGTTGCGGGAAGGGGTTGGCTGGGGGAAGCACAGGACCGAGAGAGATGGAGTTCATTGCAGGAGGCCTACATCCAGCAGTGGAGAGATGGCTGACAAAGAAGAAGAAGAAGAAGTTGTAATATAGAAAAGTGTTACGTCATACAAGAGCCTGATTTAGATTTTTTGTACTACTAAGCTACTTTGTAAAACTGAATTTAAATAAATATCGAATAAAAAGATTTGATCGAAAAATAATATATATCGACAAAAATGAAAACGCTCGTGGATTTTTTTTTTCAGAAAGGATAAATTGAAGTGATTCTCGTAAAAGCAAGCGTGATATAAAAAGAACAGTAAATTGAATCGGGAATCACACTACTTATAACCAGGATTCTCCCCATTTCACAAAGTTATATAACGACCTAGAGTGAGAAAATGATATCACTAGTTTCACTATGAAGATAAACGATCACGTTTCGGTGAGTTTTAACACAATACATTTAGTGAGAACGGGCTAGTCATTTTCATATAAGTAATATTCAGAACATATTTATGATACAAATAAAATTTTAACTGTGGGTTTCCTTATGGCACAGTAGAAAGCGGTAGTAGCATATTGTTTTTGGTTTTTAATATAAGCAAATCTGTTATAGTGTACACTGATTCGAATATTCACTTATTCGGGTGACAAAATAAATCTCTCGGATGTTATTATTATTTTGATATAGGCAATACGACCATTTAAGGTCGATTTGTGCCATTTGACGACGTGAGAATTTTATATAATAATAATAATAATAAGTCATTTGTATAGCGTTGTTTAATGATTCGAGATCATACCAAGGGCTCTAGAAAAGACAAACAACGCCTACAAAATTACCATGTTTTTCTCAATGAATTATAATATTTCTTTGTAAATTATCGGGGAGTCAATTGCAAGAAGGATGTTGAAGACTGTGTATAATTCTTTCTTTTCCACTATATAACTATTGTAAATTTTTTTGTTGTTGTAAGGTTTGCCAATCCTTAAAATAAATTTCTATTGCGTGTATATACCTACTCTTAAAATTTTTACTCCTTTGCTATATACTAACTCTTTTTTGTCTGTGGCTGTAAGTTTCAACTCTCCTCGTCCTTAGATTGTAGGTCCTTCTATCATGTATTATGTCACGTAGGCCATGTCTCTGCAGTTGGTTTCGTCTTTGCACGATCGAGGAATTATTTGGTCTTCCACTGGATGTATGTCGAGAAAGATCCACGGAGATGACTTGTTTTACCATGTGATTTGGCGGTCTGCGTCCAACCTGCCATCATCATGCTATTTTTTTTTTACCAGACGTGAAAGTTATTTGAAAATTTTGAAAGATGAAATCGTACCAAAGAAATGGACGGTGGTAACTTACTTGGTGCACTTAATACATCATAAAAGTCCAACTCTGTTACTTGTTGAGGTAAAATATGAACAAACTAAAATTTTAGAATCAAGTTCATTTGAATTTTATTTCGTATTCTGTAACAGACGATGTTCCGAAAACAAAAATCTACAAAATTAGTGCACCGCAGATAATAATTTGAACTAAAATTGTCTATGCCTATTATGTAATTGTCTATTTATTTATATCATGTCGTCATGAAGTCGCCTTACTAAACATTTTAATTGAGATGCACTTATATTCTTTGGTTTTTTTATTTTCAACATAACGCAACACGTGTATAAATTATCCATTTATATTTTTTTCCGTACACACCTATTTTTTAAACAAAACTAAAATATCCCGGACTGCTGTGAAAATAAATAGTATGCTTCCATTTAGGTGTGAACTAAAATTAAGAACATTTGGCAGTAGATTAAACTAAAATGTGGTTAGATAATAGGGAACTAATTCGTGACTTAATTGGAGACGTTCCTATTTCAGCGTAATACAATATTAACTTGGACAAAGTGAAACAGAAACGCACCTATTTTAGCCGGAACGTTCTTAAAAAGTTATAAAATCGGACGTATATGACAGCGAATGGTTTGTTGTGTACGGAAATTTCACAGTACTACGTCAGAAGCCGTACACTGAAAGATATCAAAATGAAATTCATAGTGATTTATTTTGAGAAATTGTGAATTCGTAACTCTCCACTTTCCCATAGTTGTGTGGAGTAATATGTGTCTATTTATAATGTTAAAACCATCACGCCATGGGTAGGCGGAAATGACACGAAGCCATATTTTTCTATCTTAACATGCATAAATCACCTCATCAACATTCATCCATCGTTTCATACATGTCAAGACTACGTGTTACAAAATAGTATTTGGGTAATAATTTATTTGACAAAATTTTATGATTTTTTTATCCCATTTGCAGAACGGGTAAATTGAGTAAGTTATTAATAAAGACATAAAGGTTTACGGTTGGGAGAGCCTACCATCTTCCAGGGAAGGTCTTCGTCATGCAGAATGCCTATGAAAGTTTTTTTGTCAGTTTTGGATATGCGCCAAGAATATTTGGCAATAGCATGTTGGCTGTTTTTGGATACCCTTTAAGTTACCATCTTGTATATATTTGGACTTTTATATTATTTTGTTCTGAAGGTTGCTTTCAATAAGACTTTCCTTTTCAAAATGTCTTTCTATTTTAATTTTTAATCAATCACGTATTTATATCATTACATACTCAATAATGTAAACAATTATATTTAAATACATTAATCCAACTGTCGATTCGTTCATGAGAATTCAATTCTCTGAATGAATCGACATTATTAAGCCAAGATGCGTGTACGAAGGAAAATTTTGTATGGTGTAGTGGACTTTTTGCATGCTAATAACACCAACTAGAGGCCTCGCAGCATATATGTTCCGATACATGGATTTACTCAGAATTCGGAGAAGAACATTTTATGTGAGTTTTGTGTGTGTGTCTGTGTGTCCCTCCCCCCTTATAACTTTTGATCCGCTCAATTAACAGAGCCCAAATTTTCATAATATATAGACAGTTATAGGCTTACAAAACTTTTATACAGAACAGAGCCCAAATTTTCATAATATGTAGACAGTTATAGGCTTACAAAACTTTTATACTCAGAATTGTGAATTTTTGTTTCAGTCAGTCAACTTTTGAAATTTTGATTTATTTTTCCATATATCTCAGAAACCATAAAAGCTAGAACGCTGAAAATTGATATAAACATAGAAAAATACAAAATCTCAAATTGGTTTTTTTTCAATTCAAGTACAAGTAAATCTAAATTTTTTTTTGACAATTTTTATAAAAATTGAATTTAGTGACGACATCGCTTCATTCAATTTGTATGGTAGTCGCCTATACACAATATGTAAGAAGACTTAATAGTTTGATACTTAAATCTCCAAACATACATAGGTACATACCGACATGCTGTTTTCATATTCTGGGTAGAAAAAAGGACTGACCTCCATACTATCATATCTTAACATACATACCTAGGTACATGTGTTGTATAGAAAATCAAATATCTTAAAATATTAAATAATTTGTATTTATGGGTTTATAGTTTGGTACTAATTCTTCAACTATACGAACTTTCGCTATCGACAGTTGGATCTCATGTGTTACATGCAACTAGTATCTATAATTAAAAATTAATTTATTCGTACACACATAAAAATATAAACACAATTATCTGGATGCTATAACTACTACTTTTATTAATTTTTTACACTTGTTTTAACGAGAATTGATTCTAATTTATTGGGACGCGTGTATGTATGTTACGTTATTTATTTGTACCTACATACGTTGTTTACTATTTATAAATTTAATTTTTGAATTGTAGCTACAAACAACATGTTATTTTAAAATTTAAAAATTGCAAATAATGGAGATCGTATGGTTTGTAATGTTTATACAAATCAAGTACCTACTTATTTTTAGTCGGCCCTCTTGGCTGCTGATCCTGAGGTCCCGGGTTCGATTCCCGGTGGAGACACAATTTTTAAATGTGTTTTCAGTCTGAATCTGTGAGGAAATTAATATTGTTAGTCTCCAGAATGTGGCAGCTTGTTTTTGGGTGCGTGTTAAATTAATATTTTGACATAGTACCTGTTAGTTCCCCGAGAATCATTTAAAAAAATATGTCGGTAATAGTTTCTGTACAGTTAATACATTTTTTTATACTAAATACTATGTTACCTACTATATTGTTAATAATTTCATAATACGTTAGAAACAATTTCATTTATTCAATATTTATTTCTAAAATCATTTTGATAAAATATTTATTTGAATACAATACAACAAATTGAATTCATAATAATTCATTACCTGTTCTGTTATAAGCGGATTTTCTCCAAAAATATCTTGAATATAACAACTTTTGCCCGATATTATGAATAAAAATGTAATGAAAATTATATATAGGTATCAATATGATATGTATGGTCTGTGTTGTTATATGGCTGTGAGACTTGGACGCTGAAGGTTAATACCATGAATGGGTTATCAGTAACATTATTTCGCAGTCTCCTACCCCACTCCAAAGGGAATGTTTTAGAACTATGGAGTTCTGTTCGTCCCCGAAGCGGCTACTCGTCGGACAAAACAAGAACTACCATCAAGCATATTTCATACCACTACCACTAAGCGTCCAACCACAAACGTGGAGACCCGTCAGTCATGGCGAGGGTTTCCCTCCCAACAGTGCCACGGTTACACGTGACTCAACAGGGAACCTTCACCACGCCCGTAGTACTTTCAGTTCTTCGATTTCCACGCCAAGCGCAGCTTCGGCTACACCTGTCTCATCAGCATGGCGGACTACCGCTGAGCGGGACGTGGCCACCACTCATGCCGGGGGGTTCCTCCACCCCTTAGTACTCGTGTTGGCGATTTATAGGAACCATACCACGTGGACAGTACTTTCACGCCCAGTAAATGATACAGGCATGATTCTCGCCGCGCGTGACGAGTCACCATCGAGCGAGACATTACGACGCCTGACCTGCTCTTCCAAAGGTAAGAATTGAAAGGGGCACCAACCTTTTGCCCAGAATCCTAGGATGGGGATGCGGCCACCTCTAACTTTACTGCCTAGGCCCCTATGACACACACGAATGGATTGGAAGCTTTTGAGATGTGGTTGCATCGCAGAATGCTCAAAATCCCTTTGACAGATCTGGGGGGTAAGTCTGGTCCAACCGGCGAAATCAAAATCCTCAGGATTACCCATATCATGGATATTATTATTATATGGAGTTCTATAATATCTTTAGATGTCATAGAACTCCATATGATAATTATATCCATGATATGGGTAATCAATCACGAGAGTTTTGATTTCACCGATTGGACCAGACTTGCTCTCCAGGTTACAAATTCAGAAGTCTTAAGTCGAGCCAGGACAACCAGGCAACTCCTGTCAACAACGAAGGTCCGCATATCTGGGCCACATAATAAGGGGAGAAAAATACCACTTGTCAACAAATGACTGATGTAAGGGAATGGACGGGCTTCAGAACTGGGGAGCAGATATTCCAGGCAGCACAGGACAGAGAGGGATTCGCCAGAGTGAACGCAAACATTGGGAGTTCCTGACAGGGCACCAGAAGAGGATTTATTTGATAAATTGACTAAAACAACGTTTTAATTTATTGGTTTTACATAGAGCGATCATGTACAGATCAAACAGCACAGGAATATTATTTATTTTACAACTGTGTCTGAAGATACGACTCGTGGCATGTCGAAACCCATCGTTACTTATATAATAGGCGGAGATACATTTAATGTTACAACTTTCAGCCTACAACGCTATTATTGTTTTTATGGACAAAATGTAATATAATATTGTGCCTCCTTATTTTATAACCGAAACATCCTGAAATAAAATGCTATCATTTCTTGTTTTTGCGAAATAACACCGTAATGTATATAAAATAATACTTTCAGAAAAGGTTTGACATTAAACCACGTTGTACTATATAATGAAATTAATGGTACGCTTTTACAGTTAAACGCGGCAACTTTTTAAACTGCGCATTTTTCAGCAATATGGATAAAAAAGTGGAACAAGAAACGTCAAATAGCTAAACTTTTTGACAAAACGATAACATTCGCAGTAAGAAACTCAGTTTTTTAAGCTTTGTTAGTTATTACTTTTTGTATTGCGTACACTTTTACAGTTAAACGCGGTTTAACTGTAAAAGTGTACGCTGTTTCTTGTAAATCTGTTTATGTGTGTGCAATGGGCCTGTGCATGTATGTTAGGAAGTGTATGATCAATTGTGCTGAATCCACTTTAAAATAATGTTGTTTAACTTACAAAACCAAAGACTACACCCAATATAACACAGGGATTATCCCTAGCATATTGGAGAGCAAAATCTCTGTCTTAAATATATATAGTATATATTTTTTATATACATTTATGTATTATTGTTGTCAAACCTCTTTATGTAAAATGTCAAGTTTATTATAAATAAAATATTAAAAAAATGTACTATGTACGGCGTGTTTATTCTTCTTTATCGAATATCGACAAAAGTACTTATTCAATTCTTTTCAAATTTTTAAAAAATTATAAATTTGTAATACTAGCTTAGACCCTGTTGGAATAAGATGGATATCTGATCAGTGCTTCTCAATTTATTTAACTGTCAAATATTTCAATGTGACCCTCAGCTCAGGAAAATTAAAATTTGATCATTTCATTTCCAATTTGCCAAAGAGGCACATCACTGTGGAGCAAGAAGCTTATAGTAGAGAAGTGCCCGATACGGAGGCATGAAGGAGACTAAACTTGGTGGACATCCATAGGACGACTCCAGAGCCTGTGAAGTGGCTGGCCGAACGGGAGCCAAGAGTGTAGAAGGAAAATACTCGATGACGCAGGAAAAGTAAAGTAAGTGCAATAAATTAAACTTGGGTATTCAAGTATCCTACGATTATACTTATTAAATATAAAATATAATGTGAATATTTTTAGTTAGTTCTCTCTAGTTTACGCTTTCCCAGGGGGTCGACAATGTCAATAGCTTCACCCTTCACCACCCGCTGGTCCATCGCTAGGGAGATAATTGAATCTGTCGAGGGATAACCAGTAACCATTTCCTAGATATATATATACCGCTGACGTAACTGACATTAGATTCTGGGAAAACTCATTAATCAATGTAAGAAGAAATAACAAGTGACCCATCGCCACACCAGGACACTCCTCAGATGTGACATTTTTACTATTTATCAATTCTCAATCCTGTTATCTTCTCTAATGTATATGTCGTTACTTTTTGTACCCGACGTATTACGAGTTTTAATATTATTAATCTTATTATTTCTAAAAGCCTAAAACCATTATATGTAATATCACAAAAAATAAAAATTACAATTCAAAATAATATAAATATTAAATAGCATCACTTGGCTGCGTCAGTTCCGAGGTGAGAGAAAATGTATTTACAATATATGTATATCAAATACGAAACATATCAGAATAATTACATTTTTAACAGATTATGAACATTTTAAAAAATAATCTAAACTATGTAGGTATTTAAGTTGTTTAATTATTCACAGTATATCAAAACCTTGTATCTTATCCATGTTAATATTCTTTAATACACAATCTATGTTCGAATGTATGTCCTTTACTTATTTTTTTATATTGTTGATTTTTTTTTTCATTTAGAATATATCAGTTTATTACCGAGGCTTTTTTTAAGTAAACGACTTTTCACTGTTTTCCGGGCCGGTTTGCCGAAAATTAATTCAGCAATGAGGTTCACCACTAATTAGGAATATTGTGCATTTTTAGATGTGACGAAGCTCGTGTGTCGGGCATTATCGTGCTTCCTTTAATAAGGTAATGCACACCCTCACACCTGTCGATGGTTTCCCCACATCGTGGGATTTGCCATGATGGTATGAATGAATGAATAAAAAAAAAAAACTTTATTTTGCTTAAAAACATATAACTGATCAACTTTGTATTTGTAAGGGTGTACAATTTTCATCGGTATATAATTAGTAAATGGTAAATATAATAAAAAAATATATTTTTCATCCTTGTTCAATCAATTTGATAAAAAAAAGGTTTGTTCGAGCTTTTGATTCTTTATATAATCAATCATAATTATTCACACAGCTCACGAATTCGAATCACATTATGTGTGATTATGACCATTGGGCAAATAACATAGAACCAAAAAACATCAAGGTCGTTAGCAACCATGAAAATAAATTGGTTAGGTATATTGAACCAGAATTTTGTTTACGAGAATGCGAAAATAGGAAACTCAAAACCACTTATTGATTTTTTTCGATTGATTCTCGATTTTTTCATTCAGAGCGGTATTCGATATTTGAGCCTTATACATATAGGTATACACAAACGGACAGACAAAATGACATTCATGTCATTATGAGTAAATGGATACTGTGACGGCTTAGATTATCTGTTTACTGTCTGAATATCCCTAAAAATAATATTTACCTTCGTAATGTTATTCCTCTCGATAAAAGAAAACATTTCACATTTTCGGTAATATTTTAATAACACGTCGTAATAATTTATCAGAGATATTATTCCTTTTGGCAAATTATAGGTACATGCGTCCAAGTAGTGATGATTAAAAGTCTTTCAAATCTTGCAGTCTTGGTCATGCAAGACTTGATCTAAGACAGACCAGGGGGTGCAAGTCCCGTTATATGGTAACCCATGCCTTAGTGGTAACCCGCGTATGTTGCAAGAGTATTCTATATACAATTTTTTTTTAACACTGCGCAAGTGGCGAGTTTATTGCCAAATGCCAATTTCTTCCAACTAACCGTGTTCCCAGCCTAGACAAGCAATATTTGCGAGATAAATTAATTTAAATAAATTTCTCCTCTGCTGGGAATCGAACCCAGGACGCCCGCACAGAAGCCGAATGGCTTACCAACTGTGCCACGGCGATCGGCAAAATTATAAAAATCGAATATCTAAACCGAGGATTTCTATTCCGTCGTTTGACTGGACTTGCCTCCCAGGTTTTGCAAGAATATATTTTTTTATATATTTTACTTCTTGGGCAACTAATACGTATTATGTCAAATATTAATTCAACACACACCCAATAACAAGTTGCCACATTCTGGAGACTTATGATATTAATCGTCTCACAGATCCAGACTGAAAAAACAATTAAAACTGTGTCTTCACTGGGAATCGAACCCGGGATCAGCAGTCAAATACCTAAACAACTGAGCCACAAAGGTCAACATAAGTTTCAGTTAGACGTTATGGCAAACGACCATATATTTAGTTGACATAGACTTATATGCCATAGAGAAGTCTATTACACTCACACGAGCATAGAAAATATGTCATAAAACGCTAGTACAATATCCTGGGCATAGAAAATTATGGCCGTCGAAACCAAAACATGGCCGGCGTCCCACTCAGACGCTATATCGTTTGTATTCTATTGTCATAGTTTTCTCTAAGGCGCAACTGTTTCGTCATTGACACATCTTGTTTCCGTGTATTTGCAGTCGTCAATTTGAAGTCGCGTTGTGTTTAACGTTTGTTGTTGGGCGGGAAAAAGTTTTTTTATAATTAAAGTTTTATTTTGAATGACATTTGTATAATTCATTATATACAATGTTGACGTAAATTGCGTAAATTTTACCGGACATTTTATATGAAATTGACAAACACGACTTCGATACCCAATTTTCAGAATAACAGGAATCAACGACACAGAAAAATATATGTCCAACACGTTGGAAATATTTTTTTCTATGCATAAGCTTAACCATAAAAGGCATTTATGCCGTTTATAAATAAATAAATAAATAAATAAATAAATAAATAAATAAATAAATAAATAAATAAATAAATAAATAAATAAATAAATAAATAAATAGATAAATAAATAAATAGATAAATAAATAAATAAATAAATAAATAAATATATAATTAATTAATTAATAAATAAATAAATAAATGAAAAAAAATAAAAAAAAAATAAATAAATAAATATCAATCATCTGGGACAATCAAACGGGAACCATAGTGTCGCCACAGTACTATGACAACAGTGATAAAAATATGTTGCCAGTGTTGACTGGCGTAGTGCCTTAACTCTAGTCACGCGCTATATGTCCATTTTTCCATAGCATCTAATTCTACCTTTAATGGATGTGTTGCAAAATATTGTAAACCAATTTACTTCCAATTAAAAAGTAAGGAATTGACTACGTACTATCGACATAACGTATAATTTTAATAGGTTTATTGGGTCATATTTCATTGTTTAAACTGAATTTTAACAGAAAAATAAAAAATATTTTTTGAGGAAGACAAAGACCGATATGCAAGACCAAAACCAATATGTATTTACTCATCACTAAGTTCTTCCAGGCGAGTCGACGCCCGATGTTTTTGATATTGTATAACAGTGGCAAATAGCGCATATCAAAGATATCGAATCGTTATTATACATCAAAAAGAATTTTCAAAATTATATTTAATGGCCAAATTTTTTTTACGTTATTTCTACGTGATCCGATATCCGTACTTAACTGAAATCGATTATTATACACCTGTATAAACATTATTATCATGGTGTCGGCAGAGAGAATCGGTTGAACATTCCGATTCTGACAGTTAAACATACTTGTTCTGGCCTCACCTGTAATTCATGCCATTTTTTATTATGATTATTTATTTGCAATAAAAGATAATGTCTATAAATAACAATAGTTCGAATGTCAATACCAACACTGTTTTTTCCCCTTTCTCAAAAACCATAAACCCCTTGTGCTGAGAAATTGAGTAGATATTATAGTATTCAATTACACAACACACAAAATACATAAAAATAACAATATTTGAATAATCATTTAAATCAATAAAATATCAAATTAAATTATACCTCATGATTCAATTTACCCCTTCTATATTGTTTAAATTTGAAGTGTTTTTTTTTTATTTTGTCACCTAGAGCTACTCATGATTTGACTATCTTATATCCGTTGGAAATTTATTGAAAAAATGTTCTGTCGTGTATTTATAATGGTGCAAATGATGTGTTAAATTTTAGATGGATATATTTTTATATTTATTTCTATCTTTCTTCTTTTATATCTTTTACATTTTTATTATTATTTTTGTTATTGTATCAGAACGATGTATGACAGAGTTAGAAATGAAGATAGAAGGAAAGAATGTACGATGAAGAAAGATGTAATTAACAGAATGAAAGTTAACACATTGAGATGGTTTGGCCACTTGGGGAGAATGAATGAAGAACGCCTGACGAAGAAAATATACAAAGCTGACAGGAATGGAATAAGAGGTCGGGGGCGCCCAAGAAAAGGATGGCACGACCATGTTAACGATATTCTGGAAGATGGAAATGTAAGAAGCGTGAACAACAGACGAACGTGTATAAGACGATGTATGAATGTTGATGAGGCGATGAATGTATGTCAAGATGGAAAAATGTGGCGTACGGTTCTCTCTGCCTACCCCGTGAGGAACATGGCGTGATGGTATGTATGTATGTATGTTATTCTATTATATTCACATACATATGAACAAGACAGATAATTAATGAAATTAATTTGAAAATAATCGCAATCTAACCTTTTACAAAATGACAACTTGCGAATTTATTATCATTTAAAAAACAAAATGCTATAATATTTTTCGCATATAAGATTTGTTCGTTTAGTTTTTTTAAACAAATAAATAATCTGCTATTCGAAATCATTAAGTTTACAAACGGAAGGTTGAGAAGACATCTTTCTTTCTCATTTACTATTTACTATATTATTAATCTCCATTAATTTATTTAAATTATATATTAATTGATTATATTAATTTGATTTAGAAATACATATGTAATCTTACGTTATATTCAAATGCGTACAATATATGTAGTATAAAAATATACGTATTTCAACACATCGAGTTTTGTAAAATATGTTTCAAGAAAGTACACAATAAATAACACCTCGACGGTTTTATTTACATTTACAAACTTTGTCCCATTTTTGCGTTAAAATAATTTCCCCGGTAAAAATACACATCAGCAATACTTAATATTTCACAAAGACTTGATTAATGACACTTTCGTGTGCTCTGAAAGAATGAGATATGTTTAAGTCTTAATAATGTGCTGTATGTTGTAAGCCCGAAACCGTAAGTGTTTGCTATGAAACATACGCTAAAAGGCTCTACATTGTAAAAATTTTAGTCGTTCCACGATGTGCGGAATTTGTACAGGAACGGTTTGACCGTTTATTCAAATGACCCAGTTGCATCAAGAGTCAAATATTTAGGGAGCTAAATATAAGGAGAATTTTAATTTTCTAGATTGAGAGAGTGTTGTATTATAAAATCCCATAGTAATATATTTTTTTTTGTAAATAATGAATATATCCGTGTAACAAGTACAAATATATTCTCATACATTCCCTAAACTAAGAAAAAATACTTGTGCTATAGGTGAACGAAATCGGTCGTGGCAGAATTCGAGCTCGCCACCACTGGATTATATTAACACAACGAGCTATCCGGTCTCCCACCACCCATTTAAATATATTCTACTATTTTTTACCCCTTTTAACCGGATGATCGTTTCACTCTGCCTTTTCAACTTAAAATAAAAAAATACAATACAAAAATAGCAAGTCAACAAAGTATAATTAAAAAAATGGACAAAAAAATATTATTGCTAAGTACCTACACGAAATAGGTAGGTACCATTCGATGGAGGGGATTATATGAACCAAAACATTATTTTTTACTCCTTACTACCCCAATACCCCAATGTGGGGAATTATGAATTCGTATTTTTTAAGGTAATTTTTTATTGCAGATTATCAATTACTATCATGCTGAGATTGTATTCTGATAAATCCATCACAATGTATTTGTGTCTGTGTTGTGTACCACGACGTGTTTATTTTGCTTTATCGACTATACACTGAAGCACACATTCGATTCTTTTTAAATTTTGTAATTCTGTATATCTTATATACTCGCTTAGACACAATTTTTAGGGATATCTGATAAGTGTTCCTCAATTTTTTTTACTGTCTGTATATTTCAAAGTGACCCCTAGCTCAGGAATTTTTAAATTTGATGTTTTTATTTTCAAATTGCTAAATAGTCACCTCACTTTCATAAAATGGAATTAAAGATGTATAAATTTTTCAAAATAAAATATTTAAATTTTAAATAATTTAATAAACTCATTTCATGAAAATGCTGAAAATTTTTCTTGTAGTATTGGAATACTTTTTGGAGTGACTTGGTAGTGAGGAGTATAAAATTGGCCACAACCCACTCATTTTCAGCTTTGTGTTAGTATGTGCATAAGGCATTAAATATATATTATATGTACATTATTATCCGATAAAATGAAATACGAAAAACACTGATATTGAAATCGTCTTGTTTGAATTTGAATTTGATTGGTATTTGTTGATTTTTAAAAGAACTACGAGATTTTAGTCCGCCAGGCGCCGAAAATTACAGATCTGGCCCTGTAATGTACTATGCCATGATCGTACATCAAATTTATTTCACTTTGTATTCAACACACTAAAACTGTTTTGTCGTTACAGAAGAATATTTCAAAATGTTTAACGGAAAACGGAAATGTCCCATTCTCTACATTTATAAAAATATGTTTTTTCCTATGTTTGATATAGTACATTTTCGAAATGGACGTAATGATGTTATTCTGCGTTCAAAATGAAAAAAATGAAGTTGCTAACCGCCATAAATTATAACGCTAGTAAAAAAATAGTTTTATTTATTTTTATTTACATTTCGCTTTGCTTCAAAGGTTGAGTGACGTTTTCTGGAACAGATGAAAATCCCGAGGAAGAAATATTCACTTTGAATTACGCCGTATAAAATAACATCACTCGTAGTTTTAAAAAGATTACATTGGTTGAAAATATGTAACAAGGTTAACTTAGAAAATATTTATAATAAGAACATGAATTGTAAGTTTTGTTTTTAACTATCATTTATTTCGAAATAGGATTATTATTTTTATAAAAATTACTTTGTAAGAATGATGCATCAAGATTATTTGTTCTAAAAATAATAAACTTTTACTAGTTTAATATTAAGCATTCTTGACTGACTTTTACAGAAAAATGTAAATAGAAATAGACAAATTCGTTACTAATAGTCAACACTTAAATGAAAATTACATTATACCTAATATCATTATATTTAATTACAAAAAAACTGGTATACTTTCAAGGAAAAATGTCTAAAATTCCAAAGATTTCTGAAGTAAAATTATGGTGGAAAAGTACCGGTTTTTCATCATACTTAATTTCAGAGTCTGAAATTACTGGATGGCATTTCTCAGTTCATCCCTCTGTTGACGTAATTCAAAAGCTAAATAATTATGTAAATTGCAAGGGGATTTTATATAAACGTTTAGTACCATCCCATAAATGATTTTCAAGTGGTCCTTGCTCATTAACGCATATCTTTGAATCGTTCATGTATTTTAATAGAAAACTCTCAAATGACTTGGGTTTACTTAAGTGTTTTTAAACCCTCATATTTCTTGTTTACTAAATATTATAATCGTCTTGTATTTTATACAGGATGATATATTTAAGAGGGTTACTGCTGCCAACGTACCTATTTTTTCATTTTGAATTTGAATCATAACTACAAAACAAATCATTTTGAAAAAAATAACCTAGTTAGTTTGGATATTAATTAAGAAAAATATACATTAACTTTTCAATTATGTGCTGTATATAATATTCTTGTAGGAAAGTAATAAGCATACCCCGATTTTTGATATTCATCTTAAATTTCTAAAAAAACTATAAGGTATAGAGCATTGTATTTTTTTTATAAATTAAAGAAGATCAGAATATCTGGAAAAATACGATGTAACGTTGCATTAATGCATCAGGTTAAGTTAATAAACCAAAAATACTTTTTTTCGAAATGCCGCTGAATGGAAAAAAAAATATTGTTTTGGTTTATTTACTAAATCTGAAGCATTAATGCAACGTCACATCATATTATTCTAGATATTTTTGTCTTCTTTAATTTTAAAAAAATATTGTACTACGCCTTATATTTTATTAAAAATATAAGATAAACGTTGAAAATCGGGGTATGCCATTATATTTCTACAAGAATTTATACAGAAGATTATCAAAAAGTAAAAATAAATTTTTCTTTACTAATACCTAAACTATTTAAATTACTTCTTTTCAATTTGATAAAAAATAACGTTGACAGCAATCCCCCCTTAAATAATATTCCGTATTTTGCAGATGTGAATTATCACATTGGAAATCTCGTAAATCAACCATTAAAAAACAGTTAAATTATATGTGAAATATAAGAATGGCGAGAAGAAATAATGATCTATAAACAAAAATGATATCAATATTGTTCTCTTACCTTTCTCAGAAAGATCTCATTGCACGCCTGGGCTGTACCTTTCCAATGATTGTGCCTGTAACGCACATTGCCCAGTAGTTTTGAACCTCGTAATATCGAAACGTCATAAACAATACGCCTTATATTAAGAATGTTTGTTCGCAACTTGTATTTTTTAATTTTTCTTCTATTAACGTCTCTTTCGTCCGGTTCAGAATACTCTCCGGTGCTTGTCAGTCCCTCCTCAGCAGCCCACGCGCTCAAGACACTCTCAATGAAACTAAACAGCTGCTGTACGTTTGGCTCCAGTTTACTCGGGAAGCACAAGTACGGGTTAACGGGAGCCGCCTTGGCTGCCTGTCCGCCCTTGGCCGCTACCAGGGCTTTCGAAGAGGACGGGTGGAGGGGACAGGCGTGGATCCTATGCGGTTGCTCCGTGCTCGAAGACCGCTTTGTGTTCGACATTGACTTTGTGAGCGACTTCTTACCCTTGTCTTTTTCCAAAGAATCCGCTCCACTGGAGTGCGATTGTGAATCACTTCTGTATGAGCTGTGCCTCTGTAGGTGATGGTGACGAGACCTCAGTGAGGGAGGAGGAATGGTGGCCTGCTGTGTGAGGGTCGGCAGGGAAGACTGCGCCAGGCAACAGTGATGTGCGAGGCAACAGTATCTCGCCCCCTGACCCCGACCTCCTCGTGGCTCGTGACAGAAGCTGACGTCAGGTACCCTTGGCCCTAGTGCTGCCAGATGAGAGCGGTTGGCACAAACCTGCATCAACAGATTTTCCCCAAAGTGGACGGTTTTGTGGCGCCTCCTCCTGCCGTGGAGCACTGCCCCGCTGGCGCCACCCCCTCCCCCGCCGCCGCCCCCGCTGCCCCCGCCCACATGCTGCGCCTGCGCCTTGGTCATCAAGCTACGGGAGTGCGCAGACGCCGATGCGCGCGAACATTTCGGCAGCGACGAGTGGTTCGACTCCACCATTATTTTACCATCACCTCATCATAATTTCTCCCCAGTGCCCTCTTTGGATGCCTTAGACACCCGATCTTTCCTACCTCCAACGTTCATCACTTGCACTAAATATATTTTACTCACTGGCCGATCTTCGACGAATAGAGCGACACATTATTTAACAATGCAAAGAAATCTTCAACTTACAACATCGGAAACAATGATATTATTCGAATATTAAAATCGCGATACGATAATTTGATGAAATTGTAACATGATGATGACTCCTATATTAAATTTAGCTATCACTTAATATCACAAATGGACTTTAACTGCAATAATAAGTATCTATAACGATGACTTATTTTATTCTTAAGCTCGAATGGCCGCGTTTAATGAACACATTTTTTGATTTGCTTTTACTTCAGACACCGTTACAGAAATGTCACCAGTTCTGGAAAAGAGGACATGATTATAACACCAATTAATAACCGTTGTGAACAATTATTGGAACTTACTGAATATATATTTTCATTCACCATAAAGTTTCAATATTCTTTTAGGTTCATCGAAGAATAATTTCATTAGTTAAATCAAGGGTATTAAAAATATCATTATATAATAGAAATATTTTAAACACCAGGATGAAAGTTTGTTTGTTGCCTAGGTCCATCAGTATCCATAAAATAATATTACTTGTACAAACAAACCAAAAATTCCAGAAAAACCTTTTACTTCCTAATTCCTTCTCTTACAGAATGAAAAAGTTGGTAATGAGGATAAAACAGTGTCCTTTTCAAATTGTGTTTTACCTCCTGGTAAAACTTATCAAACCTTTTGAGCTTACTTCTTCTGTAACTACATATTTGTATTATCTCATGTACCTACTGAATAGGCTGTTTGTTTCTTGTGATCATGTTGTATGGGCTGAAATCTCGGCTCCAATTTTTCGTTCAAAAATCATTCCACCGAATCAAGATATGATCGGATTTAAACATTATCAAAACATGTGCCAAGATCTTGAAGAATGTTAAATAAAATGACTTGATTTTAATTTAATTTAATAATTAAAGTGTGAAAACTCCTATAGACCCATACCTTTATTTCCTGAAAAAGTAGAGTTGATAATATACGAATAGATATGTATGTCTAATTGAAAAGTGTTGATTTCTAAAGCCGAGGTATGGCTGAGGGCAATGAATATTTTTTTCCAAGAATAAAGCTACCGACATCTGGTAGTAAAGGCCTGGTGCACGGGTGGTATAATGGTATCCACAAAGCCGCGGATTAACCACAACACTCGGCTGGCTGAGCCGTTTTAGTTCATTCCAAATGCCGAAGTGTTTGTAAAGTGGATGAGTGGGGCTATGATAATGGGAAATGTGGAATGCTTTCAAAGCAAAAACAAACTTAACGGGTTTATTTATGTAAAATCCCCCTCCGCTGTGAATGTTTCCCTGTCCGGGAAAATTCTTAATTATAATTTTTGAATAACAGAGCTAGAAGGTATTCATTATTTGGGTGTCTACACATTCACAAGAAGGACTCATTAATTACGGTTAAGTGACAAAGCCACCGACACTTGACGAAATTACGAATTTGAATTATTGCGATAATGTATGTAGGCCTACCCACTGTTAAGGCGAAAATTAATAAATATTATATAATGCGACAAGCTGGAAAGATAATTTGTTAATTATTTCATAATATATGGAATAAATAATACGTAAATTCGCGAAAGGTTTTGATACACGAAATTTTGATAGAAATGAAGTCATTATGTAGGTAATACAAAGTTAGGAAAACAGAGTGTAATACAATGAAAGTTTTTTAAACGAATGAATGAACGAAAAATCCATATAATCAAATATTAATATCGAATTATCGTGGAACATTATAAAAATTTCATTAGTTAAATGGAATTGGGCTGGCCATGTAGTAAGGACAGCAGATGATCGATGGACCAAACGCACCCTGGAGTGGCGACCGAGAACTGGACGCAGAAACCCGGGCAGACCGCAAACGAGATGGTCTGACGACATCAAACGAGTGGCAGGAGGTCAATGGCACAGGGTGGCGAGGGATAGGGAAGCATGGAGGTTGAAAGGGGAGGCCTATGTCCAGCACTGGACGAATAATGGCTGATGATGATGATGATGATTATAAAAAAAAATAAGCCTTTCATAACTTTTATTCAACTGGTGCGAAACCGGTTGCTTAAATATACATTTAGGTCCGAATACAGAGTCCTACCTAAATACTAAATTCTAAATACTAACCATGTAGGAGATCACGAGGCTTCTTAACTGGAGGTTGCTAGACGTTTTTCTATGAGAATTGCATTGCAGAGACATATCTAAATACTTGGCGCATGCGCATCGGCGTAAACTAACATTTGCGAATTGTTAAAAAGTAAGGTTGATAGCGAATTGAATAAGGTTGAAAAAATGAATTTGAAAAGAAATGTCTTTGAAACATGTATCCTCCCAGTGCTAACATATGGATTGGAAACAATGACACTAACTGCCAACACAATATACAAACTGAAATGTACGCAACGAGCTATGGAACGGAAAATGTTAGGAGTGAGCCTCCGGGATAAAATAAGAAATGAAGAAATAAGACGCCAAACAAAAATCGTTGACATAGCAGACCGTGTTGCAAAGTTGAAATGGCAGTGGGCAGGGCATGTTTCAAGACAGGGTACCGAGAGGTGGACCCCCAGAATACTAAAATGGAGACCGTGGGAAAATAAAAGACCGGTAGGGCGACCACAAAAAAGATGGGTGGACGTTATCATTCCGGTTGCGGGAAGGGATTGGCTGGGGGAAGCACAGGACCGAGAGAGATGGAGTTCATTGGAGGAGGCCTACATCCAGCAGTGGAGAGATGGCTGATAAAGAAGAAGAAGAAGAAGGTTGATAGCGAGGAACCTTACGAGTAATTTAATACTAAAATACGAGATTTTTTCGGTAGATGATGATTTTATCGGCTTTGTTGAATATGTGTTTGGTAATTTTGTCAAATCAAATAACAAAGTATTCAACGATCCATACGAGATGCCGAAAATTCGGTGGAATTTCTAAAAAATCGCGACATCGAGCTTTCAGTGTGAAGTGTGAAGTTGGATACATATGTTTGTGTTGTTATAGCAAAAAAACATTTTAAACTTCAAACGTCAGAAAAGAGATAGATAGCTTTCTAAGCCCATAGAAAGCTAGAAAGCTATCTATCTCTTTTCATCGTACACAATAATGTGAAATTCTACGCTATCGACCTTAAGTTTGGCGTAGTATTTAGTATTTAGTTAGGGATGTCTCTGCAACGCAATTGCTAGCTTAAGAATACTAAATACTCCAGTGAGGTTAGGAGTTAGTATTTAGGTACCTAGGACTCTGCATTCGGGTCTTAGTGTGGTGAGTAGAAAGATATGAAAAAATGAAAGGAAATCGTCGCTAAATAAAAAGATTAATTTAAAAAAAGGGTAAAGCCTTCATCATAAATATGTTACGCAGTAATTTAGTGTCGACATAAAATACTTCATAACGTAGATGTTTAATAATTTAGTTGAATCAACAGCATCAAAAGCAAACACTGAGTTTTAAAGTTTATAAAAAAGTTACTTGTTCATACAACACGAACATTATAAAACGAAACAAGAACATTAAATGAAAATTTACGAAATATCAAAAATAATTTTACGATCAGACATAAAAATTGAAGGAATTAATGCTACTCTATAAATTAATCTCTCAATTTTAAACTAATATATAACCGGCCGGCGTGGCACGGGAATGATAAAGTGACGCGCGCCGTGGAGCGGCAAAAGTTTGCTAATAAAAAACAAAATTGTTTAACAAAATGTAGACGGTTGAGCTGGAGGGATTAATGAGGGTGACAAGAATCGCTCGACACGGAGGATGAGAAAGTAATGAAAATTTCAGGTGAAACTTTGCCAGGGTATCCAAAACTGCAAGATAATTCAATTTCTGAACGTGCGGCACAAGTCGATTCTTCAATTCAAATAAATTTACAATATTTAAAGACAATCTATAAACTAAAGTCGGTTGCACACCTAAAGCTAAGCTAGCTGAGGTCATTGTTCATACTAGTGTGCAGACAGCAATCTATGTTAGCTAAGCTATACGAACTAACTGAACATTGTGAAGCTAAGTTAGTTAAGTTAGTTGTGTACGTCGACCCGAGCTATGTGGTGAGCTATGCGGGGAGCCAATTATTTGAGTGTGGTAGGTATATTCTTTAGATGTGAAATTCAGATGTCATTAGATTTGTTCACATCGCCATCTATTGAATGCGTACACTACTTAAAAATAAATCGCGGCCCTTTTTTCGTATAAAAAAAATCTCGAGGCGTGTAGGCAAGTCAAAATTTGAGGTTATAGGTAATTTTGGATGAGAAATAAAAAAAATCAAATATTTTTTTATGGATATAATTATCATATGAAGTTCTATAATATCTTAAGAAATTATAGAACTCAATAATATAATTATATCCATGATATGGGTTATAATGAGGGTTTTGATTCCACCATTTGACGGGACTTGCCCCCCTGGTTCAATGAATTTTCTAACTTATATATTTTATTTCATTACCAACTTTAGTATTTTGACCTATGCGCTATCAGTAGTTATAATTAATTGTTCTCAAAGATATTTTATTAAATGTCTGAAATAAATTACTAATTCTATTTTTATCGTGTTTCTTTGTAGAGAATATAACTTTGATTTATAAAAATTAAATGAAATAACACAAATTAAGTGTGCTTCAGATATGCCCCTTTCAAAGAACTTTTGATTTTTACCCTGCAAATGGATACCCTTAACAAAAATAAAATGAAAATTTTAGCCTTTAAGTCAAGCCATTTTTTTCTTGGGTTACGCAGAAAGTTTTAATTGGAACAGAAACAATTTCTTCAAATAGGTAACCTAAGAGTACCAGAACCTTTGTTTATTTTTTTAAGTTTCTTCTGTACCTATCTAACAAGGTAAAGTTCTAAACAAACTTTTAATAATATGTTCATTGAAAAAAAGCAACGGTTAAATTCAATCGTTTCGTTATTTTTTTTTAAATTACAATTTTAATTTACCGATTGTAATTTGAACATCATGTGTGTCCAGAAAATGTTTTTTTTTTGTTTTATTTCTATAAAATATTAATGGAGGTAGATTGATGGAAAACTTCCAGATAACTGTATCGAATTCCCAAAGGAATACGTCATAAATTATCATTTTGGACAGTACGTACCTATTTCAAAAAGTTTTAAAAAATTGGATTGAATTGTGTTTTCCAGTTTTTAAAACATTTCATATTGATGAATATTGATTGTTACTGGGTGTGTCAAAATAAAAGTATTTGAAATTGATAGACAGTTAGTAATATTGAAAAAAAAATGGGCGTGTTCTGACAAATAAAGGTGTCTGACAGGGAATCAACATCGACCAATGTGTCTGTTAATGGAAGACATGATTTCTAATGGTTTTCCAAAGAAAAGAAAAAAAAACTCGCTTCATACTATAACTGACATGTTTAAATAGAATCAGGGTTCATGATGAAATGTTAAATGAAAGACATTTCAATTAGAATGGATTATTTTCCTGTTTATTAATTATAATTTGATTTTTATTTTATTTCCAATCAATGGCGACTCAGAGTGCTCTGTGTAAGAGCCTATGGAGGGCCTATGAAGTCAATACAAATACATAGTAGTCAATCGCTGTTACCTGTTGAGGTGTCCTTTAACGGAAAAAATCAGCATTTACACTATGGCGTTAGTCTGAAAGTCATTGGCTCTTGTTCTATGAGGGGTCTCCTAATTTGAATTATAAAATTTTAAGAGGTGTTGAAAAATCTCAAATATTCACCTAAGCGACGCGACGTGGACATATTGTCTGTCACTACACAATATTCCTACAGACGAGCAATAAAATTCAAATTTTTTAACTTATTTCGTGTTTACCAATTTCACGCATCAACATACATACCAACACATAATTATTTTTAGTTTATATTATATACTTACTTATTTCTTCCAGCTTGAGTATTTTTTCATTTATTTTCTTATTTATACTTTTTGCCTATATATTAACTTTAGCTCTTACAATGAATAATTTGATATTGAATTTATCTCTTAAATTTTCAATTTTTTTACATTAGTTTGTGCATTTTAATATTAACCAGAATAATTTTTAAAAATATGTTTTTTTTTACTGCTTGCTTGTTCCCTTTACTTTTTCTATGAAAATTGCAATTTTTTAGCCCGGGTAATATTAGATGTTTCTTTTCTCATCGTGTTTCGAATGCACCCACCCTACGATGATGAAAGAAAAAGAAATTATTAGTAAATAAAATAAATAAAAAATATGTTTAGGTATTACTTTTTTTGTAAAAGTGAAAACGTGTATTTAGGCATGAAACTGTATGTATCATTTTTGTTATTATTATTAATATATGGGTACTGTATGTTTTCTGAATAAAATAAAACAAAAAAATAATGTTTAACGTGAACATTCATATTATCTTGCCTCTTGCATAATTCGTCGAAATGTCCTTATTCAAGTTAAATGCTAATAAATCGATGTGTTTCCTAGACTTTCATCTATTTTTAGGGCTTGAATAACGACGTTTTATTTTGATTGAACGAACTCACGATAAAAAATTTATTTTTGCACAGATGAAATATGATAAAATACACATTTTTCCAGAGTGATTTCCATTACGAGCATATTTAGTCTACGGGGGTATAAAAACTCGATCAGGAAAAGAAGATGAAGTTAAACTGGGAGATCTCCCCGAGGGGAAATATAAACCGAGGGATAGAAAATTGGAAATAGATGCATTTTTGTTTATTTAATACAAATTTTAATTACTTAGCTCTCCTCAATAGCGAAATGCTTTTAAAGTTAATTGAATTAAAATATTTTTTGGTATAAGAGAAAACAAATTAATAGTACACTTGGGATCGCGTTTACAAGAATTATTATTTTTTATTATTATTAAAGCTAAGCAGTTTAAACCAGGTATTATCGGAAATTATTATTCAAATATCCGAAGAAAAGATTTTTTTGCGGTTTATGGAATACAAATCACTTAATACAAATATAACCATACTAGGTAATTGAATACTATTTATATGTACCAACCAAATTAATACCTGCCTACCAATATTGAAAATCTACCTACCAAATTCAGTTAACTATTTACAGTGTTAATTTTAAAAATAATTTAGACATCTCTGTTATTGGCTTAAATGTTAGTAATGATTTTTGGAATGTATGAAATAGCTGTTGAGAGGAAATAAAATAAAATAAAAATAAATTGGTAAATTATATATTTTGTGCTATTACGTACATATATTTTTTATTTCCTTATAGTTTTTTTATGTACTTAGGTTTAAGACGTAGGTATTAACTATTGAGACGAAGATAATACTAAATAGGTATACGTGAGTAAGACTAGCTATTAACTTTAAATAAAAAACCGACCAAAACAAACTAGTAGAAATAACTCAATGTGTTCAAACGAATTCTACTGAACAAAAACTTCGAAAATCTGTGCCACAGCGGTCAGAAAAATTTTGAATTCAGAAATATTCAAAATATTTATTTGTACACATATTTTTTGCTCATTCCGGAATTCTTCGGAACCGGAAAAATGTACCTACCTGGAATGAGAGTATAAAAAAAACTTTACAAATTTCATTTCATCCTATTTATGGAGGGTAGAAAAAAATAAAAGAAATGGAAGGACATATCCGTAATGATTGAAACATTATGGGGAATCCCCAAATAAAGGGATGTACCCTTTTTCTGGGTAAATGTAATCCCCATTCCCCACAGGATAGAGATCTATTCAGATAGTACCTGGTATCATACCAACCTCATTCTTTAACCTGTCGAATCTCACTATCTACTAAGTGATCTGATCACAATTCGACCGTTTTTAATCTATTTATTCCAGCCTTACCAAATTTTAAAAACGATTTCAACTCAAACGGCATTTGTATCTAGATTATGATAATTTTCTTATCAAATAAAAATCCAAGAAACCAGATTTTCGGGTCAGATTCAAAAATGCAAATATATTATGTAAATGATTGTACGTTGCTTGTCTTGTATGTATTTAACTTTTGTAACTGTAAGAAATTATTCAATGTTAAGTATATATGTATTTACATACATAATATTACATATTATTGTTCGTGCAGAGGTCCAAATTTAACCGTCTTGAAAAATCTTACTTATAAACGTATACTAAGATGTGACTAACTAGTTCACCGAATTGTTTACGATCACCCTCATTTTTACTCCTCACTAACCCAAGGGGATATAGTGGGGAGTTATGATTTCGCAATTTTTAAGGCTAATTTTTATTTGTTGGCAAATTCACAGAATGTATTACATAACATTATTTACATAATCTTTTAAATATAAATATATTCCAATTATGAATTTACTCGTGAAATATTACAATTTTAAAAGCTTGGTAGAAAAAAGTATTAACAAACAAAACAAATCGAACTATGATGACAGAGGAAGTAACAATAACAATGAATCAATTTACAATAATTTGAAAGAGAAGAAATAAATACATTAACAATATAGAGAAGAAATCTTAACACATTGTGTAAAAAAAATTGGTAGAAAAATCAATAGAAAATATCATGCTGAGATTGAAAATTTCATCACAATGTATCTGTGTGTGTGTGCTATGTGCAGTGTGCTATGTACGGCGTGTTAATTTTTACTTTATCGATTATAGACTAAAGTACTGATTCGATTCTTTTCAAATTTTGCAAATATGTATATCTAATACTCGCTTAGATCCCATCAGATTTTGAAGGATATCTGAATAGTGCTTCTCAATTTTTTTAACTGACAAATTTAGTATGAGTATAGTACCTTCATATATTGAGGCTAGTCTGTAGGCGATTATTGATTATTATTATTACAGAGATGATACAATTTTCGACGAATCGACAAAACCACGTACGACCAAAGATAACAGAAATGCATGAATTGCGAACATTTATCCTAATATAATCATAAATATTATTAATTTGAATCGTATCGTCATTTTCCTATTTGTGATAGGCAGAGAGAACCGTAAACAATACTATATTTATTTATTTATTTATTTATACATCTTTTTGTACATAATATAAACAAATATAATTGTACACTGGCGGGCTTATTGCCATTAGGCAATTTCTTCCAACCAACCAGATTACAAAGTATGACAACATTGTGTATGTACAACAGCAAATAAAAAAGAGTAAAAGAAATAAAAGAAAATACGTATAACACTTAAATACTATTAAAACAAAAAAAAAATTATAATTCATAGCAAGAAAAAGGATATGGTAAGGACAGGAGAGGAAATCGGGATCAGGTGTTCAAGGATAAACATTCCTTCTTTAGTTTTTTCTTGAAAATACTAAGTGAGTTAGACGACGCAATATCCGGACTAAGGCTATTCCATAATCTTGCTGATTGTACTTCGAACGAAGAGCTGAGAAATTCTGTATTATGGATAGGTATGGAAAGTGTTGTACATTCAGCAGATCGGAGTGGAAGTCCATGACTGGATAAATAAGTGAATTTGCTTTTGAGGTACTGTGGCAGGTTTGGGTTCGAGAGAATATTGTACAATAGTGACAAAATGTGTATATTGCGCCGCTATACTTTCTCAATATTATTAATCTAACATATTTAACTAACTGTACGACATATGCAGTCACAAGATGCCACATTTAGGAGGTATGTAGTAATCGATCGGAGTTAGTTATCTGAGAAACTAAATAAATAATTAAATAAAGGTATATATGTTTTATATAAAGGTATATATGGTTGGAAATTAAAAACTCATCTTTTCGCAAATCGTATCCAGATTGTCCTTCATCCGTTCAATAATATTATGTTTACTAAATATTATGCCAGTTTACTTTGAATGGACTCTTTTTTATAATTAATTTCATCTGGATTATGTAATATGTATATAACTAGATTAATTTGTGATTTCTACGTATTTTTTTAAGTTTTATGTTTCACCATCTTCAATGTGTTAGCTATAGGACTAATTTTAACTTAATTTTAACTTATTGTATTTTTTTTAAGTCTTATGTTTCACCATTTTCAATGTGTTAGCTATATGACTAATTGTAACTTAATTTTAACTTATTTTTTTGCAAACTGAAAGCGCCCTTGAGGTGACCACGGTTGTAACTAAACGGCGCTTTATAAATTGTCCTTATTATTATTATTTATATTTTTGAGTGAGAAGATTTTAATATAGAGTCGTATGACCAAGTAGTAATGAATTAATCAGAATGTTGTCATGTCAGAAACATCCACTAGCGTAATTTAAGAAATTAATAAAATATGATAATTCTGTTTGAAATATAGTTTTGCAGTGTAATACAAGGTACACTTTTAAATTCCGTCAGCATGCAAAGTGTGTACAAATGTACATAGAAAGTTATTGAAATAAAATCATTTTGCAAATAACGTTGATAAAACTTTTGCGTGAAATATGCTGCGTCCCTCTGAAGCGAAATATTTTTTATACCGACAGTCTGCATCCAAGGGTACGTATAATATGCATTTTTTACAGTAGTTAATAATTTAAATTTTCAGCAAGTTCGGACAAAATCACACGACTTTGTTGTCAATACGTTTGGTTACGTTCGATGACATGTTTTTACTTTAAGGATTGAAATTTGACTATCATACTTAATTTAGTTGTAAACTATATTCTGAAATATGAAAATGTAAGAAGCGTAAACAACAGACGAACATGTATAAAACGATGTATGAATGTTGATGAGGCGATGAATGTGTGTCAAGATAGAATAATATGGCGTTCGGTTCTCTCTGTCTACCCCGTGAGGGACGTGGCGTGATGGTATGTATGTATGTATTTAGTTCAATTAAATACAAATAAATTGAAGTTTAGATATATTATTATTTAAGCGACTTTTTCTAGTGTAGGTATAGTACAAGGTGGGCCAAAAGAAGTCATCTGGGCCAAAATAAGTCATCCAATGTTGTTTGGCTCTCATTTTTTTCTAAATGAAAAACTTCGATTCTGTTTTTTGATTATGTTTATTTGAATCTTTCATATAAACATAATCAAAAAACAGAATCGAAGTTTTTCATTTAGAAAAAAAAATGAGAGCCAAACAACATCGGATGACTTCTTTTGGCCCAGATGACTTCCAATGGCCCCACCTTGTAGTAAAATTCACCACAATTTATGTAGAGTTCATATTTTTATCATTTGGATGATCATTGTTAAGAGCATTATCAATCATTTTTATATTGTAAAGGAATTATTTTGAATATTTTATATTATAACTCACTTTTTGAATTTTTGAAAAGAGAATAAAGTACTATTCAGAAAAAAGAAATAAACTATTTCTAATACTCTCTCCATTTGAAGAGATTTTCCGCGATACACATATCTCTTGTCGATATAACGTTCGATTTTTCAATATGATTTTTATTAGTTTTGCACGAAGCTCAATATAGAAACGAATTTATCAATATTCAATTTTATATAGGAATTTCTCAGAAAATATTTACTTTGATTTCCACGTATGAAATTCGACGAGTTCAAAAAAAAAACTTAATATGGTACGACTCCGACGCTCGTCCAAGTGACGACCATCTGAATGTACCCCGTATGTTGCAATGCAGATCCATCGCTAGGAATATATGAATACATTACTGGCCACCATCCAATTCTCCATCTCCGCTATATTCCCACTATCAAAGGAAACTGGCAACTACTCTATTTTACAACACTATGAAGCGTGCCTGACGATCCTGCGGCACTTCAAATTAAATCTCACACATTCAGTACAAAACGTTTTCGAACCAATTTATTTCATTCGCTACATAATAAAGTGCTATCTAGTGGTGCTATCAAACATTATGTACTTCAAACCCAAACACTAGATATTGTCCGAGTGATAGTAACGTTTTCAATTAATCATTTTTACTGGCTGGGTTTTTGATATACCTACTCTTTCTTATTGAATATAGGTACGAAAAAGGTGAGTCTGGCACCTGGGAATAGTAGAAGCGTTTCAATTTTTAAATATTTGTATGGATTGAGATGACGTAAATTCATTACTTTAGCCTTTCCATAGTCTAGCTGATGGTACTTGAAAAGAAGAGCTGTTTTTAATTTGATTCGAGTGTCCAAACTATTTGGAAGCAAGTATTCTTTCATTCGGATATTGTGCTTATTGTTTATGTACAAACAACAAACTTATCACAAACCAGTTTTTTTATACAATTTTGTGGAAGGTATTATGTAAAATGAGATTTATGAAACATTCAAGACAAGCTGCCATGTCAAGGATAGGTTACAGTACTTACAGTAGGTAATTGTGAGATAATAGCATAGGTATGGTATAGGAACCAGGTAAAGTATAAGAGTGAGACAGGGTTGTTAGCTATTCCCATGGCTATTCAACCTATATTAGTTTTGCGTAAAAAATATGAAGAATATTGATATACGAATGAGTGGGTACTGTAACAGTGGGTACGTGATTCGATGTCTGCAGATGACATTGTTTTGATTGTGGAAATTGTTGACAACAACATTAAGTAAAAAGTGTAAATAATAGACAAGCATGTATGAAAATATGTATTATGAATCTGAATGATGCGATGAATTTATGCAAAGGCAAAAGTGTATGGCGCTCGATTCTCGACACTGATCCAAGAAGGGCAACAATATTCTTGTATAGATGAATATGTATATTCATCTTGTAAAAATGTACTCTCATGTGATTATTTATATTGAGTACGTTAATGGCATATTTATGTACATATATTGATTTATTTTCGTCCAATATCTCATAGAATATTGTTAATGACCTTTAGTAACATGTTTACGTCTATTTGTTTAATTGTTCAACGTTTGTAGATATGTTCCTTCAAAGCACACACTAATAGGAATACTGTGATGGGTAATTTGCTAGACCACATAATGTCGTACCCACAAAAAGTTTTCGTACAAAACTGTTCGGTCCGAAACTTTCCACAACTATGCGTTGTTTATCTAATTTGTGTTTGTTTTACACAATATAATCTTTTGTGCTAAACTTGTTTTGATTAAAATTGAAAGAGAAAGCCACATAGAAGCTAAAGCTTACTCACATATATTATTTATTTAAAGGCTGGCCAATCTTGACTTTGGTATGACTCATCGCAAAAATATGTCGATCGAACAAAAATACTTCTGCTTTTAATGTATCTATTTCTTATTCTCTGTATATAAAAAAACAAAGACGGAAGATGAAAGTAAGTCGCAGTGAAAAAACCAAACTCCCATATAAAATGTTGAAACGTACGTCTTTTATAAATCATACACTTATTTCGAAGATACCACGTGACGTTTGTGAATGTGAATGACGTTTTAAAGAAATATTTCAAATCTTCGTCTATAGGGTGACAATTTGTCCTAGTGCGTATTTTTAAACAACAAAAACATTATTTTAACAAATAGAATGTATGAAATTTGTTTCATACACACCACAACCATTTATTTGTCATTGATATTTTATTATTTATTAAATATGATGTGTTTAACATGACCTGTTTTACTTTTGAAAAATCGTTTATATTGTGTAAAGTCCTCAGTTGCAACATCAAATCACAGTAAACCTTCAACATACTCGAACCAGTTGCTTCTCGGACTCCTCCATTAACACAGCAGCCCTACTATAGAACAATCTTGACCGAATTCTGTGTTTCACCTTCTCTTATTATAAGATCGAAAAAATATATTATTAATTTATCAGATTGCAAACCTTCCCAAAGGCTACGTAGTGCACTACTTCGGAAGCGTAGAATGGACCTAATTCCTTATAGCTGCCCTTACGCAGACATGTTAAGTAAGGTAAGAATTAATAATTACATTCTTTATTGTCTTAAATGATGTAATAAGTGAAAATGGAAAGATGATCAAAGTTAAATAAAACGAGTGGGTTGTGGCCAACACTAAACTCTCCACACCACAAATATTGACAATGAAATATTTTATTCATTCTAAATTTTACGATAGTATATTTTCATGTTAAGATAGACAAACTATTAATGCAGTATGGTGAAGAATTCTAATGTTGTATGAAATATTTTAATAAAAGCAGATAAATTTTGTTTTAAAGGACGTTACAGCATTTTGACAATTTTGACACGTGATATCATATGAAGAAATTTTTGTTATTTATGGAAAGCTAATCAGTTCGATGTTCAAGCTCTTTACATTATAACATGAAATCAAATTACTGAACTTTTCCATACAAAAGAAATTTATCTTATTATATACATTTTTTATCATACTAAATTTTACTACCAGGAAAATAAATTTTTTATCGATAGTATATTTTTATGTTAAGATAGACAAACTATTATTGCAGTATGGTGTAGAATGCTTATGTTGTATGAAATATTTTAATAAAAGCAGATAAATTTTGTTTTAAAGGACGCGAAAGCATTTTCAAAATTTTGACACGTGATATCATATGAAGAAATTTTTTGTTATTTATGGAAAGCTAATCAGTTCTATGTTCAAGCTCTTTACATTATTACATGAAATCAAATTACTGAACTTTTCCATACATAGAAATTTATCTAATTACATTTTTATTCATACTAAATGTTACTATCAGGAATATAAATTTTCTTCCGATAGTATATTTTTATGTTAAGATAGACAAACTATTAATGCAGTATAGTGAAGACTGCTTATGTTGTATGAAATATTTTAAAAAAAGCAGATAAATTTTGTTTCAAAGAGTGTTAGAGCATTTTGACAATGTTGACACGTGATATCATATGAAGAAATTTTATGATATCTATGAAAAGCTAATCAGTTCTAAGTTCAAGCTATTAATATTCTTATATCAATGTAAAATCAATGAACTGAACATTGCCAAATATAAAAAAATTCTCTTGTTACATATAAGTTTCATACAAATATCCATTAAATAAAATATAATTTTTGAAACCGTTGAATATTTTTCTTTTAACATTGACCAACTTTGAATACAATTTTATGAAGATTCTTGGTGTTGTATAAATAGTTGAAACCAAATTAAAATATCTATAATTTCCAGGTCGTGAGAGCATTTTTTCAGATTTAATAGATGAAATCATAAAGAAACATTGGGAAAAAATGAACCGTTGTCTATGGAAAACTAATCAGCTCTAAGTTTATGGACTTAACACATGTGATATCAATATGAAGTCAATCGGACTTATAGTTTGGGCTGCAGAGAGGACACAAAAAAAAAACAACGTAAATGATGAATTCATAGAGAAGAAATCAAAAGTTGTCTATGGAAAACTAATACACATATGATGTTAATATGAAATCGATCAGACTTATAGTTTGGGCTGTAGAGAGGACACAAAAAAGATAAATGCTACGGCGTACGGCGTACAGCGTATACGCCATACACACAAACACATCACGACGAAACTCATAGTGTGCATTCTCTACATGATACCCATTGAGAAATTGATGTAAAAAAAATACGCTTAAATTTTGCGAAATCATGACTCTCCCCTATTCCATAGTGTGGAGAGTAAAAATTGGGTCCATTGTAAACAAAATGATGGTCACCGTATTGGCATCCAAATTACATGTAAAAACATACGACTTACGACGGGTCGCATAGTTTTTTGATGACGTCATACTAAAGTCAAGCGTGGCCGGCCTATACTATCGTGGCACATACAAAATCAAATTAGAATAAAAAAATTGAAATCTATATCATTTACATATACTCTTTTATTAACGTGCGTACACAATTTTCAATTGTGTTTTCAGTCTGGATCTGTAAGTCTCCAGAATGTGGCAACTTGTTACTGTGTGCAAATTGAATTAATATTTGACATACATTCAGTTTATATTTATTCAAAATTTGCTTCTCATAAAAACATTAGAGTAAATAATAATATAGTAATTAACACAATTTCTTAATTTTACGCTTCGTATAAAGTAACAGTTACGAATTTTGTTTATCTACAAGTGTGATATCTGGTCTATTGTTATGTATGGTTCTATCAGTTACATAGAATAGATCTGTCATAGTATAGTTTGTGACTGGAGTTTTCAAGAGCTGGTTTGGGTGTGTATTTGTAATAAGGCATTTTGTCAGTTTTATTTACAATTTTGTGTGCAATAGCTAATTACTATTATCAATTAAAACTATGAAAAAATTATATTTAATTTTACGTTCTACTTAAATTTTTCGCAAACGCGACTCCCATTCACCGGTATCGCTCTATGATGAGCATCGTCAGAATGGTGAACAATAATGATGAAGACCATCAATATATAGATTCACAAAGAGGATAACAACAATAGATATGGAAGGGGGCAATTCTAAGAAAAATTAAATACCCGAAAGACATTAAGGTAAATATGTATGCAGGTATAATAAAAATAAAATTGAAGTGAAGGAATGAATATACAAATATTGTATTAAAAGGACAGCAATTATATTGAATAATGGCCAACAGAAAAACCCGACATTAACTATTCTAATGGTAATAATAATGGAGAAGTATTAAAATCTATTTGTGCGTTAATCAAAGGAACGTTGCTGTTACATTTTACTCTATTTATCTCTAATATTTCAAGTTTGTCTAATTTTTTACCTTTTCTTAAACTATGTATAAGATTTATCCCAGTTTGTAAGTTAAACGAATGCTCACTCTCAAGTAAATGTGTCGCAAAGTTCGAAGTGTCTTTTTTCAAACGGAAACACGCAAGATGTTCTTTAAGGCGTGTATTTAAAGATTACCCGTTTGACCAACATATCCGTTATTCGCGTTTGCGAAAAATTTAAGTAGAACGTAAAATTTAATATAATTTTTTCATAGTTTTAATTGATTATGGAGTTCTACCATTAAGTGACAGTGTCTAATATTGAAAAAATTACTATTATTATTGTTTTTGTAATATTGTGTTACTAAAAAATATTTTATGTAAAATTGTAAAAAGTGGCTTGCCGTAGATACAAATAAATAAATAATACATTTGCCATTTATACAGACTTATACAGAATAATACATGAGCGATGATAGCCCAGCAGTAAGGTCGTCGACCTCACGCAATCCGGGCGGGGCACGCACCTCTGGATTTTCAAAAAATCTATGTGCGGATGCATATCACTAGCTATGTGTAGCCATGATCCAATTTGTCTGGTTCCCCTTTCTAAGGGTTACGAAGGTCAGATGGCAGTCGATTCAATGTAATAACCAGACTCGCTAATTCCAGGATCATGGTCAAAGCATACCCCGATAGAAACGGGACAAAAGCGCTACGAGGAAGGTGATACAGAATAATATGTACATTCGAGAGTTTGGTTGTAAGTTTGGTATAGTAACGTCTTTACTTTTCCCTTAAATGCTGAATATGGTTCTGTGATCTCACATTTATTTATATGACTAAATTAATTGCACCATTTGATCCCTCTGTATGAGAAATGGTGTTGGACAGTCGTGGTATTATTCATTTTGTAATTTTGATACTATCTTTAGGTTTATAGCTATCACTTATACATTCAGGAGGATGCTTTTTATTTATGAAGTATTCTTTATAGATTAAATTTGTAGATATTCTTTTAAAAAATGTTTTATGAAAGGTGTCTGAAAATCTTGGAATAGTTGCAGAGTTGGGTAATCAGGTGTTTTATTAGTAGTATTTGCGTTAATGTTCTTTGTACGGCTTAGTACCTCTAGTTGGCCGAAAAGCAATACAACATGAAATACATAAATACATATTATCATCGTGCTGTTTCCCTGTTATTGTGGTAAGCAGATATAATCGAGCACCAAAAACTTGTCTTTGCATACATTCAATACCTTCCTCCCATTCATACATATTTCAGAAGATTGTGTTGAACGTTTTCCAACCGGTTTTCAGCCAGTCTCCACTTCTTATTCAGTGGATAAAGCGTATTTTATTATCATGAATATACAAAAAATATAAATGTTCTCATTTAATTGTACGCAAATACACTTATCGAGCATATTCAATTTTAGTCATTTGAAATTGTAAGGAAAGGCGAGGTGTTTTTTTTTTGTGTGAAATATTATCTCTATTGAAGTGTGTTTAATATCGTTAACGACTTTGTTCGATATAATGATCATCTACTCAATTCGTTTGATCTATAGCTATTTCCATATATGGGAGAAATAACGAGGAACCAACCAATCAAATTGAAAATAATAACAAAATAAATCGATTTGTTATATAATATTATGTAGACGTGAATTAAAGATGGCGGAATACCTGGGCTTAACCCCAAGAAAAGAGGCGTGTATATATGTACATGTATAAATTATGTAGATAAATAAAAAGGTAAGTAACGTGTCCCACATTTATTCAATTTCTGCAATTTAAATCTAATGTATTTATATTTCCCACTCCCGAACGAAACGCCTTGAACTGAGATTGTATGTGTTTTAGTGGCGGTGTTAGGTGGAAGTGGAATTATTCATATTTCTACAGAAACAAGTGGAAACTTTGAAGACGAATTGGAAATGTAATGAATATTTCAAAGCGTGGATATTGCTAGTTTTAAACCCCAGCTTCAAATGAAACGCGCTCGGGAGAGTCCGAAAGCTATATATACAAAAAAATGGAAAAACGGAAATATTTGAATCTAATTTTATCAAACTTTTGCGTGCATTGAATACGAATTTTTCGAGTCGGTAGTTTTGAGAAATTCGAATACGTTGGTGTCAATACAATTTCATAAATTCTACGACGTGTCTGCAAAGAAACATCCTAATATAATTTTTTCAATATTTGAAACTGTCACTTCATGATAGAACTCCATAATCAACTAAAATTATGAAAAAAATTATATTTAATTTTTCGTTCTACTTAAATTTTTCGCAAAGAACGAAAAATTAAATGTAATTTTTTCATAATTTTAGTTTTATCTTAATATAATATTTGCATCTTTCGAACACCGAGATACATTGATTTTTAACATCAATTCATTACATTAAAAAAATAAAGCCTTTCATGTTTTTGTAGTCTTTTGTCAGGCACTTTGTTTTGTTTACGGATATGTTGTATTTCTTAGATACAAGATGAAATTAGATGGGTCGGTGGCAGAGCGGTTAGCGCGCTGGGCTAGTAATCCAGTGGTCGCGAGTTCGAATCCTGCCTCGACCGATTTCGTTCACCTAAGCACAAGCATTTATTTGCTTATTTTAGGTAACGTAGGAAGATGTATAAATGAAAAAATAATACAACAAGTGATTTCTTTGATTTATAATGGGAAATAAGTTAGTTAACGTGGTATGTAATGCTGACGTTGCTACAATATTATCAGAAAATGAAGATGACCTACAAAGAATGCTCTATCATTTTTTTAAATGAATATGTCCTTGTTAAACAAGTACAAGTACTTGTTTAACAAGGACAAGGACAGTAAGGAAGTAAAAGACAAGAACAGCAAGGACAGCCTCGACAAAAAAAAATTCTACAAACTTGGGAGGTGTTTCAGTTTATTTATGATGATTTTTCCCATGGTGATCCGTTCCAATATTTGCTGCAGATATTTGGAAGCGGATGTCAACTACTTGGTTTGGGCGAATAGCTCTGCCATTGATAACAAAGTCAATCATTGATTTTTCTCCCCTGCTTTGTTTTCCTCTCAGTTTTGTGAAATCAAGGGCATAAAAGCTTATAATGTGTACCTAATATTATGATACTTCGATAATTCTGTCCGCCTATTAATGGTAATTCGCGTATTCATTTATATGATGTTCTTTTTTTATTCAATAGGATACCAACCTACTTCTGAATGAGCTCATGGTTGTTTATCTTTTCCACTGTATATCAGAATGTAATTATACAATTTAGATGTCCCTATCTTTTTTTTTCTTTGTTTCAGAGATTCCAAATATTAATTATAGGTATCGTTATTCAATTGTATTAAAATTTCTTGTTCGTATCTGTTTTTTATGTTCCGACATGCAATTCTAGTTAGTTACTGGTTTCGAAATCGTTTATGTCTTTTTCGCGCTTTGGTCGAATTAGAGATCAATCAAGGACCCGAGGCTTTTTCCACCGTGCTGTGAGCTACATTTGTTATTTAATCTAGACAGGCAGGTAGCATTACCTTATTCCATGCTCTATATAAAGCAATAAAATTATTTCTTATGCATAAAAAAGATTTGTGGTATCATATTGTGAAACAAGAAGGTATCATATTTACTATGGTAATATTGGTGTTTATTGCGATTGTAAATATTCAAACTCAATCAGTGTTATGAAAAAATTCGCTAAGCTAAAAAAATGTAGCGATAGCTCATCAATTTTAGAGACAAGAAACGCTACTAAAAAATCAAAGGGATTTTGAAATAATGACATAATACCAAAATCCCTAACAAAGCGTTATACGAATACAGATTAAGTACACAGGGCGTATTTAGCCTACATTGTTATCGAATCGGTTATACCTGAGATTGACAACATTCAAATTAAAGCCTTTTGGTTGCCTTCCGTAGTTGAGACCCTTACCACGGCCTACCAATATAAGGAAAGTCTCGCATCAAGCAAGCTTGGACCGGCCGAGTTAAAATGTACCAGTCGTTGTAAAGATTAATGATTCATTCTTTTTTACAATTAGTCATCGTCACCTTCTTAGAACTTATTTTGATCTGTTCCATTCTTTTATTTGAATATTTTTTGTTTTCATATTTTATTGGACACAATGTACTTTGTTTCTCATTTAAAAAAATACTAAAGGAAAATAAAAGTTTTTAATGTCGTTTCTCTGTTTTCAGGTATTCTATGATATGTGATTCTGTTGATTTTGATTGTAATATTCATCAATAAAATTGATTCTTTCTTTTCACAGCAACAAACTCTTTTATTTTCTCAGAATAAAGGAACAACCATAGAATTATAAGGTACAGAAGCCGCGCGTAGAACAAATTTCGAATTCAAATGTATGTCAAGTTTTTTTTACATATGCGTGTGAGATGGTAGATCTGTTGGTCTACGTATTATATAGGTGTGCGTATCGGTAGGTGTACGTATATGGCTGGGCGAGAGAAATTCGTCTATTTTAGCGTAGTTTTAGTTGGCATACATTCATTGCGCTGGGTATCTGTATCATATATAATCTAAGGGAACAACATTATGTATACTCATTGCAATAAAACATTCAGAGCAAGGTACAAGGTAAAAAAGACCCGGGAGAAAACAAATTTCACCTCTAATATATCAATTGAAAAATATATCAAAACTACGAGATATCTCTTTAAATCAATTTTTAGATGGAAATCGTCATAAAGACATTTATAAAGAGATATAGTTTAAAAAATACATTATGTAAATTTTAAAATTATTTGTAGATCAATAATAACACCTATTATATGTCTTGATTTAATATTTATTATTTATCTTTGGCACTGTCAATACCTAATACAAAAACTAATATATTTAAACTCTAGACAGAGATGACATATTTTTTAGCTCTCATCCATCTTTACCTGTATCACTATTTGTATAATTATGAGCTTTGTGCCGTCATTATAATTTACATCATACCTTTACATATATCATAATATAGGCAACGTTCAAAATGTCAGATGTCATAAACAGTTCCTATTTTACTAAATAATAGAGTTGACACTGGACGTTCAAAACTGACATGTTGACTGGCCTCGTGCGACCCGACCTTTACGGTTTCACCCGGCAGCGAATGCTTTATACGTGACGTGAGATGATGATTTCCCTCCGCAGCGGGAGAGGGGTATGAGAATACAGAGAGCCGGGGGGGTGGGGGGGATTGATGAGAGCGCGGGACGGGGTCGTGGAGGGGGGGGGAGAGAGGAATACTGAGGGGTGAGGTTTCCAACAACCTTTTCAAAAAGACTTCTCTCCAACCCCCAATCGCCGAAACGCTCTTTCAAATTAAAATCTTTTATCAACCCAACACACACCCCGCCCGCTGCTGTGGCTTTATGCCGCACCAGATTATATACCTACATATACATTTGATTTCGTGACGAATGTTTAAATGCCTTAAACATTTTTAATAATGATTAGTGATATTTACTTTATTTAAATCTCATACACGGCCCGGTATTACAGTCGGCCCTCAACTCTCAAACTCAAAATTAATGTTAAGGGGAGATTGAATCCATTTCCGTGTTACAGTGCAGTATGACATGTCAGTTACTAAATATTCAATTATAGACATATTTTACTTATTCTGTGGTTATTATCTGTCAAATTTTAAATAACCTCAAATAATACGAACAACAAAACGGGACGCTACGACTTGAAATACTATTATTTTATCATCCAACATGGTAAATTTAATTTTTTTCACCAAAATAATGCTTTTAAATGCCCATGTTCGTTTCAATTTGGCTCTCAGTTTGTTTTGTTGTGTGGCGCCACCGTCTATACAACTAACGCCTCTAGTGATAGAACACTGAAACTACACTTGTTGCCTAGCAACGAGTCGAGAAATGACAGTTGACTCACCGTTAAGTACTTAATCCGCCAGAAACGCTGAGTTAAATATTTGTCGTTTTAGTGACGTATTTGAAGGAAGACTAGGCCTAAACGGACACTGTAATACGCTATATTTTTGTAAAACTTGAGTTTGGCTCTTAAACTGAGACTGTAATACCGGCCCTGTGTGTTATTTCTTTGTATAATATATTTAAAACAAGAGCTTATAACGAAAATTTTTGAAAGCATATATAATATTTATTGATTAATTTTTGTAATAAATACCCTAAATGGGCTTTAACATAATTAATACGTGCACAGTAATGTTCGCCAACCTCCACCAGGAGCGTCACAAGAAGAAGAAGAAGAAGAAGAAGAGAATTGTTTATAAACCAATTTCTCAGTCCACGGCACTTCCAAAGATAGCGAACTTATTTTCAAGCTCTCATACATGGACGAGTAAAATACTTACATATAAAGAACTTTTAAAAATTGGATTTATATGGGAACTCAATAAATGGCAAAATTGGTGTACGTTTCGCGAGCGCTTAAAGTGATCACGTAAACCAGCCGATGACAGATCGGTAGCCCTGTTGGTGCCTCATTGTTCCGTTTCTCCAATAATATTGCAACTTCGTCTCCATTGAGATATTAAATTGTCGGTGGAGAAACGGTTCCAGATCCAGACTGAATTCACATTTTTAAATGTGGTTTTAGTCTGGATCTGTGAGACTATAGTATCATAAAATTCCAGAATGTGGGAACTCGCTTGTTATTGATAGCATTTAAATTAATATCTGACATAATAACTGTCCGTTGCTCAAGAGGCAATATTAAAACGTGTGGGATGTGGCCAACGCTAAACTCCTCACTAACAAGTCATTCTACAAAGCATTCGAATTTTGTATGGAAAATATTCAGCATTTTCGTGAAATCAGTTTGATAAATTATATTTTAATTGAATATTTTATTATGAAAACTTGATAACTCTTCAATGTCATTTTGTGTAAGTGTTGTGCCTTTTTACCAATTTGAAAATAAAAATTACAAATTTTAAGTTTCCTGAGCTTGGGGTCACTTTGAAATATTTGACAGTTAAAATAAATTGAGAAGCATTATTTGGATATCATTAAAAATCTAATGAGGCCTAAGCGAGTAGCAGATAAACATATTTGCAAAATTTGAAAAGAATCGAATGAGTACTTTAGTCTATATTCGATAAAGTAAAATAAACACGCACATAGCACACACACACAGATACATTGTGATGAAATTTTCAGAATACATTCTCAGCATGATACTAGTTGATAATCTGCAATAAAAAAATACCCTTAAAAATTGCGAAATCATAATTCCCTTATCTATATAACTAACTAATCCCGAACTATATCCCTTATATACTTGGGTTAGTGAGGAGTAAAAAATGAATGAAATATGCATGTACATAGTTTGATGACTAGTTATCCAGTCTTGTTGATAATCGAATTCTTTCATCATTTTGTCAGTTGCCTCAATGGCGTTGTTTGTAAAGATAGTTTCCGTGTTAAGTCTTCGAGTTCAATATGTCTGTTACATGTCTGTTGTCTGTCTTCAGAAACGGAAGGAAACACTCGACAGATAATAGTTACGTTGCAAAACTCTATCCCGTTATTTATTTTTACCTCCATACGTATAACGATCACTCGTTTTACATCCGTGTAACGATCGCTCGTTACATACAGATATCCTATTGTTAACATCTCGCTATACATCGTTTTTTAGCGCCAGAGAATGTACCTTATATAACATTTCTCTCTTTATACGCTGCACTTGATAGTGTAGAGAAACATGCAATGATTATATTAGGTATTTCAAGATACGTGTCTTTTAAATTGTACGGTTTGTTATCAAATATCGTATTTTTAAATTTGTGGTACATTTTAACAAAAATTAACTACGATATATATCGGAAAAAACGGGCCGTAAATTCGAGACTAGAGTTAAAGAGCATAAGCATCATGTTTAAAAAATGATAACTTCTCGGAATTCGCGGAACATTTAATACTAAATGACCACCAATTTAATATTCAATCAGGTACAAAAATTTTACACATTAATAAAGTAGGTTTACGCTTAGATAATTTAGAGTCAATTGAAATAAAAAAAGCAATTAATTCAAACAGAAATATAATAAATAATCAAGTAAATTTAACTTACAGCCCGCTTTTAAATATGTTTCCCCTTTCCATCAATCGTACCAATCAAAGCCATTCTACAGAAGACCCGCCCCTAATGACCTCTCACCAATATCCAAATTCATAGTTTTCTTTTAAGCACACAGTCACATTCTGCGTTTAGTGGAAATTCTGCCTGAGGAGGGAACGGTTAGTTCCGAAACCGGTCGCTAATTCGATTCTCACGTAGTGTAAACAAAGTTAAAAAAAATAGTTAATTTTTGTACGGTTTGTGACTAATTGTATGTAAAACTTACAAAGAAAAAGATCGTCCTATTAAGGGAGGAATAAAAATAGTATTATTATGAACCTAGTTTGATTTTTCTAAGTATGTTATATCTTAACATAGTCTGATGCCGCAATTCTTCATTTAAGTGATATAATAAATGATACATGCTACAGAGATCACAACTGTAAGAAAAAAATGAGTGGATTGTGGCCAACTCTTCACTAACTCCTCACAAGTCACTTCATAAAGTATTCAGATTTTGTATGGAAAATTTTCAGCATTTTCATCAAATGAGTTTGTTCAATTATATTTTTATTTCAATATTTTATTATGAAAACTTGATAATTCTCCAATGCCCTTTTATGAATGTGATGAGCCTTTTTACCAATTTGGAAAATAAAATTTCAAATATTAAGTCTCCTGAGCTTGGGGTCACTTTGAAATATTTGACAGTAAAAAAAATACCCTTAAAAATTGCGAAATCATAATTGCCCACTATATGCTCTTGGGTTAGTGAGGAGAAAAAAACAAAACCATTTCCATAAATATGTGTGTGACAAATTGCAATATTATTTTACAAGTTAAAAATAATATACTTACAATAATAAATTATGGTGATCGTTATTTGCTACATATAAGAATTCAAAGTTTGAAAATCGAATGTTTTTAAAGTAAAATATATTTTTTATGTGATTCCTTGTCATGTAGTCAAAAAATTTAATGTTGAATACCTATTTTGCGAGTTGCGTCAAATCTCAAATTGGCTAAACTTCTCGTACTTAATGAATTGACTTTTTAATCGTCGACTTAACTTTTAATGAACAAATACTGAAATAATACTAATGAATCTCGATTGATTTAAATATAGGATTACTAAAACAACATATTTATGCAGTTTTTCAATTCATATTCAATGAATATTTGACAGCGTATAAAAGAAAAGCGTCTTAATGGAAGAAAGGTGAAAAGAATCTAACAGACTAAGAAGCTTTTTAAATTGATGTTAAATGGAAGTACATAAAGAAGCGAAAATGTTCGTGACTAAACAAGATACGGTTTCGAATTTCCTAACCAGCTACTTTACAATTAATATTATTATATATTTTTTCAAAATCAAAAGTTATATTTCAACTCTTAGGAGAGAAATATCCGTCCATTAATCAGATCATTGTTGTTATATTCACTCAAAACTAATACTCTCTAGAGTTTTGTGAAATTATAATCCTCAGACAAAATAAATTGGTATATTCACGTGTTTTTACACGTTCATACAAATCTTTTTTTGCAGGATGAATTGAATTCTCTAGAAACGCAGTTATTTTTTATGTTTTTTTTTGTAAAAATTGAAAAATATCGATATCTCGAATATTTTCACGTGAAAAAACGTATTTTATTTGATATCACATACTAATATTTCCATAAGCTTAATTTGTATAAGATATAGCGTATGGTCTTTTTTTCTCATAAAGAAGACACTGGTTTTGGATATACAAAAAATTCACGCAGTCAAATGATTTCTTATTAAATTATTAATCATAAAAATCTAACTTATTCTCCTGATTTCTTTGTTTTTATAAAAACGAATTTAAAGCAAATTCCATCTAATGCGAATAACTACTTTATCTTTTGTCTGTTTCCGTCATTTGTAGAGCATAAACATTTTTATTTATTTTTTATTCTTTTGTTAATAGTCCATTACAAAATAAGTAGGTATATTTTGGTGGTTGGAATCATTTTAAATGAATGATTTTTTATACGTTTTATGTATGAACCTGGGAGTGCAGGTTTCGTTTACCAGTCCGCATCCTTTTTATATGTGAAAATTGCAGACTTTAACATTATTACATTATAATCTGTATGTTATTTGTACCTATAAAATCCATCGGTTTGTGAAATATTTACTAACTGATACTGCAAGAGAAGAAGAAAAAATATTTAATTCAGAAATCTACCTGGGTGTGCGCTTAACAAATAAACAAGTTTCATTGGAATCAGAAGATGGTATAAGAGAACATTTTCACCTATAGAAAAGGGATGCGTACTGGTAAACGCAACCACTCCACGGTGCCAGACTTAACTTTGTCATTGCTTTATTCAATATGGAAGGAAATATAAAAAAAAATTGTTTTCTTTTATTGTATGAATAGTGTACAACTTAATGTACTCTCCATCTTTAAGTTATCCTCACTTTCCTATCCCACTATCCTTAACAATCTTTTAATCATTTTTTCTTTACATTTTTTCCCTTCTGTTGTGGATATATATAATTGGATGGCAGGCCTAGCTATAGATTGTACCACTTATCATAAATATTTTAATGAATGTAACCTGTTCATCTGTGTAAACCCCCAATAAAATCAAATAAAATAAAAAAAACATTGATTGTTTTTTCACGTTGCTATCTTTTAGACTATATTAATATAAACTTTCCAAATAATAACAAAACTAAAATGAAATAGCTTCAACAGCTTCTGAGATACATTTCAAAAACCTTTTGGAATATAATATTATTCTCAAATTCTCCATATTTTGGTTTCAAACCCGTTTCTCACTTTTATATTTTGAGAAATGTCTCTCAATTCCCGATATGACATCCTCGACCCGCCAAAACAAATTCAATACCCCGCGAAAAGCACATGAGAAAAAGAAATGAAAAGTTACAATAAATTGTGCATTTGATGGGATGTTATTCCAGAGAAATATATTTCCAATGCATTCACTACTTATATTTGAAAGATATTCGTGAGATTCCCAAGAGATGGGAGAACGAAGGTTTAACCGAACATGTATTTCTAAAACCTCTCTCACTCTCTATTCTCTTGTGTATGAAGGTAACCGTCGTTTAGGGAATCACCAGACCACAGCCAGAAGTTAACCCTTGCTCCAAATGTGATAATATCATATTGATTTACCTGAATAATTTGTTTAGGGTTGAAGGTGAAATCTTTCAAGGGAAACCCGAAACAACGATTTCGAAAATAGAACAGCGGCTTTATTATCTAATGCATCCAAATTTAATCATTATTTTGTATTTTTCGCTAATAACCTACCTTTGTAGGTATGTTTTAATCGTAATATTTGATAATTTCAGTGTATGCAGGCAACAGAAAGGTAAGTTCTAAACGATAATTTGAAATAAGGATCGGATTCGAGTGTAGAGTAAAAATCTTACTAATAAAAATCGACTGCACGCCCATTGACCAGTATTTAATCTACATAAACACCGTATTAGCCCATGTAGCAATTTTTTTTTAAAATCTTACTAATTAACGCTGTGTAACGACTGGGTAGTTGCAAAAGACTTGCAACAGAAATTAATCCGACAACGTCGTAATTTCACAAACGCGCATGCGCAGTGCTATAATTTTGACGTTTGTCGTGTTTAATATTTTCATGTGTTTTTCACATTTGAAAATGGAAAATAAAACGAATAATTTAATAATACGAATATCTATGCGAACACCATTGTAGATATCATAAAGGAGCTAATTTTTGACAACTCTGCGCTCCTAAAATGCACAACTATCGAGAATAAAATAATTTATAAAGATTTTTCGTCATTTTATTCCTAGATATAAAAATGTAAACATGCAGATCAAAAGCAAATTTGATTTGATCTTATAACACCGCTTAACTGCCTTGGACAGGCGTGCAAGCGTTGTGTAAAATTTCTATACACAGTCGTTAACTAACTGATCTGCTCAAAGCATTTATTTGTAACGTTTGTGCCTACACGGGTATTAAACGGTTGTGTAACTTTTTCCTCGCGTTTATTAGTAAGCCTGTAAGGCTATTGATTCAATAAGTCATAATTAATAGTAGGAATGGGATATCGGAAATCTTTTTGAATTAGCGCGGGACAGGGTGACCCACGCTCAGGTAATCTGACATATCGCAAAAAGAGTAGAGTAGGATGGGTAATTAACTAATTAAAAGAATGGGCACGTGGCGAGGTACGACAGTGTCAGGTGGCCACTTACATAGGATCCTGAATTAGAGGCTCTGGGATGGCAAAAGAGGCGTATTTAGATCACAAAAAGGTGGACATTTGACATTGTCTGGTTTTCGGGTCATAGATCCGAATACAATCCGTCCTACCTAAATACTAAATTCTAAATACTTACCATGTTTTCATTGCACAGCCACTCACTAAAGTTAGGAAATCACGTGGCTTCCTAACTGGAGGATGCTACTAAGTTTTTGTATGAAAATTGCATTGCAGAGACATATCTAAATAATTAGCGCATGCGCGTAAATTAACATTTGCGAACTGTCAAAAAAATGAACCTTATGAGTGGTTTAATAATAAAATACAAGATGTTTTCGATGGATGATGATTTTAGAAACTTCGTCAAATATGTATTTGGTACTTTTGTCAAATCAAATACCAAAAAGAGTATTCAGCGATCCATACGAGGTGCCGAAAATTCGCTGGAATTTCAGAAAAATCGACACATCGAGCTGTCAGTGTGAAGTTCGTTCATTATGTTTGTGTTGTTATAGCAAAAAACATTTTAAACGTCAGTCTAAGCCCTTCGAAAGCTACCTATCTCTTTTTTTCATGCACAATAATGTGAATTTCTACGCCATCGACCATAATTTTGGCGTAGTATTTAGTATTAAGTTAGTGATCTCTCTGCAACGCAATTACTAACTTAAGGAGACTAAATACTTCAGTAAGGTTAGGAGTTATCGATGGAGATCGCGATACCACTTCCACGCCGGTGACGTTATAGAACCCATTGGTCCTGTTCACCCCCGGACGCAGCCGCAACGTCGGACAACACAAATATCCACTATCCATCGGGTTCAACCACTGCCCCCGAGAATCCAACTTCAAACGGCGGGGCTGCCGCTCAAGATTGGCAGCTGGGGCAAGCCCCTAGGCACACCGATCGAACGGAAGGGCTTGTCCCCGCACCCCTCGGTCCTCGTGTTGGCGTCCGAAGGCTTGGCGGGCTAACACCGGGGGCATCCGACGCAATCATCACCTGTCAGATTTTACGTCTCAATTGTCAACACAGGATGTCTGACCCGACGTCTGCGCCGGCGGTGTGCCCGAACCAAACAACATTCGCCACAGTTGACGAGTCACTGCCGAGCGAGACTAAAGGCGTTCGTCCTGCTCTTCTCTAAGTACAGAATTGAAGGGAGCACAACAGCGTCCAGGTAAGTTTGTACTATGTATTTATATTGTAACTATCTATGATAAAAAAAAACGAGTGGGTTGTGGCTAACGCTGTACTCCTCACTTCCAAGTCACTTCACAGAGTATTCAAATTTTGTATGAAATTTTTTCAGCATTATCATGAAATGAGTTTGCTAAATTGTTTTGATTTCAATATTTTATTATGCAAACTTGATAATTCTTCAATGCCATTTCAAGAAAATGATGTCGATTTTTAGCAATGTAAAAATAAAAATATCAAATTTTATGTTTCCTGAGCTAGGAAGTCACAATGAAATATTTGACTGTTGAATAAATTACGAAGCACTGATTAGATATCCTTCAAAATCTAAAGGGGTCAAAGCGAGTATTAGATTTACAAATTTTATGAATTTTAATATTTGATTGTGAAAACATGATAATTCTTCAATGCCATTTTATGGTGGTGTAGCTTTTTAGCAATTTCTAAATAAAACTATCAAGTTTTATGTGTCCTGGGCCGGATTTGAAATATTTGACAGTAAAAACAATTGTAAAGCACTGATCAGGGGGGCAAGTCTGGTTCGACCGGCGAAATCAAAACCCTATCGATTACCCATATCATGGGTATAATTATCGTATGGAGTTCTATGACATCGAAAGATATTGTAGAACTCCATATAATAATTATATCCATGATATGGGTAATCACGAGGGTTTTGATTTCGCCGATTGAACCAGACTTGACCCCCAGATATCCTTCAAAATCTAATGGGGTCTAAGCGAGTATTAGATATACAAATTTGAATAGAATCGAATGCGTAGGTACTTTAGTCTTTAATTGAAAAAGTAGAATATACAAGCCGTACATAGTATATATCATATAGTATATAACACACACAGACATTGTGATGAAGCTTTTAGAATACATTCTCAGAATGATACTTGTTGATTATCTACAATAAAAAAATAATCTTAAAAATTGAGAATATATAACATTTTCATAAAGATAAAACAATTCACATTACACCGCAACACAATTACGAGACGACACGCAGGAATTTTCTCATGACTCCAAAGACAAACACGACATTCGGGCAAAGACATTACTATTATTTAGCTCCAAAAATTTTTAATAAGATAAAAAGTGAAATAACGGACATACAGTTGATGAATAATTTGAAATACAAGAAAACAATAGAAACATGGATTAGAAACAAGGGCATTATATACTGCGGAAACATGATCAAGCTACAATAGTTTATATTTTTATTTTATAATAGGTATATTTTACAACAAGTTTTAGTTAAATACAAGTTTAATATTTTTTCTGTCAGATATAACGCAGAAAAAAAAATTCTGCCACCTCGGTACAGGCTCAGCCTAGTGAGGTGGTGTATACCAAAAAATACTATAAAAAATGTTTCATATAACTTATTTAAATTGAACTTTTTGAAATATTTTTATTGTTTGTATATTGTTATATTTTGTTTGGTTCCAATAATAATAAAAAAAAATAACTCCCCACTATATGCGCACTTTTCAATTTTTGATTGCGACGGCTTCTAATTTGTAGAACTCCATTATAAAAATGAAAAATATAAACACATATAATTCTACAATAGATTTATTTCACTCCCGACGACCTATTGTAGAATTATATGTGTTTATATTTCTCATTTTCCCCACTATATCCCTTGGGAGTAGTGAGAAGTAAAATCAATAAATACTATTTTTTTCACTATTTCTAATACTCTTATAACATTTTTAACCTTTATTGATAGGTAGCATTTTATTTGTTATTTTCTTAGTACGGAATAAACAAGTGTTGAGTTGGTTGCAAAAACAACACTATAACTCTTCATGTAACTCAGACAATAAAAGAGAAATGTTCGCTGTGTTGCTAGCTCTAGGAAAATAAAAATAATATTATGATAGTAATTTATATTGTAAAAGATATATTTTATTTCTTCGAGTAATCAGCAATAGTCCCAAAAGACCAATAAATATGTTGTTTTTTTTATTATACAGCTACAATGAAATACACAACGATCCCAAGTATTTAAGTAAATCTCTTAAGATTTGAAGTAGTACGATGGGTAATCATTTCCTTCCGGCTTATATTTTAACAGTACTTTAATCATCGTTTTTCTATAGGAAACTATAGGAGATTTTTAGTAAACACCTAGTGAATGCAAAATGTATGAAATTATTAAAATAAAAATATTTTTTTGTACCTACTCTAAACCTTTATTCCCGATGCACCAAGACGCCCGGATTCGAATGCTCTACAACAGTCGTATTAAATTTGTATGTGCAAAGCAGGACAATATACAGTTTTTTTTACCTATCATCGGCTAGTGATCACTTTATATGCTTGTGCAGAGTCATTGCGAACCTGTTGGCATAAACAACGTGACATGATATAACAACACAACTATACTTTGACATTGAATCGACCTTAGCACAAGTAATGGTTGGTCATTCACCTTTTCAATATACATTTTTTTTGAGAAATCAAACTTTTCTGTTCCCATAAATTTAATACATTATAATATTTAGACCAAGTATTTGTAATTAATTATTCTGATAGTCTGGTTTAGGCGTGACACCAAAAGTTTCTCACCAAAGCCGCTTTAAAACTAAGTTTTATGTTGACGCCTTCGAACTTTCAGAAACGACCTTCGATTATAATTATGTAATCGATAAATTATAGAAAGAAAGTATAACGCTACAGTCAACTAAAATAGGAAAATTGGGTTCCCATTTTTAGCAACTAAAATTCAGTATTTCAACACCTAGGCAAAAAATTAATCATGATCTTAACGGAGTAGGTAAAAATAACTTAACACGACCACTATCCACTTCTTGATATACTTTAATGTTCTTCCGCTCTTTATCATTTTTCTAATTCTCAAGATTTCGATATTCTCATATTTCAGCTTACTCTTTCAGCTTTCTGCAACAAATCATCATCGTCATCATTGGCGCTACAGCTCTGTGTAGGCCCCGAACTCCTCCAGAATCCTTCTCCAACGTCCCTGTCCTCCACTGCTCTCCTCCAGTTTGCTATTCCGTTCGCCCTTATGTCGTCTTCTGTGTCGTCCAGCCATCATAGCTTGGGCCTGCCTCTTCTTCTTCTGCCCTCAGGATTGGTATTAAGAATCTTTTTGGGGATACGCTCATCATTAATCCGGCTGACATGTCCCAACCACTGCAGTCTACGTACTTTTTATGACTTGCACAATGTTGGGTTCGTCATATAATGCCTGTAGTTCGTGATTATATCGCATCCTCCAAAGTCCATTATCATTATTATTTCAGAAACAAATAACTTTCATTATTAATGAACGAAAATAAATTTAGGTGTTTTTCCACAAGAAAATCGATTATAATGACCAAAAATTTTCGCCGAGGTGGCTCGGAATTATCAAGGTCTAAAATAAAAACTCGAATTTTTGTGGAAAAGTGTATTTGTTCATTAAATTTAAAATGGATTTCCTCTCTGTTATCACAAAAACTTTAGAATTATAAACTTTTATTATATTTGGTTTAACCATCAAGTTTATCTTCGCCAGCTTTTACTGCAATTATTTTATCGAAGTCGATGGACACATCTTTCCATCTTGCATTATGTCTTGTTAGTACATTTATCTTTTGATCATCCATTGTTTGAGTGCATATTCGTCTTATTCATAAATACGTCATTATGAAAGAACTCCGATACTTAAGCAATGTATCGAAAAAAACTTTAAACTACTAAGTCATAACTTAATTTTAAAAGAATTTCATAAAGACCGTTCCAAGTTTCCAAGACACCAACCTTTTGCTTGTTAGTGTGTTGGTTTATGATCTTTTCAAATAGATGGCAGTAACGTAGAGCGATTAATTTAAAGCAAGAAAATAGAATATTTTGAAATACATATTTTACAACAAATATTTCCTGGTTATATCTCATTAAGAAATATTATATATGAACATGGCGGCAATATATATTATGTTATGATATTTTTTTCGTATAATAAGGTTGTATGATAAAAATGTTAGAAGCCTGGAAAGTTAAAAAAAACATCTCGCACATTTCCAATAACAAATTTGAGGCCCAAAGACGCTTGAAAAACATGTCACACGTCTCATATACTATCCGATATCCCATCTTTTGTGTTTTATCGTATTCCGATATAATAACAAAGATAAATAAAGATGATATACTTCATTACTACTAAAAAATTGTTGGAAAATGTGAGGTACTCGGAAAAGACGAAACAGCGTATGGTAGCGAGGCTCCAGATTTCAAGGACGTACTATTTAGAGTTATATTTTGTAAATGAAACGTTGGATTCAGGGAATAAAATAAGTACTTTTAAGTTTGAAATTAACATATTAAATCCGGTTTATAATGACTTCAAAATATAGATATAAAATTTTGTGATAAATCTATATCTATATATGAATAAAACAAATTCGGGTTAGTTTGACTATTTATAACTCAAGAATGGCTGGACCAATTACAATGATCTATTATTCGTTGGATTCGTCTCCGCCCCGGATAACATAATAATTATAAAAATATCGGAAAAATTAACGGAAAAAAATATAAATAAACTGTACGTCTGGTACCTATTATGCAAACAATATAACTTATGAAATCTAAATAAATGAATCAAAAATCGAATGTAAAACTTCAGTGTAGGTAGGCTACCTACTTGACAAATCATCGATAAATTTAGAATAGAAACTCGAGGTAGGTACCTAATAATATTGATTTAATCAGCATTATTATTGAAATCATTTGAAAATGAAATTTATTCTACGAAGAAAAATTTAAAAACAAAACATATGGATTAAAGAAAATGTTGACATAATGCTTGGGGTCATGTAACATTCAATATTGGATGAAATGTCTTTAAATAAATGAAAATGAAATGGAAAAAAAAATGAATGCTTGGGGCTTAGATTATATATGATATTGGAGTTAGATTGTGGGTTAGATCTTGGGCTGTCAGATACAGAAAAGTAGATTGCACATGCATTTTTATATTATTATTATATCTCATAAACCATTGAACTAAATAGATTTTTGAATCCATTTTATTACGTTGATAAAATCCTAAATAAGGTTTAGCCAAAAGTTAACACGACATCCATTGACTGAGGCAGTACGAAGTTCGCCGGGTCAGCTAGTATTATATAAAGCAGACAGAATCGAATTCATAAGTATTTTATTCCTAATTTTTCCAAAATATTATAAATATGCTTACTTTTTTATATTTCAATTATGATCTTATTAACAGTCAGAAATAAATAAAATACAATTATAATAATTACAAAAAATTCCTCTAAAAATTTTGGAGCTAACAACTCCCTCATCAGTCTTATTTATAACTGAGATAAGTCATTATGCTGGTGCTATTTTACTGTTAAGACTAAGTTTGGCGGAGACAATTTTGGGTGGGTCTTTTGTAGAATGAACTTGATTGGTAGAAAGAAATTAATCTTTGGTACTAAATATACCATATATTGGTATGTAAAAATGTATATAAACCCCAAAATAATAAAAAAAGAAACGTTTCCACAACTCTCGAAATTGTGTTGGTACTTACTTGACATTTGAATTTTCAGATTCTCAATTAAAACATCTTCGGAAAGTTACAATTCGAAAGTAAATAGGTATTAGAACATTTTTAAATTTATTACAAATTACAGACAAACGAGATGTTTGAACAATTTGATTTATTCATCTTGATTTTAATTGATTCACTTGGCGTTAATTGATTCCGAGAAAAATAAACAATTTTATATCAACTTAGACACAACGAGTCTGAATCAAATAATGATTATTGGAATAATATATATTTTTTTAAAATAAATAACAGGAATTTGAATATTCAGTATATATTTTTTTTATCTACATATATCATAAATAAAATTAAAATGTAAATGTTTGTAACTTTTTTAACATAGGTTTTTTACTACGATAAACAACAAAGTAAGTATTATAACAAGCATTAAAATATTTTTTTTTCATATTTAAAAAAAAATGTTTTTGATAGGAGAATTCCATCTAGTCAATAATTCAATGATTACATATATTTTTTTTAATTGCGTATTTAAATATGTTTCTATTGTTTTCTTCTCCGAGGTAGATAATACAAATACCCAAAATATTAACTTAAATCATTCTTATAATCGTGTCGGCCTTCGTGGCTCAGTTGGTTGGGTATCTGACTGCTGATCCAAAGGTCCCGGGTTCGATTCCCGGTGGAGACACAGTTTTTAATTGTGTTTTCAGTCTGGATCTGTGAGACGATTAATATCGTAAGTGTCCAGAATGTGGCAACTTGTTATTGAGTGCGTGTTAAATTAATATTTGACATAGTACCTGTTAGTTGCCCGAGAAGCAACTAAATAAATAAATAAATAATGTTCTCATTTATTTTTTTTACTAACTATAAAATTCTACAAGAATTTTTTACGGCAATATTCAACGAAATATACAAAATAAAATAAAAACTAGCAAAGAGTTACTGATCGTTGTACAAGTTAAAATATTTCCTCACCTACTTGGTAAATACTGTTAAGTGTGTTGTTATTTAAAAAAAAAGTTTTTCAGTGGGTCCTAATGCCAAGGGACTATGAATAAATTTGCTTGTTTATTCTGTAATGATAGAATTAATTCCCATAAATTGGAACATAATACGGCAATTTTCTATTAGAACGCTCAAATACGAACACTACCGTCAAATTAATTAAGCTTTGAAAACTTTCCTTTTTCGTCTGGGAAATTGCTGTGAGGTTTCCCAAAAATGTTGAGGAAATTGAAATTTCAAGTGTTAATTTACCAACCGCCGCACACCATCGTATAATAACACGAATTACCCTGAACTAAAGTTACACGAAAAGACATCATGGGGAGAGAGAAAAAAAAAGCATTTCGTTTAAGTGAACGTACCACACCTACGCTTATCTTTTGCTCATCTCATGTATGTACAGCAACATGAATATCCTTGTAATTAAACGCTATACAACGATCTTGTTTATTATGAAATCTCTTTTTTTATCATACCTAATCCTACATGTGTGTTTCCTTTGATTATACACCTGATTTCATTTATAAACCTCATAATGTTTCTTTTTTAAATTCCTTTATTTTTTTTTCCTGTTTAGATGTTTTCATATAAAATATTATTTTATTATTGTATTATCTTTATATATATAATTCTTCTGTACGTGTGTATGTCACTGAACTCCTTTTAAACGGCTGAACCGATTTCGATGAAACTTTTTGTGTGTGTTTATGTGAGTCCCTGAATGGATCACATTCACAAAATGGAATTTAATAAGAGAATAATAAAAATATCAATCGTTATAAATATTTTCGGAATATGCATTTTGAATAATAATTGCAACATTGTTTTCCGATATGTCATAATATTATGCAATGTTGGTTATGCCATTAAAACATGATTTTTTTCCACAACTCTGCGGTATTTGTTTTCATATTTTTAATATTTTATGAAATTATTAAGTTGTTTGTATATATTTTTATTATTATTCTATAAAGCTATTTAGTGTTTTTTAAGTATATTCTGTTTTAAGTGGTATAACGACGATAGGTATATCAAAGTAATCTCTATGTAATGTTTCGTAATATTTTCTTTTAAATATTTAAATTAATTTATGAATATTATATTAAATTATTTAATTTTATGTATATTATTATCATTATATTATCGTGTGATATTATTATATTGTTATATATTCTGTTCTTGATAGCCAAATTTAAAAAAAAATCCGTAATGTAAAGTGAGGTTATAAATATATATTTTGTAATCGAAACGTCAAGATCAAACAACAAACGTATATTAGAGTGAATTTTTGTATAGTGAAAAAATGTACAACTACGTATTATAAAATGAGGTAACTATAAATATATATTTTACTATAAAATAAGTTTATAAATATATATTTTGTTTGAAAGACAAAGATACATGTGTCGTGCTTCCTTTAATAAGGTAATCCACATCCATTTTTAATGTTTGTTAAACCAGCCAATAACAGGCCAGCCAACGTTCGTGCAGGACAACGTCTGTCGGGTCCGCTAGTATTATATATGTATCTAAATATATACCTATTTTGTGATCGTCCAAGACATCTTTACCGGGAATTGAACCGGTGACTATTAAATCAAGAATCAGATAACTTTTTAAGTTAATTAAACCGATGATTAAAAAACTTGTAACGTTTGTACATCATTATATATGTATATTAATATCATATATGGAACACTTATTTGTAAATCACTTTAGACACACCAACAAAAAACTTCCTGCAAGTCAAACTTCAAACACGCAAAAACAACATCATATTGTGACAATAAAAAAGCTACGTTGAAATAATTTTATGGTGACTATGTGTAGGTACACATTGTTCGAACCCTTCAGGTAGACTTTACGTTTTATTTCCTATCATAATAAAAATTAAATTGTCGATCATTGTTGACTGGCGTGGAATGTTATACTCAATTTTGACATTTAATGTTTTTTAACTCACACTTAAACCTGACACACTTAGGCTATAGTAGGCTATATAGTATATTTTGAAAATCATTTCACCAGTACCCTCAAAAGATAGGTCTTTGAAATAAAGAACATTTTGTATTTACATCTTAATTCTATTGCATGGTTTTTTTTCAAATTTGAATTTTTTTTATTTTTTTTGTAAAATAAGTTGTAGTAAAACCCTTTTTTAATTTTCTATTGTACATAACTAAAAACTACAAGGCATACGAAGTAGATTTTTATTTCAATTGAAAGAGAATATGAAAAGCTACCGCTGAGTTTTTTATTATTATAATATTTTAATTACTATTCTTGCTTTTAAAAAAAAACCTCTAAATTTTACCTTTTCTTTACGAAAAAATATATCACAGATTAGGTGATACACAATATTTTTGCGTGTTTCATACATTAGAAGGTAATTTAAGGTGCATTTTTGTGTACATCCGTATACCCAGGGTATACATGGTCTTAATATACATACGTGACCATATTTTTGCTCTCCACTACTACGGAATAGTGGAGATTCATGATTTCAAAATTTTTAAGCAATTTTTTACATCAAAATATTAACGGGTATCACGTAGAAAGTGCATACTATGGTATTTGTGTGTATAGTGTAGTGTGAAAACTTTTGTCCTCTGGGAATCTTATTTTTGTTTAAGAATCTAATGGAAATGCACTTCATAAAAATGCACTTAAAGATTGCCAGCACTTCAAAAGGTTTTATACAAGTATGTCGTCCACTTACTATGTAGATGATAGTTTAGTGTTGACCTAATGAAGATCACGATGAAAACTGAATTTTATTGTTGACCTAATGAAGATCACGATCACGATGAGAACTGAATATAATTATTATTGACCAAATGAAGATCACGATGAAAACTGAATATTATTATTGACCAAATGAAGATCACGATGAAAACTGAATATTATTATTGACCAAATGAAGATCACGATGAAAACTGGATATTATTATTGACCAAATAAATATCACGATGAAAACTGAATATTATTACTGACCAAAAATGAAGATCACGATGAAAACTGAATATTATTAGTGACCAAATGAAGATCACGATGAAAACTGGATATTATTATTGACCTTATGAAGATCACGATGAAAACTGATTATTATTATTGACCTAATAAAGATCACGATGAAAACTGAATATTATTATTAACCTAATGAAGATCACGGTGAAAACTGAATATTATTATTGACCTTATGAAGATCACGATGAAAACTGATTATTTTTATTGACCTAGTGAAGATCACGATGAAAACTGAATATTATTATTAACCTAATGAAGATCACGGTGAAAACTGAATATTATTATTTACCTAATGAATATCACGATGAAAACTCTCCAAAAATATACACGATTCGGACATTTAAAAGTTTATATATTACGAAAAAAATTAATATTTTCCTCCTCTCGAATCATTTATCAAGATATACCTACCTATATTTTTCAAAATAATTCCCCTAAAGTTTGACAGGCAATTAATAAGCAGAATACATTATTTTGATCTTATCACGTTGCTTAATTTTTCAGGAACAAACTTTTATAATTATGTAGATTCGTCGTTTCCAAAAAATCATCACCAGTACTTATTTTTTTTTCAGAAAATAATTACTGTACGATAAATCTGTGATGAAATAAATTCATTTAAAAATAAATTAGTAAAAGTATTCAAATAATATTCTTTTTCATCGATCAAATGGACCATTTTTTGGAACATGTACAAAGTTGATTATTTAATCTAGCCAGCAGTGGCTATATTATATTATTTAACTTAATATTAATTCAAATAATAAAAAAAACAATTATTTCAACATTTTGTGAAACCGATTATTTACTCAATAGTGTCTTAAAAAATCAAGTAAATAGGTCATTTTTATCTTAATACTTCCATATCCTTAAAATACCAATGAAATAGTCATTTGCTTTTCTTATTACGAATATTCACTCTTTTTCGTGAATGTCATTGACATTTATTGTAACTTTTACTATCAGTTTCGGAATTAAACGCTCCTTCAACAAGCTTAATCACAACGCTTTGAAAGTTTCTTTCTTGGTGTCTGGTAATCATTTTCAAAAAATATTTGGTTATTTAATAATTCCTATAGGTATTAGTTTTTTTTTTGTAAATCAACATCTGGTAGACAATAGTATCTGGTAGACGTTGGGTTAGGTTAGATAAGATTGAGTTAGCCAGATCAAATAGATTGAGTTAGCCAGATCAAATAGATTGAGTGCAATCTGAAATAAATAAAAAAGAAAAACTGAATTATAGAAAACATCAAATTAAATATGAAACTAAAGCCTTTTTTTTACATATTATGTAGCATATAGAGCCATAAATTTCCATAAATTTTACAATCAACTTAACCCCAACATTAAATTAAATCAGGGAAACCTTCGTTTATCAGAAACAGATAATGTGTTTGTTCCATACGGAATAATCTCAAATTTGGCTTGTTTTGGGACAAATGTCTATAAAGTGTGAATTTCCACAACATTGGAATATCTTCTTGTTCCGTTCAATCGATTAACCCGAATGTTTAGGGTAAGGAATGAGATCGTTATCTCAAGTACTTCAATTATTATCATCCGATAAAATGCTTCAGTCAATGTCGATTCTCAAAATAATTGTACCCCTACTACAGAGAGATTTATCCCAATTCCATCACAACAACGCTTTGGCAGAAAATTCTGTCATTTAAGACAGATTTTATTCAGATTACATAAATAATTTTGACTAACTAATCATCACGCCATTCATTCTATTGAAAGCAGGTAATTAAAAATCTATCGCCTAACTTGCATCGCTTCTTTACATCCACGCATCTTCTCATATATATTTTTAATGTATTGCACACTATACAAGTGAAACAAACTTATTTCTTATTGACAAAACGATATGTACATTGTACATTGATTAAAGTGTGCTGATCAAATAAATACAATGATTAATACAATAAATAAATTTTCACCATAGTTCAATCTGGAACTTTTTCTCAACATATATGATGGCCACAGAATGTTAACACCTAAACGGAGTTATACAGATTTAACAAAGCGGTTTTCTATAATCTACGCTTTAATATGTATAGAATCCAATAAAGTGGAAAAAATTATCTTAAAGATTAAACAGAGTATCTTATTAATTTAATGCAACTTTGATTCGTAAAACAAATCAAATGAACTAATAGCGCCCTTTATATAATCCCGATGAAATCAAAAGTCTACCGCGTTATTAAATGTATGTGGTCGTTGGAATCATATAATAATATATTATGTGAGAAAAGACTATCAAACAAATGCACACAAATTGTGTGTTTGATCCTCGTTAGAAGTAATCGAATCTCCCAGAGATGTTGACGCCACTCAAAGGAGAAACGTTGATGCTTTTAATGGAGTTATTTCATCCATGGTTTAGATTATTTGCTCTTGGTTGTTCCTGTTATTGATGTTGTGCGGTGTTTGTGTTCGTTGTTATAGGAATGGAGAGGTTTCGAGACTAGAGGAAATAAGGCCCATTGCTAGAATGGTTGTATTGTATAGTGAATAAACAAACATTCTGTCGATTATACACAGCTATGTAAAACCATTAGCTTTGATACACATATACGTGTTCGAAACACTAAGCAGTGAGCTAGAGAAGGTAAGTAAGTGCAAGAAGAGTCGCGATGGTGAAATAGCTTTACAAAATTAAAAAAAATATTTAATTTGAACACGTTTGATTAGGTTTATGCCAAATTCCGACAAACCAATGGCTTCTTAATATATAATTATGTACTACGTTCTAAGTTTGCCATTTGCTTATTTTACTAATAATGCCATTACCTCGTCAAAGGGTAACACATCCTTACATAATTTATTAAGATTGAATCTCATCATCAATCTCATCAAATAATTGTACTGGTAAATGACACAATTTCGACAATTTGAAGTAATTAAGAAGATACTCCAACTCATATTATCTAAATATTTATATAAAGTACCTAATTAAGTAGATACTCCAAAGACATTTCCTGTTTAACGAGAATGAGAATTGGTCACTGTATCTTGGCTACTCACCTGTTTAAAATTCATGTATTTAGCAGCTCTATCTGTGAGTGTGGTCTAGAAGAGGAGACTCTGGACCATATGTTTTTTAATTGCAATAAAAGGGCTAATATCAGTGGTTTGTATCAATCCTTTATCGACACTGTTCATATATCTCCAATTAATATTTCACTCTCGCGAAAATCCATGACTGTGAATATTATCTTCACCGACGTTGATTGTTATTTTTTGCACAATTGTGCCGAGACCACGAGTCTAGAGGAGCTTCTAGAGCTACTCTTCGTGCCATGCATTCTTTATCATTCTTACTAGCGTTCTGTGAAGGGGCCGTTTCAGTCCGCTATCTGTATTCAAAATGTATAAAAGACCAAAATCTTTATTTATAATAAAGAATTTAAATTAACGATCACTTAAAGCTTAGCTAAGTATTTGTTTGTACACGGAAATAAGAGGCATTAGTCTCTTTCGTATATTTATTAGGCTACACGATACAAAGCGATGCGGTGCCTTTCAAAGACATTCTTGTTTTTTACCGTTGTCCCAGTTGCAACTTGGCTGTTCCATTTTAAAAGTTTCGCTATTTCGAAACCAACAAAACGATATCGACCATTTTAAACAAATACTCTATTACGAAACGAAATACTTAACCTAAAATGAAACAAAACTTGTGAATTGTCTAACCTAAGATAAATGATAAACTTCCAAGATCTAAGATATCCTTAAATGATATTTCTCTCTTAATTAAATTATAAATGTACATAAAAATGTAACAAAATTGGACCAAGCAATCAAAATCAATTCCATACGGTATTTTCCTTTACCAATAAAATGCTTCCTGTCAGGTAATTGTAAAAACAAATAACTTAGAAATTTGTACGTTGTTTTATAGCATCACAAAACAATTTTTAGCATTCATCCTGTGCTTTAGGTGAAATCGCAATCGCAAATCCAGCGCTCTAACCGCTCTGCCACCACCCATCTCGAACTTCATATAACTTCATCTTGAACTTCATATATTTTTTAAATAATAGTCGTTTTCATACCATCAATTCTCCCCTTCCTTTCATAGTCAGTCTGTTTACTGAAGTCGCATTTTTTTGGAAAATGCGCGCGCTGTGATTTCTATATTTTTGCATCACTGTTTTTGCGAAATTATTTATTTTTTACTCTACCGATTATGTTAACGCTTCGCGTTGCTTGGTGTTTTCTCGTCTAAGGGAAATCAACCCAACCAACTTTAATATTTGATTAAAGACATATGAAATAAATAAATAAATATGGGACACAAACCCATGCTTAATATTTTCTCTCAAAAAGGTTGGCCGTTCATGTTCTGGTTCATAATAATAATAATAAGCTTTACGCTACAATTTAGTCGTAAGTAAACAACGTTTTTATACTGGTCGACGTTAGCTAAATGAAATGTCTCGGAATTTTGGAAAATCTCACAAAAAAGGGTATTTTTATATAATGGGGATTAGTTCTTCATTTTTATTACTTGACGTGTTTACTGTGATTCTGGTTAACTTAATTCACTGCTTTATTAAATTTCGGAGAAAGTTTTATGTCATTTTTTTTTTGTTATTTCATTAAACATTTTAGTTTCTGTTATAAAAATATAGTGTACATATATAAACAGCGGTTTAAGTAATTGTGCAATGTTTAATCTAAAATAATAGCATACAAATACATTTGGTAAACTATTGTCACAGATCGTTTACTTTAAACAAAAGAATTTACTTCCTTGATTGTTTAAAGAGTTTTATTAAAAAATCCTATAAAATGTGAAAAATAATTATAAGTTAACACATGATACAAACACATATTAATAAGGTCTCCAATGCTCCAATGACAGGCGTCTGTCACAAATTACTAAATATTAATTTATATATAAAAAAAACAATAGGTAGGTTGATCTTTTGTAAGTGTAGGTTGATCTTTATAAGTGTAATAAAATTGTAAGTGTAGGTTGATCTTTTGTAAGTGTAGGTTGATCTTTTGTAAGTGTAGGTTGATCTTTTGTAAATGTAGGTTGATTTTTTTTGTCCATGTCTAACCTGCAGGACTACTCATGAAGTTGATTATATTAAGATTCAGGGTGTAGAAATCCTTTATACTAAGAAACGAAATATCGTAGTACACCATACATAAAACTACCAATAAAAAAAATATGCAACTTGTACTAAGTATGCTTTTCACTCTCGACGCATTGTGAATGTTATTTTAAAAAATACGTTAAAATATATCAAAATCACAATTAACACAAATATTTATATAATATGTAGTGTGGAGAGCAAAACGTTAATGTTACATTCATACGATCATTGACTGACGGATTTCTATTAGAATATCACAGACGCACTGTCGGTATTCTAAGTTATTAGTTAATTCTATAGATACTACTATAGAAGATTTTCTGAAGAACTTGCATCTTTAGTCCATCTTCCACCCATTCACAATGGAGTCGCTCGCTTTACTCAATCTCAACACCCGTTCACGGAAAACCTTTTAGATACACGAACTAGTCGCTTTTGATAAAGATCCTCCAAATTCTGTGTGTGCGCCTCAAAACCCGGGTCTTTCTAAGATCCGAATTCATATTTTCCTGAGCAGATTGCAAACCCTCCCCAACGCTACTAGAACGCTTCTTCGGAAGAGTCCCAAATACTAATAGCTGGTGTCCCCTACGAAGTCATGTTAAAAATAATTATTCATTCATTATTTTTATGGATAAATTAATATATTTCCAATTCTTCAAACTTTGCGTGAGATACTCTGTAGAATTTCATTTTTAAAAAAATATAAAAATATAACAAACTTTGTAATATTTCTACTTAACAACTTGTGGATAAGTTTCGATTTCGAGCTTGCGCTCATCATCAGTAACCTCTTATTACTAATAATAAGAGGTTACTGATATAATAAGAGGTTATTGATTATGAGTATAAGTAATAAGAGGCTACTGATGATGAGCGCAAGCTCGAAAGCGAAACTTATTCACAAGTTGTAAAGTAGAAGTATTACAAAGTTTGTTATATTTTTATATATATTTTTTTTAATATATATAAAAATATAACAAACTATTATTTTTAAGAAATATGCATTTTATGATATATATAAAAAATTCAATGTAATATTGCTTTTTACGCAACGTAGTTTTACAAAAGAATTGCCATTGTTTTGATTATAAAGGTACGTATTCTAAGAAATCTGCGCTCCATAATATCTTCTGAACCATTCATATAAAAATACAATGAATAGAGGTGGATTGATGGATATTCGTCATTAACGAAAAAAAAACGTAATTTCGATAAATCCTTACAAAACTTGTTTTATTATTGTGTCAGAGTTGTTTCATATTATGTTCTATTTATAGAAACAATTTTTTTTTACAATTAAAAGGTGAAGAGAATTTGCGCTTATCAGTATTAAAGATTTCTACCTGTAGACCAAAAGCCAGCGACAGACAAATTAACGTCATTATGTAGTTTAAGGGCTGATTTTTATTTCTGTCAAAGTATACCACAGCAGATACCTACGTTGGGATAATATGAACCCTGAGTTCATTATTTTTATTTATTTTTTATAAAAAAATAATTCCAATTATATTTTCCCTCGAAACTGCAAAGCAGTTTTTTTGGCAGAGTAGTGGTGGGTTTGAAAATTTATATTATAACACGTCAGTTATAGTATGTATCGTAATGAATAGTAAATCGTTTCAAAACTTTGAAGGCTGATATCTCCGAAAGCCACCACTACTCAGGGTTCATGTTATCCAACCATTGTTTCCTGCTGTGGTATCCTTTTACAGAAAAAAATTAGCCTTTATTGTATGACCTAAGTACTTGAGTATAAATTTTGTGTCAACTCTTTTTTCAACTTTTCGTTTATATTTTGTGATGCTCTTACACCCCGGTTTTATTTTTTTATTAACTTTTTATTTATGGGTAAAAGAAATAGTTTCCATAAAAGTCGATCCAAAGATCGTCAATATTCGAAAAGAAGCATCCATAATATGGCAACTTGTTATTAGGTGAATTTGACATAGTACCTGTAGGTTGCCTGAGAAGCAATTTAAAAAAAATATTCGAAATAATTTCATCCTGTCAGCTCCTCAAGTAAATTATATGTACAATTATTTAATATGACATTTATATGGGAACAGTGAAGTTGCCCTGAAATCGTCATTCAAATTCTAAGCGATCCCTATGGACCACTAAAATATGATCGATTCTGAGGTGAATCTGATATAACGGTGTTTATTATTAATCTCCGGAGGTTCTCCGCTCATTTTCAGCAAGATAATTTTCCAAGAAACTCTTAAATTTTTATCATCCTACCCTGGAAACCATCGGATATTCAGGTACTATCTGTAAATTTCGAGGAATCGTATAATTTGATGTGTCTGTTTATACATACACCAAGTGAAACATTCAACCATCGGATATTTTTTTTTATTCTTTTTTTAATACAATAAAAAAATTATGCGATGCTTTCTCGAAATCAATTGGATCAATACCTACTGACATTTTTGATGTACCTGAATTTGTATGAAAAAACAAAATTTAAAAAAAAATCACAGATACAGCCTCTTAGGACCTAAGTATGGCTGGAATACGCTTTTGAGGAAGTGATGTTATATGGAAAAATTTTAAAATGCCATTCTTTTGAATTAAAAATAATACTTTTGTTACTTATTGTATAACGTTTTGTTACTTTTATCTCTATTTTAATCTCTAAGCACGTCTATTTTTTCTTTATAACTTTTCTTTTAAATGATTTGACTTCACATATTAATCAACTTTTTGTTTAAATCAAAAATGTATTTGTGTGATGTGTAATTGTTTTTTCTCTTTATAAATAAATAAATGTCATTATATTACCAAATCCAGATTTTCACGTTATTTATAATTTTTTGTACCTTTCATAATTTATTCTGCCCCGTATATAGTTTCAGTCTTAATTTTCTGTTCTTTCAATGTATTTTAAATTAAAATAACTTTAAATTAATTACAATTCTTCTGTTTAATTTTAGAATCTTTTCTCATAAGCTTTTGTTAAATATAATTGATTAAAACCTGTTCAAACCCATTCTGGGGGGTAAGTTTGGTCGATCGGCGAAATCAAAACCATCCTTGTTTACCCATATCGTGCTTAAAATTATCTTATGGAGTTCCATAACATCTTAAGATATTATAGAATTCCATTAGATAATTATATACATGATATGGGAAAACATGGATGGTTTTGATTTTGTCGATTGACTAGACTTACCCCCCAGATCACAAAACAGAAAGATGTGGAAAATTACTACCAAAATGTAAATATTTCAAAAATCGTTATTGATTTGAATAACGAGTACCTATTACTTATTATTATAAAGGAACATATAACCTATTGTGTGTATCAGTTATGGATATATTTTTTTTCCTGCAAAAACAAAAAAAATCTTTTGTAAAATGACACAATACCATTGAAATCAAATCATTGTGATGGTGTATCGCTGAACAAAGTCGCACGCTTACCCTTTTGAAAAAATTAAATTCTCGACACAATTTTAAATTTAATATTATGTTACATACACTTTTATCTTTTATTTTCAGCGAGATGTCGGTGACAGAGTTTACAAAAGATTCAATACTGGTTTATAGTGACATATTTTTTATGGTGACATATTAAAAGGAATTCATTTATCATTTAAATAATTTAATAAAATAACAGAAGCTACATGCGTCATTATTTTTGTTCATAAAAAATACGGATGAATCTACCCTTAAGTTTATATTATTAACTAAGTAAAATTATAAATTTGTTTAAATGCAAAAAATGATTTTTTTGTCAAAGAAAAGCTATCTTGATATCATTTATTTTACTCGTTCTATTATTTTGTTTTAATATTTTTTCCATTTTTTTTTCCTTGAGTTTTAGATAATTGCTTCGTCAAAGACGTTAAAATGATGATTCTTTTTACGTCGAAACTCCCTCAATTTACTATCTTACATAATTATATTTACAGAATCGAATTGAAAATTGGATATTGTAAGTATCTGCATATTATAAAATAAAAAAAGTATAAATTAGTGGTAGAAAACATTAAAATTAATAATACTGGATACGTGAATTAGAATACTATGTACTTACTGCTGCATTTAAAAATAAATCTTACATTACCAAAATATTTCAAATGTCGAATGCTACTTAAGTGTACACTCTCAAAAATATATTTTATTATTAAACATGAAGTCCTTGGTCCACACCATTGAGTTTGCTAGATGGTAAATTGAGCTTTTAGCGTTATAAATTTAATTTGGCTCACCCGGATCGGTTGGCTCATATTTAGGCAAACACATTATGGAAATAACAGGCTTGCGAATTTTCTATGAAAAATACGGACCCGACCTATCTACGCTGAAGCCGTAGATGTTTTCCATTAAAACTGGAAAAAAAATCCTGCATATTTTATTTTTTACATTCAATATTTTTTCCGTAAAAAAAATATTAGAAAATTGAGTTGATATCTGTTTTATAATTAATTTTACTTTGATATCTGGACGTAATAGGAAACATGAGAATGAATAATGCATTAAGTACTCATCTTTTTTAGTTCACAACAAAAAACATTATGAAAGAAAATGTTCTGAAATAGTTAGGACATTTAAATATATATTATTTTTGGGAATTTTCTAGATTGGATTAAGGTTTGTTTCTGGTAAGGACTATATATAATGGCAACACTTTGAATGTGTCTGAACGAAACAGTTTTGAACGTACATATGTATCTATAGGTTGTCCAATATGTTTTATTTGCACAGTATTTTTTTAATCATTTCAAGCAACCCACCTTAAAATTCTACAGTACATAATTTCCAAAAACGTAAAACTATTTAAAGAATGCCTAGCCGTCCGATATACATTAATCCTTTTACTACTGAAGTATAAAATCTTATGTACACAACAAATAAGGAATCAATAATATATTATTAGATGTATGTATTTCACGTGACATCTAGTTTTTTTAGGTTAGTTCAGTTAAAAAGAAAACTATCGATGGTTGTAAATAGATATTTTTATGTTGAATAAAACATGACCCAATTCACAAATTGATAACTCTCTGCCATTGCATAGAAGAGAGGAAAAAAATGGAAGCGTCGTATTCCGTCCCGTTTCAGTTTTCGTTGTAATTTTATTGTGCGCCAAGGTTAAACATTTCTTCCCATACTGAAAATTCCATTCAATAACGATAACAAGGCATCGACATGTTGGCAGAAAGTAATCTATCATTTTGTTGTCGGGAAAATTGCTATGAAAAGCAAACACTTTTTAGGATAGGAGCAAATCGATCAAGCGAATATTACAACGTAATACAAACAACGTTTTTCAATGAAACCATACTTTATAATAATAATAATATATCAAGTTATATTTGAAAAAAAAAAGATAATTCGTTTATGTGTCAACCGCTCCGTACAACTTTCTAATCGATTCTTGATTTTAAAAAAATCTTGGTTATTTTTGTTGTTCCCGACAATTTTCAGGAGAGGGTGGTTTGAGATAATATAACACAAACAAACCAGCATGCCGTTACATATTCCACAAAGGCAAATTTAATCGAATGCCACACGATATTCCTTCTTATTCATGAAGACCGGCAAATATTTCACTGTATTAAATGTAACATAATAATATGATTATAATATTTTGAAATGAATTTGTATTTAAATACGTTGATTTTCTTATTGAGTAGATATCTCCAATTATATCTGAGAATTCTTAAAGATCGACTTTAACCATACATTCATAAAAAATTCATACATAAATCGTTCAACAACCAATTACAACAAATTAAATAATTCGCAAACCCTGGACATTTTTCATGATAACTTTAGTAAATTTAGGTCCCGGGTGGGGCTGTTAGTGTGATCTATTGGGGCGAAATTGAAAATCTTCTAGGTTATTCCTATCCCTCTATTTCCTCCCCCTTCCTGTTCTATAGAGGTTTGTACGCCAAATTCTTAATGAATAAGTATTTTATTTTTTTATTGTTTATATTTTGTATTGTAAAGATCACTCGCATTATCTAGCCATCATTTTGATTGTATAAAAAGCATTAGGTAATTTTACCAGTTTTGCATATATATTGTTTTTTTTGTTTTCCCACAATCTGTATATAACTGTCTGTTCCCAGAATTAAATAAAATAAAATAAAAATAAAATAACAACCGATCTGCCCATGGGAGGTTCCATGGATCACGACCCTCTACAGTGAGAAGATTTCCCGTACATCTAATCTACACTTATGAATTATTATTTTACATCGAATATTTTTATTATTGCATATGCGCAAACATTGGATTTTAACCGACAGTAAATATTCCAAGAAAAATAATAAAAACTACTTATTTTCAAGCGAAAAGAATTTCAGTATTACAATATATAGAACTTTCAAAATTGAATTGATAGGGATCTCATTAAAAAGGCATAATATCATACCAGCCGATGACAGGTCGTAAGCCCTGTAGGTGCCTTGATTTCCCGGTTCTCCTACAATAAATATTCCAACTTCGTATCTATTGAGATAATTAAAAATCTGTTAAAAAATATTATTTTACATTTTTATTTTTGAAATTATACATTTTCTCCTGATTCAGTTTTACGAATTATTCTGTATTTTTTTTGTTATTGTGATTATTTTGATATGCATTAAATTCCAATATTGTTATGACCATATTATTATATTATACATATGTAATATTAGCAGGAAAGCTTCATTGTGCAGTGGAGAGTTTAGCGTTGGCCACAACCCACTCGTTTTTATATTATATTTAAAAAAAAAATAAACTTAACAATATTTTAGTATGTTTTTGCAATTATGTATGATGTCTTATTAATATATGTAGATAATTATTTATAGAAGTTAAAAGTAAAATATAAGCTTATTAAGGAAACTGAGCTATTCTTTGTATATAAATTATGAAATTAGAAGTTGTAATGGAAAGATGTATGTCAGGAAAAGAAACGAGGACACTGGAAAATATTGTAAATTGAAGAAAGATATAGTTAATTGAATGAACGATGACACATTGAGATGGTTCGGCCACATGGGAAGAATGAATGTGTAGAACATCTGATAAATAAAATATTGAAAGCTGACAGGTAAGGAATAAGAGGTCGGGGACGCCCAAAGAAAGGATGGCACGACCACGTGAGCGATTTTCTTAAAGATGGAAATAAAAGAAGCGTGAGCAATAGAGGAAAATTTATGAGACGATGCATGAATTTTGACAAAGTGATGAATGCATATGTAGAAAAAAAATGTGGGGTTCGGTTCTCTCTGCCTATTCCGTGGGGGACATGGCGTGATGGTATGTTTGTATGAATGTATATTACATACTTAGCAAAGAGAACCGAAAATAATACATTCGAAAAAATTTCAATGGAGATTTTGCGCTTTATTTTTAGTGTAATATTGTCTCAAACGTGTTCACCAACTCAATTCTTCAAATATCCGTTCTTCCATTCCACGTCGTATTTTACTGGCCAATCTACCATAACGAATCATTTACCTTCGTTATATTTATAAAAGATAACATTATTACATTTATTTTTAAATACGCATACATATTGTTATATTGCTGATCCTAAAAGTAACCATATTTATTCGTTAAATGTATGTCATATATATTATTTTCATTATTTGTTGAAATATTTTTTTGCAATCTTCCCAAAGCGATATTACATACATTCTCATTATTACATTCGATGAGCGCCTGACAAAGAAAGTATACAAGGCTGAAAAGAGTGGAATGAGAGGTCGTGGCCGCCCGAGAAAGAGTTGGCATGATCATATAAATGAGATTTTGAAAGATGGTAATATACGAAGTCAGAATAATAGGAGAGCATGTATGGCGCAATGCATGGATGTAAATGAGGCAAAACATGTATGTCAAGATAGAGATGTCTGTCGTTCGGTCCTCTCTGCCTACCCCGAGTAAGGATACGGCGTGATGGTATCTAAGTATGATAAAATATTCATGCTTTCCACGCATTTGTAAGCAATATAACACAAGTTTTTAAGACATTGATGTACTCAACAGCACATATCCCCAATATCGCAGGAGTATATCAGCAAAAACGCAGTGATACGAGACATGGAATACCAATCATCTTTATTCCTTCCCCACTCCCCGTAATTCCTACATACCCCCATTATCTATATCCCTAATTTTGAATTATTTATCTTCTTTATATTCTTTGTTATTTTTTTTGTTCTAAGCTGTATACCTACTTCAATTTTAATTTAGTTTTTAACTCACTCCACTGTATATGTTTTTAAGCTAACTTGTCCTTTTTTTACATTACGCATGTTGTGGGAACTATTTTGGCAAATCACTGATATTTGTTAAGTATTGTTTTTATTTATGGATTATAAATTGCTGTATGTTTCCCCTTAAATTACATAAATAAATAAATAAATAAAATGAAAACATATTGGTATATTGACAAAAGTGTTAGTATTGTATTTCTTTATGTATTTTATTTTAAAGTAAAAGTGTGTTTAAAGTTTGAGTATAGAATGAATTTAAGTAAAGTGTGTAATAACATAAATATAAAATACACAAGGAGACTCTAAACAAAGCATTTTACCATAAAATAGCGTCAGTGAAATTGTAAAAATAAATAATAATACTTCTGTATTTGTATAATTTGAATCTTGAATACAACCAAATTGAATTAAAAGTAATAAATAAACGAAGGTCCGCTAAAGTAAAGGTGAGGTGAAATATATTCAGAAATTTCCAAAACAATTGTTACGGTTAAGAATCCAATTAAGGAAACAAATTGTAGTGATTTTCCTTGTTGGTCCTTGTTTTACTTACACACATCTATCTACCACTTGGTACTTCACATTTACACACTTTGTATTTTGTACACACGTTAATTACAATACGATGCAGATGTTTTAACTCTTGTTACGTTTACGTATTCAGTTACATATAACATACAACGACCGTAAATATATTTATATTTTTATATTATATTTGACTAATATAAGGCCTCCATAATATATAACAAATGAAAATGTTTGACAGAAGCGCTAATAATTACAATTTACACACGAACCAATCTTACTGGTTCACATAACGGCCTTTATGATTTTTTATCTTACGTCAACTAACATAATTCCGTTCAGATTTTACGTCAAAACACTCGTCAACGGTACACTTTAATGGCTATACTTTCGTCAAAGGCACTAGCGTCCGTATAATGTTGTTCCTAATAATTTTCAATGATCAAAATGAAGGGAACTTCGAATGATATCATACAAATGTGATGGCGCACGGATGTTATAACTGACCAAACATTGTTTTGATAATAAAATGTTGTCCGATATTGTACGTTGAATATATGGAACTGTTCACTGATTTTATGGATGTTTATTGAAACACAATATTGGCATGTACTATAAGGCCGTTATGTAATACCGTCGGGCATGGCAACTTACTTCAATCCGCGAGGCCTAGCTACAACTGGCTCGTGGAACAGAGCTACGTCAAGCGATCGTAGAGGCCGCGGCGGTTCGTCAGTTTCCGCCGCTCCCTTCGGAGCTGCTCGGCTCTCCTGTCACACTCACAGCGGGCGGGACAAGGACGGAAATAGGGTTTTGTCTGGGGAGCTAACGTTAGAATTTTCCTCTACGCGGATTACAACGATGTTTTCGTTAAAAAGGAGTTGGATATTATCGAGTCAGCAATTTTACTCCGAAAGAGATTTGTCTTTTTAAACGTTTTGTTAATAAAGCACACAGATAAAAGAATGACTTTGTACCTATTTCAATATTATAGATACTTATACGTTTCTTTGCATTCATAGATTCATTACAATAATTCCGACAGTAGAACGACAATAAATTAATTAGAATAGATGAGAACGTTCCTTTTCACGTGACTCTTTGGAATTTATATTCTATTCTACTTAATGAATATATTTATTTATTTTTCTATAATACACACTAGTATCAAAGCAAATGAATATATATTTGTTTTTTTCGATGTAATGGTGGTATCAAAGAAATTTGCTACAGGCAATAAGTATACTATGTTAACTTTGATTCCTTCTTTAGTATAAAATTCCTCAGTTTCACGTAAACAAAGCGTTTTTTTATAAATATAATTTTGTTAATTTTTTTGGGGTTGGCGACCATAGAACCAAATTCATCACAATCTTACAACATTCTAATGAGTGACGCCACATCCGAAAACCCGAACCACTGCCTGAGATTTTTAAGCCACAATAAACCAATCGATCTGCACATATTTAACTGTTCTTTTTTTGTATGTTTTATCCATATATTCCCTACACTAAACAAAAGCTTGAACTGAACATGAAATAATTATTTGATACAACTTCTATATACAAATTATAAAAATATTTATTAAATATGGGTATTAAAAGGCATAAATTAAATATACATTTAGGTTATAATTATGAAACCCCTAACACACTACGTAAATACGAATAAATTCAAGTACATACTACTTTAGTTAGGACCAAACTAAACATTAATTATGTCGTAAGATACGGATTAAAATGATAAAGGTCAGCATATATGTTGATGCATTGTACCTACTATAATATTATCTGGGATATATGTATTAAACGTTAGCATCGGAATATCTACTAATTACCTCTTATGTCAGGATTAACAGGAAAAGTATCAGAATGAAGTAACTTTGTCAATTCTAATTTCCCAAACTTTATCCTACAATATCCTTTGTCATTATTTACAAGAATCTCTAACCCTTTTGATTTCCGGCAGACATTGAAATATCTCCAAAAAACTTGAAATTTTCAATAAAAGGAGACTACAGAAGTGAGGGCTTGTAAAACGACGTGCCGCGTTTCTAACGGATTCTCCTGCAAATAAATTTAAGAATTAAATAATAATAAGCTATCATTTGTCTTAATTTTTATAGAAAAATAAATAATACGTCTTCGTAAATAATAAATATTTCATAATATTCGTACTTTTCCTCATGACTAAAGATAGCGACTGTAGTCCGTCGCCACACGTATGGCCCGCCTCCATGCCAATCTGTTTTGGGCTGAACGTAGAGCACCAGTCACCGAAGACCCCATTGTGGACTTAACCAAATCGCTCCATCTGGTCGGTGAGCGACCACGAGATCTCCGTCTTTCCACGCTGCCCATCACAACAAGCTTCTCGAGGCAGTCTGGTTCCCTTCTGGCAATGTGTCCAAAGAATTGAAGGATACGTCTGTAACATATCGTCGATAGACGATCCTCAATCTTCAGCTCGTTTAGAATTGACACTTTCGTTCTTCTGGTTGTCCATGGGATGCGCAACATACGCCTCCAGTACCACATTTCGAAAGCATCGATCCTTTTTCGCTCTGACTCCCTAAGTGTCCATGTTTCCACACCATATTTCATACAAAACGAAAAATCCAAAAATTAGCAATGCGTAAATTTAGCTAAATAAAATTGTATCAATAATGTCATCTCCCTAAAGGGGTTGGTAGAAATAACCAACCCATTGTTGTAAAAAGGTTTCATCTATTACGATTGACTTCTGATTTTTCATCGAAAAAATATTGTATATCACCTAATTTCCGGCCTTCGTGGCTCAGTGGGTTAGGTATTCGATTCCCGATGGAGTCACAATTTTTATTGTGTTTTCAGTCTGGACCTGTGAGACGATTAATATCGTAAGTCTCCAGAATGTGGCAACTTGTTATTGGGTGCGTGTTAAATTAATATTTCACATAGTACCTGTTAGTTGCCATATAATTTATAAATAAATTATAATCTGTGATAAACAATATTTTTTTCATAAAGAACAGATACAATAAAGAGGTTTTTTTTTTTAAATAGCTATAATAATAACAGTGCCACGAAAGTGGCACTGTTGGTAAGCCGTTCGGTTTCTGTGCGGGCGTCCTGGGTTCGATTCCCAGTAGAGGAGAAATATATTTAAATTCATTTCTCACGCAAATATTGCTTCTCTGGGCTGGAAACACTGGTTAGTTGGAAGAAATTGCCATACGGCAATAAACTCGCCACTTGCGCATGGTGCAAGGAAGTGTTTATTATTATTATTATTAATAATTTAAATATTAAAATTGTAAAAACTCAGCAGGTATATTATTTTCATATTCTCTTTCGACAGAAGAAAAAATCAACATCATTAACCTTGTTGTTTTTAATTGCAGTAATTAATTGTGTAATTAAAACTTATTTTAGAAGAAAAATATAAAACTAATTCAAATTTAAAAAAAAATACGCTTAAAATGACGATGTTAAAATAAATTGTTATTTATTTCAAAGACGTAGTACTATGGAATAGATTTTAAAAATGTACTATTTAACCAACTATAAGGTGTGATGATAATTTTTGGTACTCGTGGCTCAGTTGGTTGGGTATCTGACTGCTGATCCAAAGGTTCCGGGTTCGATTCCCGGTAGAGACACAGTTTTTAATTGTGTTTTCAGTCTGGATCTGTGAGATAATTTATATTGTAGGTAAGTCTCCAGAATGTGGCAACTTGTTATTGGGTGCGTGTAAAACTAATAGCGTGTAAGTGCGTGTAAAACTAATGGAGCACCGAGACCAGTTATGAATGATCGCAACATATCAAAGGCTGCCAAAGTCGCCATTCATAATGCTATCTTAGTGCCAACATTGACGTATGCAAGTGAAACCTGGACATGGCATAAGTCGCACGAAAGCAGAATAAATGCTGTTGAAATGAGATCGTTAAGAAGAATCTGCAATAGAACGATGTATGACAGGGTAAGAAATGAGAACATAAGGAAAGAATGTAAGATGAAGAAAGATATCATTAATAGAATGAAAGTGAACACACTGAGATGGTTTGGCCACATGGGTAGAATGAATGAGGAACGCCTGACGAAGAAAATATACAATGCGGATAGGAATGGATTGAGAGGCCGGGGCCGCCCAAGAAAGGGATGGCACGACCATGTGAACGATATTCTGAAAGACGGAAATGTTAGAAGCATATACAATAGACGAACATGTATGAGACGATGCATGAATGTTGACGAGGCGATGAATGTGTGCCAGGATAGAAAGATATGGCGTTCGGTTCTCTCTGCCTACCCCGTAAGGGACATGGCGTGATGGTATGTATGTATGTATGTATGTAAAACTAATATTTGACGCAATACCTGTTAGTCGCCCTCGAATTAATATTGAAGAAATATGTGAAAGAGTGTGTATTAATACCAGTTCTGAAAATATGACCAGTTTAACAAAGATTTGAAGGCGATTTTGAAGGCCCCTTAATATTATCTGTTCTCATCTGTTTGATTGTTTCTTTCGACGATATAAATTACGAGAATTTATTTCCAAAGACGGATTGAAAAACAAATTAAAAATGAAGAAATTCGTGATAAAGCTATGGAGGAACAAATGAAGCTGTTATTTATGTAGTTGGTTTATAAAGAAGAAGTATGACACAACAGGAAAGTAATCATAGAAAGTGGGCATTAGAGAAAAACAGGGCCAGATAAAGCAGCCTTCACACTTACTACACATCTCCCAGCTGCCTCTCATAATAATAGTAGGGAAACATTAAGACTTGTTTACATTATTCGGCAGAGTATTATTTTAATTTAAACATGATATAAATGTATGCCACAACAACCCATGTAGTTTTTCTTGATACCATGGATGTTAAATTAACGACATATTAATATGTAAACACATGCATTTGAAATAAGAAGTTTGTTATCTGTGACTAGTGAAAATGTGTTCATTTCAAAGATTTTACAATAAAATATATTTACAATATTTATTTAAAGATATATAGGTACTTTACGAATATTTTTAGCTGGCGGGAGTCAATGATATTTATGACAAATTTTTTACACCACAATATGTCGTATTCTGATTCGTCTAAATTTATCCGTCTGAATTTTAGTATATGAGAAATGCCAAAAAGTTGACTGCATTTATATGGGACTAATTACGTCACACCGCGAGGATGAAATCCTTTTACACAAGTCGCCCGTTGGTTATAGACGTTTTCGTACTCTGAAACGAATTAGAATTGGACATATTATCCAAATTTTTGCGTATATGCAACAATAAAAATATTCGATTTACATACACATTGGTACGAGTAAGTATACGTGTCCTACGTTACCAACCGCGAGTTGGGTAAGATGCGGTGCGGCGCGATGCAAAGCGAACGCGATCAGTTGGTTTGATATTTTCGCGCGAATTGAAAGCGGTGCCATAGTTTTGTTTGGTTAAGTATAATGTCAAAAGCGCGATTCGCGTGCACGTAGGACAGAGCCACCGCGTCGCACCGCATCGCTTTGAATTCGCGTGTAACGCGACGTCCTACGTAGGCGATTCAAAGCGAATGCGAAGCGGCGCGGCGCGACTCGAAAATAACAAACAGTCGGTAACTATGGTAGTGTCCTACGTTACCGACCGAGAGTTGGTTTCGATGCGGCGCGGCGCGATGCGAAGCAAACGCGATCAGTTGGTTTGATATTTTCGCGCGAATTGATAGCGGCGCCATTGTTTTTTGACATGTCAAAAACGGAAATTTTAATTTCTGTCCATGAACGTCCCATATTATGGGACAAATTATTATCGGACCGCGAATTTTAGGATTTGGCAAAAATAAATGGGACTACAAGTAAACACATTTATTTATTATATTGCTATTTTACAATAGGATGTTGTTCAAAACACACAAAGTTTTCTCTCGCTTGCACGAATGTCAAATTTTGATTTGTTTCCCGGAAAGATGTAAATTCAGTCTCATTTATTAATTCAAGATCACGCAATTCTTCATACAAATCGTGATATCCCCTATTAATATGCCTCTCTAAGTACACAATATTAGTTTCACTTCTCTGCCGTACATACTTTTTGAGTATTTTATATACGTACATCCATGACAGTAGCTGGCGGCAGAGGGAACGATTCGCGCACACGTAGGACAGAGCCGCCGCGTCGCACCGCATCGCATTGAATTCGCTTGTATCCGCACCGCATCGCTTCGCAATCGCGTTCGCTTTGAATCGCCTACGTAGGACGTAGCGTAACCGCTTTTGATCGCTTCGCAATCGCGTTTACTTTGAATCGCCTACGTAGGACGTCGCGTTATTACATAACAAGTTCCGTCAAAATAGCATAAGATAGAAAAAAAATGTATATAAATGTACGAAAGTGATGCTTTACCATGTTTATTTGTTTGATAATCCAGCCCACTATCAGTATTACACAGACTCATTTAAGAATATTTTGGTTTATAGAACAAACCATGAAATCTGGAGCATATGCTTCCGTTGCTTAACAAAATTAAATTTCAGTGCAGATATAAAAATTAAAAGTTTCCAGACGACGCCACAATCAATTATGAATGACAATCATGCAAAATACATTCTTACATACTCAAGGAGAGTTTATTATTCAAATGTAATAATTACTGTTTTAATGTATTATTCCTCACTAACCCAAGTGGATATAGTGAGGAGTTGTGATTTCGCATTTTTTAAAGTTATTTTTTTATTGCAGATTATCAAGTAGTATCATGCTGAGATTATATTTTGAAAGTTTCATCATAATGAATCTGTGTGTGTATGCGCCGTACCTACATCACAATATACCTTTGTGTGTTTTTTGTGATGTGTGCTGCGTGCTGTGCGCTATGCACTATCTTATATGCACGGCGTGTTTATTTTACTTTATCAATTATAGACTAAAGTACTCATTCGATTCTTTTCAAATTTGCAAATATGTATATCAAATACTCCCTTAGATCCCATTATATCTTGAAGGATATCTGAATAGTGCTTCTTATTTTTTTAAACGTCAAATATTTTAAAGTGACCCCAAACTCAGGAAACTTACAATTTGAAATTTTTACGCTCAAATTGGTAAAAAGACACATCACTTACATAAAATAGCATTGAAGAATTATCAAGTCTGCATAATAAAATATCAAAATAATTTATGTAATCAACATATTTTAATGAATTTTATTTGTTAATACTTTTTGTACCAAGCATGTAAATTCGTAATTGGAACACATTTATATTTTAAAGATTATGTGAACAAAAATGTTTACTTGTCTATTTATTTTTCACGCCTCTATCACAAAGACAATAATGAAGACTAGGTAACCCTGTTCTAGGGCTAGCAGTTTACAATTTTACCAAGCCATAATTTGATATTTTGGTTTTACATAGTTATGTATTTTGTCTTTTCCAAAAAATATTAGAACGGACACCAGACATCACAACACAACAAATTACAATATTACATAGTTACTTATATCTTAAATACAAAAATATAAACCGATACAGTAAATTCTATGTAATGTAAGATATTATGTGAATTTACCAACAAAGAAAAATAAAACTAATTTTATGAAAATGCTGAAAATTTTCCTTACAAAATTTGTATATTTTATGGAGTGAGGAGTTTAGCGCTGGCCACAACCCACTCGATTTTTTATAAATGACCAATTCGAAAAAAAATTAGTTTGACCTACATTACAACGAATATAAAAACCTTTCATCAAAATGGCCCTAGATTGATATAATACGTATTTATTAAACCGATTTCAAGCCAATTAAAGCGAGCACGTTACTCAGAAGTGAACTACCAAGAAGCCGAAGATAGAATAATAAATAATGTTCAATTAGATCAACTGCAAGAAAATTGTCTGGATAGCAAGACACATAATGAAGTTAAAAAGATGTTTACTCAAGTATGGTAGATTGGATTTTTGCCAAAATTCAGACGAATCCTTTATTAATTTATCATTATTTTATACTGAATTTGCCGATTACCTACTTCACTGATGCATCTGTTTTGTTTTAGGACATTCGTTATAATTATAATAAAATCAACTTGTATAAAAAAAACGAGTGGGTTGTGGCCAACGCTAAACTCTTCAATAACAAGTCATTTTACAAAGTATTCAAATTTTGTATGGAAAATATTCAGCATTTTCATGATATGAGAATATTTTATTATGAAAAATTGATAACTGTTAATGCCATTTTATGAAAGTGATATGCATTTTTACCAATTTGAAAATAAAAAATTCAAATTCGAAGTTTCCTGAGCTTGGAGTCACTTTGAAGTATTCGACAGTTAAAAAAATTGAGAAGCACTATTCTAATATCCTTCAAAATCTAATGGGGTCTAAGCAAATATTAAATATACAAATTTGCAAAATTTGAAAAGAATCGAATGAGTACTTTAGTCTTTAATCGATATAGTAAAATAAACACGTCGTACATATCACACAGCACACAGCACGCAGCACACAGCACACACATACAGATACATTATGATGAAACTTTCAGAATACAATCTCAGCATGATACTAGTTGATAATCTGCAATAAAAAATAGCCTTAAAAATTGCGAATATATAACTCCCCACTATATCCCCTTGGGTCAGTGAGGAGTAATAACGAGATAATATACCGTTAAGCAACAAAAACATATCACTCATACAAATCAACGTTAATACCACTCCATTTCTGTTTAGTAAGAAGTTTATTTTTCATACTTCGGCTACATATTCAATGGTGATAAATATGCCCCTCCACAACTCATAGTTTAAGAAAATATAGAGTGGGACGTAATAGAACATCGTGACTTAAAAATATTCGGGATTTCGGATGCAGCATCACTCATTATGTCGACGCACTACCATGATGATTTTGGAGTGATGGTCGCTATCCTGCGTCAGAGCGGCACAAAAAAAGAAGAAGAAATTTAATTCACAAGCAAATATTTACTGTAATTACCATAAAAATACTTTTTATAATAAACAATAATCTTAGACTGGGTATTACGTCGTCTACTTCGTTAAAAATTAAAAAAAAAGATAAAGCAAATATATTTAGTTCTCCTTTCATTACTATGAACTGTTTGTATATTCAATTTTATCTTTTCAATCTAATCATTAAAGTCTTAATCCATATTTTCGTCACGTAGTTAGTTAGTTTTCGTTTGGCCTTCTTCTCTCTCCGGTGTAAAACTTATTCGCCCACACACTATATTGTATATTTAAAATTTACTCTGGTTAGTAAAAAGAAATTGCCGTTTGGCAATTGTATACATTTCATGTACAGAAAGTTTTAAATAAATAAATAATATTAAACATTATTACAACTGAGAGAAATAGTCTTATTATATGTAGAGAACTAAAATGTTCGCCCAATAATATATATTCTGCTGCATACTGGTCAGCCAGAGTCAATAGAACATTCCAAAAGGGTTCCAACAAAGTGGCATCGTTTTAAAATTAAAAACGTCTGTTGTACCTATACTAGATTAATAAAGTTTGTTACGGCCGTGTATGAGTGGAAACGTTCCTAGTTTTCTCCGGTAATAAATCACAGCAGATGGTACAAAGGATAAACGCTTTACCCAGGTGTTGGTATCTGGATAGTTTATGTATAGGTATCATAACATAATGTTTGTCTGGCATCTCCACATCTCCACCCCAGGAGAATTGCAAAATATTAATATTGTCTTTATTTCCTAGCATCGTTATTCCACCCCAGAACGCTTAAACGCTAAAAACATAATAATAATAATAATTATTATCATTATTATATGAACCGAAATTCCTCCCGGCGCTATTTCGTTAATAAATTATTAATTTACGAAGTGACGTTATCTTTGAATGTCTCCACTAACATTTTAAACACACCTTTGCAATAATAATTATTCGTTGCGCTGAAACTACAAGAGTTAGCAACACTGTTCAAGTCGAGTGACGTATTATGCATATTTAAATATATTATTATGAAAACCATCTCGCAGGGTTGACACAAAAAATCGTTCGCCACATTTTCGTCACTTAAAAACTTTACCTTTAATGAGGGGCATTCGGTAAAACATTGTATCTTATCACTATTTTTTATACCTACCCGTGCATTTTTATAATGTGAATCTTTTATTTATCTTTTCACATCCGACAACTTCTAACTACGTTTTGTCTCCGTATAGTTTTCGGCCATGTTTAGCATCTTTGAATTTCATTTTTTAAATCCAGAGGCGTGATTCTCATTCTTTTTTAGCTATCCATAACGCCTTAAAATCCATAAGATCCTTATAATCCTTAAAATTATAGAAAACGCGATTCTCATTTCAATTTATAGTGATAGTAAAAGGGATACTATCCCTCGCAGGTATCCATACCGTAGCGCTCACATTAGAGGTGTCACTAACGCTTAGCGCTATCCATAACATCTATCTGTCACTTCACTGACATTTCAATATTATTTCAATCATTTCGTCTCTTTTGAGATGTTAAAAAAAATTGTCAATAAAAATAATAATTATTAAATAAGTTTTCATGTAATTTTATATATAATTATATGTTATACACTTTTTTTGTTGTCATTTCGTTTTGTAATTTTTCATTTTTTTTTACAAACATATTTTATTTTAGATATCATGGCGACTATTGCTCTGACTAGGAGGCCCAGATCCCAGATGTACTGGGATAGACGCGCAGGAAATGATGGAAATGGTGAATACGTTATTGTATTTTGTTAAATGTGAGAAATAAAGCATTTTTATTTGAATAGATAGGTACCAATATAATATTTTCATTAATACTTATTATAAATATATAAACACAAGTAAGTGTTGCATACGTTTCCTTTATTTCTTGACGTTCCATCTATCTCAATCTAAATAATATTCTTCCTTATACTATACATACGTACATATTTTATCTACCAAATAGCAATGGGTAATTATGCCACGATAGCTCAAAGCTACATATATTGGTGGCATTTCATAGAATATATTATTATTTAACTTCACAGTTTCTCAACTTTCTTTACTTATAGGTACCTAAAACTTTATTTGTTATTTTGCGAAATTTGAATATGAATTTTAATAAAAAGATTTGATAATTTAATTAGTATAATAGGATTATCGTTTCATAACTTTAACAATACATACAGCAAGGATTAACAATACATCAACAAACTGTTTTACCATCGGGAATTATTGTACCCGATACTTATGGCTCAGGAGTCGATGCATAACTTACTGAAATAAAAAGTCAGACAAATTTATACCATAATATATATCATAATTGAGTGGAGGGACGGAGATTTCGTGGTCGCTCACCGACCAGATGGAGCGATTTGGTTAAGTCCACAATGGGGTTTTCGGTGACTGGTGCTCTGCGTTCAGCCCAAAACAGATTGGCATGGAGGCGTGCCATACGTGTGGCGACAGACTACAGCCGCTATCCTCATTCATTAGGAAAAGGACGAATGAATATATCATAATTACCTACACTTTTTCAATTATGTTTTTAAATCTGAAAGTATGAGATCATCATGAATGATCAAAGATAATGGTTTGAAATAGTTAAAAGTTGTACTCATTCTAATTTTTTTCAACCAATCATTCGTTGTACTCGTATATTGATAATTATTGTACTCATTCTCATATTTTTCATCAAATCATTCGTTGTACACGTATGTACATTGATAATTGAATTTATTCTCATATTTTTCATCCAAAAACAAGTTCAGATATGTCTGATTCTTTACTTAATTTTTCTTACTTTATTTTTTCATGTCTCCTATTCCTAAAAATAAAACTACTCAGATAACAACACTCGACATTTTTTATCCAATCGTTGATCTTATAGCTACTTCAACTCTGAAAGAGCTGGAAATGCCAGTTCTTTGATGAGCACATCCTTTCATGGATATATGTACTTGTGTAATATTTCCCAAACATCGTTTGAGAGACTGCGATTAATTCAGGCATGTGTAAGTATGAGGAATGTTCCATTTCCTTATTCAACCTTATATTATCTTACTGTATTATTTGTTTTAAAGTGTAAGGTTACATTTACTTTGCTCACTTTCTGGGAAAAGCAATATTGTTCACTTAACTTATTCTCTGGTGTGTTTCAATAGTTTCATATGACACATTATTTGACAGTTTTGTTCACCATTGTCTACATTCGCTTCCCTGAATAAACCATCTCTCCTTGTTAATTTATCACGTCTAATAGTTTTGGTCATATATTATTTTGTACGGAGTGTTTCAAAGGAAATGTTTGACAAGATTTTGATGTCGCTATTAACTTACCTAATTTGTTCTCACGCGAGCTGAGTACTGTTACGTTTTATTGTGAGATTTTTACAACCGCTACAGTTGATAAACTTCAAGTTTTCTGAAACTGCTTATCATCATTGGAATTATCTCTCGACCAACGAAAGTTCAAATAAGTAAAATGTGTCTTCTATGTCAAGCTGTTACTATATTAAAAATAATAAGAAAATAACATCAATTATAAATAAAAATAAAAGTTTTTTTTAAATCATGCATAGAAATAAGAGATCACATATTAAACCAAGCGACTGCCAGATTTACATCATAATTTGAGGGCTGATTTTTTTCTGTAAAATTACACACACACGAGCACATCAAATTTGTTCTCTAAATTCTAAGTTCATCCATACAAGTAAATAACATTATTTTGAGATAGATGGAAAAATTATGTAAATAAAAAATCAATTGTTGTTTATCCCTTACTGGAACAAAAATTCTAAGTTCTGAGTTTACATCAAACGGGTCAAAAGTTATAAAGGGGAACGGACAAAGACACATATAAACTTATTGTTTTACTGCAGATTCTGAGTTTATCCATATGCATAAAATATTTGCTGCTAAGCCTCCAAGGTGGTGTAATTTTACTTTAAAGTTGGAAAAAAACATGAAGAATCTAGATCTGGCCATACCAAAACTCGAGGACCTCGCCTGTTAACTATATAAACATGTAAAGAGAAATAAATTCTCTTGAGCAAATCGACAGTTGGATAAGTTTGAAAAATTTGTGTTAGAATCAAAAGTCGACAGAGAAATATATGGCATATCAATTTAAACGTAAAACAGATAACTATGACAAAACAAGATGTAAGAATCATAAATAGAAGATCGTGCTTAAAAAATGTTTTGTTGTACAAAATGATGGATGTCTGTCAGGATAGGTATGTGTTGCATTCGGTTCTCTTTATCTACCCTACATATAAACTGTTACTCATCTTGTCATTTTGTCAAAGAACAAATAATGATAATTTATTAATATCAATTAAATAATATGTATCATTAGCATATTATTATATGTTACGTAAATATGAAACACAATGATTTATTTTTTGGTTATTATTTGTGAAAATTTTGCGTTGACACCATTAAAAATTTACGGCTGGTAGGTCGAAAAATCATAATTAAAAATGAAAAGATAAAATCACATGCCCACATCAAAGAAACGCCAAAACACGGAAGAGAGATATTTCCCTGCATCACACTAATGGCTGTTTAATTTGATGGCTATATAATACATATTTTGGGATTATCAATCATATTTTTTGTATTAAATCTTTATTTTTTAATTTTTTTCTGCAAAATTCTTTCAATCACCATCAAAGTTCTGTCCACTAGATGCGATGTTTTTCTCTATTCATCTCTGGAACTCTTCAACTAATATATTGTTCAGTGTCCTTTGCGAAGCTGTTTTTACCTCCTACATATCATCAAAACGCTTCTCTTTTAGATGTTTTTTCACTCTTGGACTCTCATCACCTGTAATGACTCTCAATCTCTTTTTCAAATCCGCTGGCACGAGTCTAACTCACGCCTGTCCTACCCAAACCACTAGAAAACTTTTGAGCGGTTCAAAGCATCCTCCTTAAAAGCCTGCTGAAGCATTTGGTCAGCTTCCGTTACCGATTTTTCTTTTTTTTTGCTAAGAAAATTGATCACAGCTAAAAGGAAAGGAAACATAGAATTTAAGAATTGATCATTAATCACAAACCATTATGAGATGATTGTTGCTATTTTAATAAATTGTGAAAAAGATTGACCACAATAAGCATAACTTTGCCGATCTCTCTCAAGCTTATGAAAGAGAATGCTCAACTCAAACTGATGCACTTACTCGAACTAATATACAAAACAAATTAAATGCACATAGGTATTCTATGTCTATTTTCTGACCAAACTTACTTCATCTTGTATTGCAATACTATAATATTGCCTAACTTACAAAACAATTGAACTTATTACCGGATGCTTAGATGGGATAACAAACTAATATCTCCCTACATTATGCTTTCATAGCAAGACCTCTAAATTTCATAGCAAGACCACCTATTATTAAAATACTTAATAATTTGTTGTAATTTCTTCAAACAGAGATTACATATATTGTTATTTATCAGCTATGAAGGACCAACCTACCAATGTGAATACTAATAGGAGAGAGCATTTTTTTATGCTAAAAATATTGCGTATTTTGTTTATTCACTTCCACGAAAGTAAAAATCTTCTTCGTAAAAATCAGATACCTCTTAAATAACACCGTGATTTCCACGGATGTTTTTTTCATATCAAAGTTTAGGTTTATTTGCTTTAAATTTATACTATCGAGTTTTTTTATTTACATATTCTGTGTAGTTTATGTGAAATGTGTGAAAAAGAAAAAAAAAATTATTGATTTAGTTATTGAACTCAAATCAAATAAAATATTTTAGATTACCATCATAATGCATTCGATATCTTCAAAAGAATCAATGAAGTTTTACCGAACAAATACAATTTTAAATATATTTTAAAATTTTTGAAATAACTGTCCACAATCACATAGAAGTTATGATGGAAAAAATGGTTTTTCGTTCTATTTGATTTCGTTCCCAAACGCTACTCCCATTCGCCTATATACCTCTATTTCAGGCATCGTTAGAATGGAGAATGTAGTAAATACAATACAATACGTGGCTGATCGAATCCCGGCGGTTTAATTGATATGCAGGGCAGGCCGTGGTTCACCGGGTCCGAGGCCTCCTCCAATGTTTTAGAGGAAATAAACATTCCGGAAGTATTTCGTCTCATTCTTAACACATACAAATTGAGAACTTTGACATAATTAGTAAACACCTGTTATTGAAGCATTGAGACTACTTTGCAAATTCTAACTGTCTATATGTTTTATTATCAAATATCGTATTTTTAACTTTGTGGTACATTTTAACAAAAATTAACTAAATTTTTAACTTTGTTTACACCACGTGAGAATTGAATTAGCGACAGGTTTCGGAACTAACCGTTCCCTCCTCAGGCAGAATTTCAACTAAACGCAGAATGTGACTGTGTGCTTAAAAGAAAACTATGTATTTGGATATTGGTGGGAGGTCATTAGGGGCGGGTCTTGTGTAGAATGGCTTTGATTGGTTGGTTTTGAGGGAACGGTTAGTTCCGAAACCGGTCGCTAATTCAATTCTCACGTGGTGTAAACAAAGTTAAAAATTTAGTTAATTTTTATATGTTTTATGTTTATTCCCTTTTGATGTTTCTTTTAATAAACATGATGTTTTCTTTTAATAAACAAATAAAGTGTACACACAACGCTGATGATGTGCTCGTCAAAAGCTTTATCTACACCATAAAATAAAATATGCTGTGAAATTTGTGTTAATTTTCCTGCAAAGTTATTTATTCAGGTTGTGTGTGTTAACTATTTAATCAAATCCAAACATCGAGGCACAACTATCTAGCTAGAGGCTTCACTTTGTTTACACACTTGAATGTCAATAAACTATGTGTATGTGTTAAAATTGTGGTGAAAGGAAAGTAAAAGTTTTAGATTTAATATACACGATGCATGTTCCGTAGAAGAATTACAAATCAGAGGGGAAATGTTATACAAGGAATTTGAATTAAGCATTTTCCTTACAAGTTTTAAACGAACAGGTATTAAATCCCAAGCGAGAACAGGGAAAGTTGGCAATTTCATTATTCAGTATTCAGTGATATCGAAATTCCTAAAAACGAAGTGCGATTACTTCAAAACGAATAAGTGGAACAGGTACATATTATTTCTTATCGGTGCGAGCAAAGAGATTTTCTTCGTTTTTAACTTACTAATTACTGTTGGATAAGAAACATTGTTATATTTTTATAGAATCGAAGTGTTTTCAGTAAAAGAAGTTAAATATAGCATTGTTCTTAATATATAATTAAAAATATATTATTATTAATCTTCGGCCTACTTACGTCCATTTCTGAACGAAGGCCTCCTCCATTTGACTGCACATCGTGCTGTCCTGTGCCGTCTGCAACCAGGATGTGCCAGAATTTTATTATATTTTGAAATTTTCGTATTTACCATAGACACCATAATGACCTATGCCATCGAAGCCAGAGCCGATATTATCAGAACAAAAAACCTCCTCCAGACTACCGAAATGAGGTCACTGCGCTCTATAGTAGGCATAATACTCGTGGATAGAGTCTGGAATGAGGATATAAGGAGGAGATGCGATGTAGACGACATCATCCGCTGGGTCAATGGAGAGACCATGTCCAGAGAATGGGAAACAATAGACTACCCAAAACTGTCTCCAAGGAAGTCCCGGAGGGTCGTTGAGCAAGGGGGAGACCAGCAAAAAAATGGAGTGACAGCTGGACATCCAGATCACAAAAAGCAGTCTCCGACTGAAAAAATAGGCCTTCGACCTAAAACCAGAGGAAGAAGAAGGCCATAGACACTTTCACCAAAAATTCAAATTTTAAATATGTATATTCTGGAATTTTTACTTGAACACAAACTCGCACAGGAGTCAAGTGACTTACCACTGGGCCGTTGTTGATCAGTAATATTAGTTGCATTTCTTAGTATTTTGTTGTATTATTTATATCTTTGATTTTTGAAGACATTAACAACTTGAAATACGTAAATACATCATGTCCATTTTATTCAATGGGGGCGCTATTAGTTACAAAATAAATTTATCACGATACAAAAAAACGGATACGATGAAAGTTTCAATCCAAAAATAAGCATTTAAAATTTCACCTTTAGTAAGAAAACATTCAACGGAATATAAATCTCTTCCGTATCGCTTTAGCTGATCTTTTTTGTCAGGAGAAATGTTGTTACAAAAGATATATATATATATATTTCAGTTCTCGCCGTGTGTAGAGCAATATGTTTTAGCAAAGGACTGAACAGAATGACGCAGGGGTAAGATCGTAGAACGTAAGCTGCGCCTCTAAAGTGAAAACACACGTGGAAAGCGACACATCAATCAACCTAAGATGTATCATTATATGAAATAGCGGGAATTCCATTTCATTACGCGTGAATTAATGGCGATAAAAAAACATCTGCCAAAAATGTTGTTTGGGGTGCTCTTAACGGCAGAGCATCACCCCGAGGTGGATCTTAGACCTGCCAACGTAAAAATATGATATTTCGTGGAACATGGCGGATTTATACATTTATTTTATCTCAGCGAAGAAGAAATGCTCTACAAATAAAACATTGAAGGACATACCAGTCACATAATATTTCATGAATTGTTACGAATACTTATGTACCTAGCTGTAAGGCACCGGATTAAAATAGTGCATCCACTTTTACTATTATCGTTTTCAAGTGTCCCGTAATAGCCGGATATTCGAAAATACAACAGGCAACAATTACATCTCACATAGTTCAGCAACGAAGTTCACCACCCATTATGAATGTAGTGCGTTTTTTAGGTGAGACGATACTGGTGTGTGGGTATACACGCATGTCTTGTGCTCCCTTTTATAAGGTAATGCACACCCGCACACATGTCGCTGGTTAACCCACATTGTGGGATATGCCGCGATGAAATGAATGAACGAATGTTACAAATAATAATAATGAACACTTCCTTGCACCCTGCGCAAGCGGCGATTTTATTGCCGTATGGCAATTTCTTCCAACTAACCAGTGTTTCCAGCCCAGAGAAGCAATATTTTCGTCAAATATTGTGTAATTTTCTCGTCGTGTTCAAAATATTAACTGCATTTTCTAGAAGTAAAATAAAATTAACTGTCTTCCCTGTCGATAGTCAATGATAATTTTTTTGACAAATATTTAAACATCTCAATAGTGAAGAAGTTGAAATATTATAGGAGAAATGGCCAAACATGAACTTATAATTCTGGTGCGGTTCAAGGGAGACATATGAGCGAAAGCATTGTCACCTTATGAATAAGGACTGCTACTTTCATTTTTCAAACCAATGTACAAAACAATTTCTCAAAAGATGGCGTTACAGAAAAAAGTTTGTTCGTCGCTTCGTAGATGGCGACGGTGTTTTTCAGCAAACGAACAGATTTTCATGATTAAAAAATATATAGAACTTTCAAAAATGCATTGATAGGGAATTCTATTAGAAGGCATAATTGGTGAACGTTGAGCAAGCGCATAAACTTATCACGTAATTTAGCCCATGGCAGGTCATTAGCCCTGTAGGTGCCTTGAGTTCCTGGTTCTTATACAATATTCCAACTTTGTCATGAACTCTTTTCTTTAATTTTTTTTTCGCATTTTTACAATATTATTCAAAACTACTTATATGTCTACGTCAACTGATCATTGTTGATAGTTAATAATAGCTTGTTATAAATAGGACAAAAAACCCATATTTTTACATGACAATTGCCACTGTGGCAAATGGCGCATGACATGTCCCTTATAATCAAATATCCTTTGCAACGCTCCTCCGGGTCACGACTTAATTTCCGATCTGCAAAGTGTTAAAAGTATTCCGGTACTTGTGAATCGGTGTGTGTCTATGTAAAATGTGCCTTTTTTGCAAAAAAGTCGACATTTAGTTGTACCGCGTATCGCCATACGGGGATCACGTACACGGTATATATCAGTTTATTAAAGGGCTTAGAGGCAATCTCATGACAAGCCAATGAATACGAACTTTGGGGATGTTTTATCTCTTTCTATCATGGTATTATGTGCACACGGCGTGACAGAGAATGATGCTTACTGCTCAGATTATTCTACTGGAGTCTTGCTCTCATGATTTTATTAGGGAGCTGCAGAAGGACGCGTCCTTCGACCCCCTTACCGTCATGTTCGTTAACATATGGAATTCAAGGGAAAGTCATGAACATGGAATTTTATTATTTTTCTTCAGAAATCTACTGACGGAAAAGTTCAGGCTTTGAATAGTCGAAATGTTTATACGCATTTTCGTACGTCAACTGATTAATTTGATTCATTTGTATGCACTTGTGATTTTCTATTTCAGGGTATATTTGAAATTGATTTTTTATATTCTGATATTTTGTTTATATCTTGACAAAAAAATCGTTAAGTATTATATGTTTTATATTTACTGAGAGACGCCTATCATTGGCGCATTGAAGATCGTATATACCGGTATCATGTTTTGATTTAAATAAATAAATAAATAAACATTTATTGAGATGAAAAGAAGTTATCATACAAATGCAAAGACATATATCAACAAATGAAAAGAAAAACAACCTTTGTGACTCAAAAGGACCATGCTCAGCTATGTTGCAGGAAGACAAGGTCCCCAGCAGCTGATTTGTGTTTTCAGCAAGTGTTGTGTCGGTGTCTTTAATAAATAACTACTTCTTCTTCTTTTTCTTTTTGTGTGGCTACAGCTTTTCTTGCACCTTTAGCTGCATCATCAAGTATTTTCCTTCTACACTCTTGGCTTTCGTTCGGCCAGCCATTTCACAGCTTCTGGAGTCGCCCTTTATACATACTTAATTATTATTCATTTATAAGATACTGTAAAAAAATAGCTGATGCAATTGATTTTCAACGTAACGCGAAGTAATCACTTATTTACTAATGTGATTTAGTATGTATCAATAATTTTAAGCTAGTAAATAGAGTCGACGAAACAGTATCATCTGCAGCAATGATGTCCTTCGTAACGCAGTTGATTAAACACCTGTCTCCTGAGCGAAAAGTTCTGGGTTTGATTCCCGGAAGAGATACAGTTTTTTTTATGTTTTCATTCTGGTTCTGTGAGATTGTTAATATCATTATTGTCTTCAGAAGGTAGCACTTGTTGTTGGGTGCGTGTTAAATTATTAATTTAACATACCTAGTACCTGTTAGTTCCCCGAGAAACAAACATTCAATACATGTAGCAATATGCATTTTGAATACTGTCATAATATTATGCAATGTTGGTTTTCCATTAAAACTTTGTGTTTTTCTCAACGCTCGCGTTGTCTGCGGTACCTATTTGTTTTCATATTTTTAATATTTTATGAAATTACTAAGTTATTTGTTTATTTTTTTATTATTACTGTATGTAGCTATTTCGTTTATTTACAATTATATTCTGTTTTAAATGGTATTTTGGCGATAGGTATATCAAAGTCATCTCAATGTTATATTTCGTTTAATTTTTGTTTACATATTTCTATTTCATGAATATTACATTAATTATTTTAGTTTTATGTATATTATTATCATTATACTATCCTGTTACATTATTATATTGTGATATATTCTGTTCTTGAGAGCCACATGTTAAAAACCTCCATAGTGTAATCCATCTGTTTAAAAACACTTATAGTGTTTAATTCCTAATTCCGCTTTAATTAATTGTAAAGCGGACTTGAGGTGAATACACATAAACGGCGATATGTAAGTAAATTTATTATTATTACTATGCGTGATTCATAAATTCATTGTATTGTGATTGTATATATAATTGAACCGACGCGACGTATAATTATTATCAGCAACATAGGTACATGTTATTATGATTTCAAACCTCCGAAGAACCATCAGGATTTCGCAAACTACTTTTGAATCTTTAAAATTTTATTTTTTATGTGGGCCATCAGAGATCCTATAAATATTTCATACTTATTCGAAATTTATACTGATTCTTGAAAACAATAACCCCCTTGGGAAACAGCTCGTGTGTGAGTGAATAAATTATTAATTTGGAATAGAGGAAAGGAACGAAAGTACTGGGGTGTTTTGAATCATAAAAAAAATCTTCATCGCTTTCCCGATATAAGTATAACGACGACCATAAAGCGGGCTCCTTTAAAAGGGACCATCAACTCGCAGTTGATGAAGTAGGCTTTAAAGAAAGTGTTTTCTCTCTAAATTGATCGCTTATCCACCCCACCTAAGTCTTCCATGATGTCTCCCCAACCACCCGCCCTTACATCCTCACATGATCCCACCTGCTCACACCTGTAGAGAGAAATTGCCCATACACGGCGTGAAACGTTCCACTCTTTTGTACGGTTGTAAAATATCCGCAAAAATTCACGCAAAATACAAACATGAATATAATAATCCAATGTCAACAAATTATTATATTGATTTTACAAGACAGCGAAGAAAGGAATTAAATATAAAACTGCTGATCTAAAGGAATCGAGTTCGATTCCTGGTGGAGACTCGTTTTTAATTGTGTTTTCGGTCTGGATCTGTGAGATGATTAATATCGTAGGTCTCCAGAATGTGACAACTTGTTATTGGGTGCATGTTAAATTAATATTTGACATAGTACCTACCTGTTAGTTGGCGGAAAGTAATGTAAAATAAAATACAATAAAATAAAAGAACAATATTGAGGTTCGATTTTAGAAAATGTTTAATGTTGGTACACATAAAATGTTTCAATTAGAGTTCAGATAATCAAGCTGTTTTTTCATCAACATGAACATACAAAGAACAAAATCCGTTTGCCGTTAGTACGAGCTTGCAGTAGTAATAATTTTTTTTTGATAGCCGATAGATATGTTTGACTGCATCCAATCAATGTAAAGCAAAAGTTTTTTTTTTTTTATTTACATACTGTTTTTTTTTATTTAATATACAAAATATTCCTTTTAATAATCTTCTTCGTTTTCTTGTATTTTAACTATTTTTAATTAAAAAAAAACTTAAAAGTAAACTAAATTTTTGTTGTTCCTTTTGTCTAAATTTTACTCGAAACTCTGTGATATGTAATATTTTGTGATTGTTATTATATTTTCCCTTTTATTTAAAAAAAAGGAAAAAAAACAACAATTTAAAAAATTCTTCGAACTTGGCGTGAGTAACTTTGAGAAGCTCTTTGTAACGGACGAGATTGGATTAGGTTTAAGTTATGAAATGTATTGCGGAAAAATAAAGCCAATGTGCCTGACTCTGATTATATTGTATTATATTGTAATGTAACCGGGTAGCGGCGAGGATACATGTGTAGGGCCTAGCCGGGAAATGGTGAAAGTCGTTCGGCCGCCGGCGGATACCCGCCGCGGTACACGACTGCACACCCCCGCGCAGACCGACTCGCATGCCTCACCGCGCCCGAAAATCGTTGTACCGCCGGCCGCTCATTGACCGGCGGCAATATATAAATATACGGCACATTGTGCAAAATATATGTTCTTGCATACCACTACCTGCGTTTATAATTTATCTCTTGACTCGACGCTGCCTGAACCTGCTTGGAATACGGAACACTCGACGACCCTGCCTGAACCTGGACTACCATTTTGAACTGGAATCAACCACCGACGGAAGCATTCATCCCGAATATCTCTTCTACATAGTATACGAGTCGTATACTGTGTAGCGAGCTGCTAGAGCTACGTGGAGACGACGAGGCGATCCACGGTGAAGAGGCGAGCCACCGCCTTAAATAAAATAAAGTGCTGCGTTCGGCTAACCACTGCCGTCCGTAACACTCTTCTTATATTAGATCGTAGATCTGTTTTTTCGAGAAAGCTATTCCTGTGAATCTGAGGTCCAGCTATCCCTCCACCTCTTCGGCGGTCTTCCGGGGAGGCGATGCCCTGGTGGTATTTCGTTTGCCGCTATGGATGGGATTCGAGATGCGTCTATCCGGTTGACATGATCCCTACAGAATCTTCTCACAGCTCTACTCCATCGTATGATGTCCTCGGTCTCACAGGTCCGCCTTATGTCGTTATTGCAAATTCTGTCCCTAAGCGTCTTCCCTGTGATAACCATTGTAGAAGTTCATTTAAAAAAATATATATATAACAAACTTTGTAATAGTTCTACCTTACAACTTGCGTATAAGTTCATAATAAGAGGTTACTGATGATGAGTGCAAGCTCGAAAGTCCTATAACTTTTTCGCAAGTTGTAAAGTAGAAGTATTACAAAGTTTGTTAAACCTATTTTAATTTTATTTTAATTTACGAAATTTGATGTGTTAACCTGGTAACAATAAGTTTCATTGGGTTTTTATTGTATAGGTACATTTTATCAAAATCATTTAAACAATTTTCTTTGAGAGAAAAAAAATCATGATTATAATTTAAATTTTAAAAGCTTAATCCGAATAAGTATGTATGTAATCCGTGAACTTTAATTATAATATTAATGCTGTCATATAAGATAATTTGAAATATGACGTCACGCCAGTTAGTATTATAATTTCGTCAAAGTATTTTGGTTTTGAAAGTGACGTGAACTAAGCGTGATATTGGAAAATGTTTTCCGAGAAGTTCATCATTCCAAATACTTGGAAATATAATATGACTTTCTTGCTTTTCTAGTTTCTTTGGAATTATAATCTCCATCTTCTGAATATTGCAAATACAAAATAGACCGAATGGATCATGTTATAAGAACACATATTACTACCAGGACATACTCTGTCTTTACGTAATCTTCAAAGAGATATTTATATATTACATATGTACTATGTAACTTTGTAAATTAAAAAAAAACAGTATAGTATATAATATCAGTAAATAACGTTAGCAAAATCAATCTTTGTTATTCACCCACATTATGAAAGTATTTTTTTTTTCATTTTTAATGTATTTATCTAAAAGATATTCATAGTTACAACTGAACAGTGCTGGAAACAAAGACATTACTAATTTTATTTTATTTAGTAATCATAGTTACTCTATCGTTATACAAATAATATTTATAAATTAATATAAAGGATTCACTGAGTAACTCGATGAGTGGTGTAATCTGTTATTTTGAGATAAATTCACTTCTGATTTTATCTTTGTTCAATTTCAAGAATCTAACTCAGATGCTTCGATTTTTTTTTAATCTAACCATTCAATACTGGACTTCAATAGTTACGATAATCGTTGGACCGAGAGTAGGTAACTCTAAAGTTGCGATCGAGAATCGCAACTTTACCGGAAATGTCTTTTTGGCCACAAGCAAGATGGTCGGACGACATCAAAAGGTCAATGGCAAAATAAAGATGGGTGGTGGCAGAGCGGTTAGCGCGCTGGGTTAGTAATCCAGTGGTCGCGAGTTCAAATCCTGCCACGACCAATTTCGTTCACCTATAGCACAAATATAACTGCATCGTAAAGAAAATGTTTGAGGATATAAATGAACTTGTTACATGGACATATTCATTACTTTTTATAAAAAAAATAAAATCATAAAAATAATATAAAAAAATTAACGAATTCAGGAAGGGGAGGTTTTTGCTCAACACTGGACGACTGATAAGCGATGATGATGAGCACGAGACTAGAAGTTCGGTTAAATATTATTTTTATATCAAGTGAGGTAGAGTCAAAGAGCACCACACATCGAAGCTTATAAAAAATAATATTCAAAGTTATAATAATGTAGGTATTATATATTTATATTCAAATACATTATTATAAGTTCCCTTTGAAAATATTCAAAGAGGCAAATACTCAAATAAATTACATGTTTTCCGTTGTTCAGCAAAATATTTACTTTTCAGTCATCGAATGCGTCGTAAAATTTTCTTTTCACTTTTCTCGAAGTTTTTTTATTTTTTTTTATACTTGCAAACAAACTGGGAACGACCTCGAAAGGAACTTTTCGATGAGACCCTCATAATAATGGTGTATACTTTGAACGTCAACTTTTTGCATACCAAAGTTTCCCCAAAACCCTTCAACGTATCCAAAGTTTTTCGCTTGCTAGCGTATGTTATATCGTAATAAGTATCTAAAGTTAATTTAATGATTCGACAAAAAATATTTATATACAACATAAAATATATTTATAAAACCATTAGGTACTACTATACAAATCAATTGATTTAATCAATCTGAACAAATATTCTAGACGAATATACGAAAATAAAATTTCAACATCATTTATATCACTGAATGTTTACGCTTTTATTTTCAAGCACAAACGGCTAGAATATGGAGTGAACATACTTAAGTAACGATGTATCGTAATCTGAATTTGCAATATATAAATATTCGAGAAATATAATGTTTTTCAAATAATTGTTAGGTAACGAATTTCTTTCTGCATCCTTACTTTCGCCAAACCAGGGATCAATCTACATATTTGTTCGTTTTATTTATTTTTTATTGTCTTACTAATGTTTATGTTACGAAAATAAAGAAACTTATGTGTACTTAATTTACTTGAGGCTTTCCACTTCTCTTCCTGTTTGGAACAGACTGCCTTATGACAATAAATCAGAGACATAAGAGAAATTTCTTGGTACACACTGCGTAATACTTGGTGCCACCAAAATTTGGTGGAAATTAGATTATGGTGGACTTATTCTTATAATCTAATTTACACCAAATTTTGGTGGAAATCAATAGTAGGTACATAAGTATTTGAATATTTTCGGAATGATTCGGGATAAAAATTGAAATATCTAATATGTACTCAACACATATCAAAAAGTACATGTTGTTGAAAAGGGGATTTTAATTTCGAAAAGCAAATACTCTTACTGCTATTGATGTGTCATTAATATCCGATTTATATTTAAACACTAAATGTGTTTGAGATACCCCCAATCCACCTCACTTTGTGTACTATTCCCCCGGCCTAAAGTTGTAGCTCATGTCAGCTCTATATATTTCTCTCTCTGTAAAATAAACTAATTCTTGTTCACTTGACTTGAATATTCATCAATTTGAACATACATATATCTACATTATTAAATATCTGATCAAAAAAATTGAAAGTTCAATTTTGGTCAGGGGGGCAAGTCTGGGTCAATCGGCGAAATCAAAACCCTCGTGATTACCCTTATCATGGATATAATTATTTTCTTTCGATGTCATAGAACTCCATACTATAATTATATCCATGATATGGGTAATAACTGTGGTTTTGATTTCGCCGGTCGAACCAGACTTGCCCCCCAGGTTTATAATAATATTTAAGATAGAGTTCATTTCGCATGTTTCTTATTCATTTTAATAAACGTTTATAAATTTAACATGAGGTACACCATATGTTATTTTTAATTTTATTTTTATATTGCTTCTCGGGTATTTAACAGGAATCATGTGAAATAATAATTGAATACGCAATCAATAACAAGTTGCCACATTATGACGATATTAACCGTCTCACTGATGCAGACTGAAAACACGATTAAAAACTGTGTCTTCGCCGGGAGTCAAACCCGGGATCTTTGGATCAGCAGTCAGATACCGAACCAACTGAGCCACGAAGGTCAAATCATATTACATGCGTTTATAAATAAATGCAGTCTCATTTTCCATTGATGTATTATATAAGTCTCAGGTATATATATTAGGAATTCCAATGGAAATTCTCTAGACAAATCGGAAACTTAATAAGTTTTCGTAAATTAAATATAAGAGTTCTCGTATTCGTTTGTAATTAAAACCATCAAAATCATTATACGACAGGTTTCGAAGTTACCACGTCTTTCTCAAACTCGTTGTCGCCCCGTCCTGAGGAAGAATCAGTTGCTTTGACACCCTCAGTAGTATAAATATATTCTTTCGTGGCAAAAGAAATATTATTACTGCTTAAATGTTCCACACAGTGAAAATATTGATAATAAGTAAAAAAAACTCATTTCTCTTGACCACTTACGCGTTTCGCTCAAAGAGCATCAACCGTTCGACCATTCTGTATATGCTCCTTGAGCGAAACGCGAGCGAAAAAAGTAAAGTTTTTTAAAATTATTTTAAGACATTTAATATAATTGATAATGTAATTCCATTACAAGTTGACAATCAAGAAATTAGAATTAATATTGATAATAATTTGGAATTTACGTAAATCGTGTGAATGATCAGATCTCAGTTATTTTTTTGCCCAAAGTGAAGATGGTATTTTATTTAAGCACAATAACGCGATTCCCAGGAAACCTTTTGATACTGCCGGAAACTACTTAGATAAATTTATTTCCAATAAATAAAGAATCGAGAACAAAAAGAAACAAGCTTTTAACTAAAGTTTTGATAGAAAACTCTCAAAGTATGTTCTCAAGTGAGGTTAGATTGAAAGTAAGCTCATTTCCTAGTCTATATCGTCTAACAAAGTTAGCTTCAGCTACTTCTTATGCTATTGTTTCCATCAAAAATATTAACATCAACTCATTCGCTTCAATATCCTTCGATAGGAAATTTGTTTAAATCATTTCACTTGCAGTTTTTCCATTAAAAAAATCACGACTCACATATTTAGATGGGTCGGTGGCAGAGCGATTAGCGCGCTGGGCTAGTGATCCAGTGGTCGCGAGTTCGAATCCTGCCTCGACCGATTTCGTTCACCTAAGCACAAGCATTTATTTGCTTATTTTAGGGAACGTAGGAAGATGTAAAATCAATTAGCAGAGATACCCAGACGAATTGGACTAGGTTGGGTGGCCTTCGGTAAACTCGGTCACATCCTGAAAAACAAAGACATTCCGATGAATTTGAAAAGAAAGGTCTTTGAAACATGTATCCTCCCAGTGCTAACATATGGATTGGAAACAATGACACTAACTGCCAACACAATATACAAACTGAAATGTACGCAACGAGCTATGGAACGGCAAATGTTAGGAGTGAGCCTCCGGGATAAAATAAGAAATGAAGAAATAAGACGCCAAACAAAAGTCGTTGACATAGCAGACCGTGTTGCAAAGTTGAAATGGCAGTGGGCAGGACATGTTGCAAGACAGGGTACCGAGAGTTGGACACCCAGAATACTAAAATGGAGACCGTGGGAAAATAAAAGACCGATAGGGCGACCACAAAAAAGATGGGTGGACGATATCATTCCGGTTGCGGGAAGAGGTTGGCTGGGGAAAGCACAGGACCGAGAGAGATGGAGTTCATTGGAGGAGGCCTACATCCAGCATTGGAGAGATGGCTGACGAAGAAGAAGAAGAAGAAGGAAGACATTTTTTTTTTAATATATATTTTATTTTTTATATTTTAAGTATTAATTTATTACAAATCACATTGTTTTAACCGCGAGAGATTTTTGATATGAATTTTTTAATCATCATATTCACCTTAATGGAATAGCTCAACAATGTCCTCATATTGAATATTTTTATAGTTTCATACGCAAATATTGGTTTTATTCCCTGTTTAAAAATTCATAATTGGTGAACGTTGTGCAAGCGCATAAAGTGTATCACGTAAACCAGCTGATGACAGGTCTTAAGCCCTGTAGATGCCATGATATCCCGGTTCTTCCTTAATATCCCAACTTCGTCTCCATTGAGATATTAAAAAAATGTCATAAAAATTACCTCATATTTTTTTTGTATATTTTTGATGTTTATATTAAAATAAAAAATAAATATTATATATGTTTTTTGTTTGGTGTTCCAAAGTTTTTTCCAGTTTATACTATATTAAAAGCCGTAGCTATAAGAAAATTTATATTATCTGATTATTAAGTATCAGAAAAACATTTATATTAATATTTTTTTATATACATTACGTAGGTATATGTTGAAAAAGATATACATATATAGCAATGCCCTAAGACAGAACAGTTTTAACATTTACAAACCAACAATTTTGTGTCAGTTCTTTATAGTTGTTGAAAAATTTTACACTACATTTTGTACGAGACATTTACACTTTTAAAATAATATTCATTTACCTACTTGACCCGTTAATTTCTTGGTCTTCTTCTACCTTTCTAGCTAACGCTATAATAAAATATCCATACGAAAGGTTTGTTCACTGTTCACGGTGAACAAAACGTCTGAAACTATATTATTTTTCTGCACAAAATTATTATGAATAATGCAGGATGATAGTGACAAAGAGTTCGTATTTTATATTCAGTCCACCGCAAAAGAAAATGATAATTATAAAGTTATATTATCTTCTTTTGTTGGACTCCTAATTGTGAAAAAGAATCAAGACGAAATTGTTAAAATTTAAAATATCGTGTCTTTGTCATAAATAATATATATTATTTTATTCAAAATAAACATTCGTACCTATTACTACTAGACATTTATTGTAATCAAAGATGCGAGCATGGCGCATAGTCGAACTCGATGTATAGAGGCGAAGCAGAATACTAATTAAAAACAAAGAAATGAGATGACTTTATTACGGAAATGGGTGAATAAACGTTTTGAATGATACAATCAAGATTTTCATGTACTATATATTTATTTTTATAAGCATTACTGCTCAAAAACATAAGTGTACTTTTTAAACGTGAAGATATCCATTTTTTCTTTAAATAAATGCATGCAATTATTTATGCATAGTATACAGGAGCATTCAAACCTTTCATGGGTGAAATTAGTCATAAAATAGCAGGATTGTATTATTAAAAATTAATCAGTATTTAATTTGTGTACACTTTATACATGATGCCAATAGGAGCTATTCAGTTTCATATTTGTGTATGTAATAAATTATGCATCATCTTAAATTTCATCTTATGTTAAAATTATGTATATCACGACATAATTAGCAGTATACTGTTTTACTATAATATCCGCTCAGTATGTATATTATGTACCTATTCGTTAAGAAACTGATTTAAATTAACGGATTTGAATATTGATAATTCATAATATACCATCCTATAACAAAACGTTATTATTTTATTTTATTTCAATCTATTCGGAAAACATAGAACATAGGTACATGATAACAATAAAAAAAATGATACATACAATTTCATGCCTAAGTAACATGTTTCCACTAATATAAAAAGTAGTAATACCTAAACGTATTTTTTCTTTATTCATTTTTTGTTTTTATTTTTTTTTTCTTTATCATTAGGCAAGTACATTCGAAACACGAGGAGATAATGAAAATCAAGTATCAGTCTGGTTAAAATTGGAGGCTTAAAAATACAAGGAGACCATGTAACATTTAAGTAGTTTGGAGAAAAAAGGGTTCAAAGTTTTTTTTATATAGTTTATTAGATAAATTAAAGAGTTTTATTTAATTAACTGGTTTGACAATAAAAAAGAACACATTTTCAATAGGGGTACTTATATTTGCTATATGTTTTATATTTTATGAGATATCGTTACTTGGTCTTTTATGTAATACAAAATCATAAAAATACAACAAGACCAAGTACTATTTTTGCTTAAATATTAGATTTTTTTGAAATAATGATGAAAATGAAACACTTAATATTTGTTATATTAATTCTATTTTCACAAATAAGTATGTTATGGGCATAAAATTATAAAATTAAGAAAAAATATATAAAGAAAATATAACTCTTAACAATTATCTCAAGGTCCTTTTTCATTTGGTCCTCGAGAAGCTACGCCTTCATGGCACATGTACATAAATGTCCGATTAGTGTTTAGGTTATGCACTCCTAAATTAAATGTCCAAAATAGTCTCTTATAATAAATTTCATTGGTACACAATGAAGGTGAGGGTATTGTTTTTGTTAATTCGAAAGCAAATGCAGCGACATTTTGATTTTCGTTTTTTTAATCTCATTCATGTCATTCCTAATTTTTTCAGGTATTACAAGATGCAAATCATGTAATATTTAAACATCCTTTTGTTTATCTAAATTTCCTTTCTGTCTCTATATTCTTCCCCAATATTTCATAATCTTTTACGGACATTGGTTTTCTATTGTTTTAACGTCTAGTTCCCTTACGTCCCTTTTTCTTGGGATTAAATGTTAAATCTGTAAAAGAAGACAAAGAGACTAATTTATAATGGACTAACAGATACTTTGTAACCAATTATGTTTATTATTATGTAGAATTTCACTATCCATAACTGAACACCAATTCTTATTGTGAATGTTCCTAAATTAAAATTATTGAGGATATAATTGATATATTTTTATTACGACTTTATAACCATTGTGTAAAATTGTAAATATTACACATAATAATATAGTTTCAAATAAATATTAACAAAAACTTTAGTTGCAATAAGTGGATGAAAAGGAATATTGTAAAACTAAATTTTTGAAAAACATTGTAAAATCTGGCAACATATTATGAACCTTGTTAATATTGCTTCTAATATTTTTTTTATTAAGTAGGTACATACCTTGAGACAATAACTGATGATTATCATCACTATTTGCACATATTACATTCATAAATTCATCATTTTCTCATCTTAAATCCACAAAGTATCCCTGTCATGCGCAGCAGCCATGATTGCAAACTTACATATAATGATCCTGTTTTTGTTTGACATACAAGTAGACCAAAAGCCAAATTAAAGCATTTTGGCGCGAATATGGCTTTTAGTCTATTTGTATAACAAGTATTTTTTAAATTTGTACATGGTCTTATTGTTTTTTTATCACTGCATCGAAATTTATAATAATTATGTACATGGACTATTTTTATCGGATTGTATTTTTTCTATAGAAAAGTATGGATGTATTAACTCTATTTCGGAAAATTCGGACTTGGTCTCCTTGTATTTTCACACCTTCAATTTGAAATTATAATAGAAAAAGTAAAAGGAACAAGCACACAGTAAAAAAATCATATTTTTAAATTATTCTGGTGAAAATTATGAAGTCATCACAAATATATTCAATCCTGAACTTAATAAAACTTGAATGTATATTTTCAGTATGAATTGAGTGTTACTTATATGTCATAAATAGAGATTAAACCTAATTTTTAACAATTTTCCAAAAATCATAATAGAAATGTAATACAGGACAATTACAAAACAACTACATTTATTTGGGAAAAAAAATTTTCAATTGCCTCCCAAATGAATTAAAGCAGATAAAAGAATTTAAAAAATTTAAACATAAATTAAAATTGCACTTAACTTTCTAAAATAGTAGTTTTCGATTTTGTTGTTTTGATTTGTTTCAATTTCCAGTATTTCCTTTTTTTTATTTTTGAATATATTGTGTTTTGATATATTTGAATCGTCTATAATTCTATATAACTCATTTTTCAATTATTTTCATGTTGTTCTTTTTTTTGGTCTGAATATGTATTCTGATATGTTTTCTCATTTGAGTATTCTTCTTTTTCATTTATTTTCAACCTTTTTTTGATGTTTATTTGATTTTTTTTTGTTCATGTATGATTTGATTTTATTACTTTTACTTTTATGTTGACTTTGCTTTGTATTGATATTTTTTATTTTTTTACAAGTGCTTCCCTCATCAAGCACAAGATTGTAATCTTTTTGATGAGGTACTGCAGGGAAAAATATGTAAGAATATTATTACTAGTGAATTTATATATTGATTTGTATTATAAAATATATTAAAAATAAAATAAATAAATAAATGTTATACCATGAGTTTCGTTTAGATAGCAAAGTTTCCCAGAAAGGAAAATCATTTATGGAAATCTGCCTGGTGTGTGAATCAAATATGTTCTAAGTAATTAGTGTGTGCTTTTGTCAGCGATCTTGGACTGATCATAAATCATCCAACGGCGCTATATGAATTTAAACAACTTTGCCAAAATAAGTCGGTCTGTACGCGTGAATGTATGTGATTTACAAAGGAAAATTAGATATGTTTTGTAGTGAAAAAATTCAACTCCAGGTGGCGTTGACGTAAACGATCGATGCCGGGGGGGTGATAACACTACCCGTCCTTATCTAACATATTGTGGGATGAGGCAAAGGCAAGGAATATTGTAATTCTCTATCTCTAATTCCGCATATCCCCTCCCATTCCGATACATCCGTCCCTTTTCAGCGCCGAGATAAACAGAAATCGGTTCGGAATCGGACCACCAAAATCAAAGCGACGTCTGATAAATATATCCCCGTCTCACGTTAATTTATAACAGCATTCCTGAAAAGTTATTATTATTTTTTTCCCTTTTGTTTGCTTATTTCAGGTTTATGTGAACTTTCACTGATGAAAATTACAGAAGCGGAAATTGTAATTATTTCTGATCTCTTTTGATTGAACCATGCGTAAGCTTTTTTTGTGAATCATAACATACAATACTAGTATAAAGGTCGACCAGATGACATTGAAAGGAAAGTAATGACAAAAATAGAGTAGACGGAGGAAATATCTACAGAAAAGATTACTTTTAGGTATCCATAATCTTCTGATTGATTCAATTTGTATACAATTGATGCAACTTGCGTGAAAGATTTATATATCAATTCTGGATTTTGTGAATAAATTTTACACTACTCGGCAGCGATACTCGATCACTGTTTTTTATCACTATGGGTTATGTATATTGTATTAAAACGGAGAAGCCTGTAGTATTGAACATTTTTTAATAAAACAAATAAATCAATAAAATAAAATACATTACATTACGCCATGTCCCTAACGGGGTAAACTGAGAGGACCTTACGTCATATTTTTCTATCTTGGCACACATCCATCGCATCATCATCATTAATACATCGTCTCATAGATGTTCGTCTGTTGTTCAAGCTTCTTACATCCTTTACCTTTTTCTTTACCCTTTTTCAGGATGACGTTTTGCATTGTCGAGCAACTTGAAGCTCATTAAGAGCCGTAAGATAATTTGGAAATTGCTATATATTTAACTTGAGAATGGTGACTTCTGTGCTGACGTCCTGGGTTCGATCCGCAGCAGAGGAAAACAATATTTCAAAAATGTTTTTCGCGTATATTCTTGCTTATCCGGGTTCGAATCGCTGGAAATTTGAAAGAAAATGCCTAATGGCAAATAATTCGCCACGTGCGCGGGGTGCAAGAAAGTGTTATTATTATTATTCTTGGGATATTATGTACGAGAAAACGTTAAATAAAATTTAAATGTATTAGGTACTTTGGTATGTTGACATGTTTTCAAAAGGTAACACAAAATAAAGCCATTCACCGAACCCAGGGTGTCTGAAAATATTTGAAAAAACCTGATATTTTCCTTTGAATGAAATCCAAAAGGGGACCCTATTGAAATCACTTCACCTTCTTATACTAGGTACACAGAATTTCATCTTTATATATTTCAAAATTTGACGTCAAGTAAAATTTCGAAATAAATTTTCACTGTGAAACACCGGCTAGAATAGTCCTTCCACTACTTTTTACTATCGATTTTGGATAAACGTATTCGGATAATGTATTGAAAATTCACCACCCAACTTGAATATAGCACCTTTTTCGGTTATGACGAGACTGGTGTGTAAATATACACAAGTGTCGTGCTTCCATTACTAAGGTACTTCACAACTGCACACCTGTCGCTGGTAATCCCACGTAATGATATGTATGTATGTATAATAATGAAGAATTTTTTTATCAAATCGCTTGTCAAACCACTAAAAAGTATCAAAAACAAGTTGCCACACCTAGGAAACTCGAAATGTTAATCAATGGAATACCCAGATTGTAGTTACTTGTTAAAAATACCAACCTTTGACCGAAAAACTAGGTTATTTAATTTTGATTTTGAAAACAAATGTTTTGATACAAAACTGCATTTTTATTTAAAAAAATATGTATAAATCAATTCCATCACAATATATTTTTATGATTCCCCGTTGTATTTCAATAACAAAACTTTGAAAACATTAGTATACCTACTTTTATATTCAAATTATCGCTCTTATTGCAAAAATATAAACCTCTCATCTTGTAGAGTTTTAATGTCGGTCAGAAACTATTCTATATTTTCTTGAATACGTTGACTTTATATTATAATGATGTAAGTAATGTAATTCAATTCTTTATCGTTCAGATTGAATTATTTATATTGTTTAACAATATCATATGAATTATTCAAAGAAAACGTTCATATGAATGCCTAAAAGACAGCATCTTAAAAAAATCATTGATTTCGTAATTTACATTATTTTTCAATCATATCTTTCACAACTTAGTATAATATCGGCATTATGAACATTCTATTTTGGCCCATATCATTTTTTGAAAATAAGGCATTAAATGCACAAGGAAAAACGATTTTTATAGTCTGTCATCCATATAACACATAAATACACAGTACTTCCATAATATCCCAACTCCGTCTCTATTGAAATGTTAAAAAGTTTGTCAGTAAAAATACATAATTTATTTATGTGAAATATATAGCTTTAACTACAACTGTACTTTAGTTTGATTTTTTTTTGATAATTTAAAGCTTCAAAAATGAAAAATAAAACAGCTGACTGTTATTATTTATGTAAATAGTTATTTATTTTCATTTACTAATTTCTAGTATCACAAAAAAAGCATTCTATTTTAGGATTCCACTATATACCCTTGGAGTAAAAACGAAAATGTGGCGATCAGCTCTGTTTATTTACCATGTTACGTTGGAAAATGGTGTTGTTAGGTAGGTACTAAAGCAAACCCGCTTTATTTTTAAAACAATTTATTTATATAAGATGAAAGCGAATCAAGGTTCCAGAGTGTATGTATATTTATGGGTAGGTGAAGCATACTAAGGTTGCCTGGCGACTTAGGGGTGTAAGAAAGAGGTGGGGGTAAATTTAGGATCCAAATCTAGGAACTAAGTAAAGGGGCGGTCGGAACTTGGGAGTTTCTCGTGTCCACTAAAAACTGAAGGACAAATTTACGACATTTCTGTGGTAATTGCGTTTCTATGCTTCGACTTCCTTGACTCAGAATAATCTTTGTATACCTATAATAATTATAGAATATGCCAATATTAAATTAAAATCTTAGTTACTAGTCATATTTAATAAAATAATACTAACCAATTTTTCAGGTTTTATATCAAAAACTAGGATATATTTTAACTGGTTCAGTCGATTCCATTAAAAATGCAACTGCTTTATTCATTAAAGAATTAGATATTTTATATCTCAGAATTGACGAAGTAGGAATATTATAGAAGAACCAGGAACTCAAGGCACCTACAGGGCTTGCGACCTGCCATCGCCTGGTTTACGTGATCACTTTATGCGCTTGCGCCAATTATGCCTTGTAAATGAGTTCCATTATCAATGCAATTTTTGAAAGCTCTATATATTTCAATTATGGTATACAATTCATTTGAAAATACCTACTTTTACCAATGTATGTAATACATTCACATACCTATTAGACATTATTTTCCATATATATGTCAAAAGCATTACACTGCCAAGTTTCATGTACCTTTTACCTTTACTCAACGGTGCACAGGTAAGTTTATAATATCAAGGGAGTAAGTCTGGTCCAACCGGCGAAATCAAAACCCTCATGATTACCCATATCATGGATATAATTATTAAATGGAGTTCTATAGTACCTATCTTTAGATGTCATAAAACTCCATGTGATAATTATATCCATGATACGGGTAGTCACGAGGGCTTTGATTTCTCCGGTTGGATCAGACTTGCACCCCTGAACAGCATGAAATAAATTTAATGAAAGATTTACGATATTGAAATAAATTAGACATTGAAACCATTTATTTTTAAATGTTTCAAATTAATGCTTGCTCCACGCTAAGTAGTAACTTCAATTAACTACTTCAGCATTTTAAACATTGCATTCAATTTAAATGAGAAACAAATCTATTTTTGCACAATTTTTAGTCACACAGGGAGCTTATATTAATTTCTTTCAATCGAAATATCAATAAAAGATTTCGTTTTCCTATGTGACCTTTTTTGTGTATTATCTATAGATAGTACAGGGTTTTTTCACAATCGTATGGACTAAAAATATTCTTGTGACAATTAATTTCACGAGAATGTTTTCGCTAATAGAAATAAAATTTCAATCTAAAAGTTAACATTTACTATTTTATTTTATTTTATTTTTGGATATCCAACAGTACAGTATAATATAATTACGTAGTTTGAGATTAAGCACAATGGAAAAACAGTAAATGATAGACTACGATACATAGTAACAGGATATCATATCAAGTGATTTTTAAAGTTTTACATACAATTTCAACAAGTCAGAAAAACAATTATAGGATCGTACCTGGAACATACAAGGAACAGTTCAAACTAAAGTGAATACTAAACATTTTGTTACTCTAACGTAATGTTTTGTGCACACAGCCAAACCGCGCAGTTAGGATAACTAAATTAAATAATAATAAATATAATAAAAACTTCCTTGCCCTGCGCTAGTTGCGAGTCTATTTCAATATGGCAATTTCTTCGAGTTACTGATAACAACTTATTTTAAATATCGGTAGCCAAACAGTTGTCTTTATAAAATATAATACCTATATTTTTTTCAATGTACCATAAAACGTATCATAAAGAATTATTGATTTTTCACGTTGAAACATTTCCAATTTCCATAACATTATAATATCTATACTTATAAATGATTCCGTATAAATTTATGCTATTCCCCGTCGAAGTAAGCTCCTTTAAGTTCCAACAAACCTCAATTTGATGCTTGGCGAATTTGCTGGTTCCCACATTTAACTCAAAAGTCATGTTAATTTGGGACCCATTGTTTGTGTTTGATTTATGCCTACCCTTACAATCTGAATGTCCTTTGAATGCGAGCCCATATACCAGAATAACTCCGGTCCACGTGATGTGTTTTGATTACACCATGTGTACCATTGATCATAATTAATGTTTAAATTTTATTGCCTAAATTAGAACCACACGAACACGAGGATCCTATCAGTCCTTATTATGGAGCATCAAAACCGTGTTGTAAGTAAATCCTTAGATTTATACTATTCCAATAAATTATTCAAATTTCGGAAAATATAAAATATTATGTATGTAAGTAATACATACATATATTTCCGTCATACTTCTCCTCCATCACCACTTGCAGTAGACAGCTACACCTTCGAATCAGTAGAGCAGTTCACGTACCTCGGTTCACTTATTACCAGTAAGAATAATATCAGTGAGGAAGTGAACAGAAGAATTGTTGCTGCTAACAGATGCTACTTTGACCTACAGAGACACATGAAGTCCAGGTTGTTGTCGAGAAAGACAAAGCTTACACTATATAAAACTATTGTCAGACCAGTGTTGACATATGCCTCCGAGACCTGGACTCTCGGACCAACTTGGCATTTTTGAAAGAAAGATCCTGCGGCGAATCTACGGAGCTGTTGTCTGTGAGGGTGGTGTGTGGAGAATCAGATACAATCATGAGCTATATCATATTTATGATGATATAGACGTTGGAGTATTTATAAGGATTGGGAGACTCAGATGGCTTGGACATGTGGAGAGGATGAGTGAGCAGCTGCCCGCCAGAAGAGTCATTCACCATAGACCAGAGGGTGTGAGGCGTAGGGGGAGACCCAAGTTGAGATGGATGGACTGCGTCCAGGGGACCTGGACTCTTTGGGCGTGATCAATTGGAGACAAGGAGCCGCTGACAGATTGGGATGGCGAAGACTTCTTTTGGAAGCCAGGTCCCACCTTGGGATGTGGAGCTGATGATGATGATGATGTAAGTAATTGTTTTACACTACCTATTACATTTTTTTTCTTTTTCTTCTGGTACTCTGTCAGGAAACCCCCAACGTTGGAGATCACTATAGCGAATACCTCTCTGTCCTGTGCTGCCCTGAATATCTACTCTGCAATTCTAAAGCCCGCCCATATCCTGATATTACGCAGTCAGGATATTTGTCTCCTTCCAGTTCATCGGCGACCTTTATCTTGACCTTCAGTTTTAAACGAAACAAGTGGTATATTTCTCACCTCATTTTTTTTAAAGAACGAATATGTCCTCGAAACGAGTACATATATATCCTCATATATTCCCTTAACAAAGGTTAAATGCTTGTACTATAGGTGAACGAAATCGGTTGTGGCAGGATTCTAACACGCGACCACTGGATTACTAAACCAGCGCGCTAACCATCATCCTTCTAGACCTAGATATGTGATCTTGTGGACCTTTATTATGTAAATATATTACTAAAGAAGCTTTTACTGAAAGTTTTATAGTAAAAGCTTCGATGATGACTTCTGTACAACTAGTAGGTATTACTGAGAACAATTCAAGTCCGCAAACAGACTTATTATAAAAAAAATATTTCCCTCAATGAGTCTCAGTCGGTTCACCATCAATAATTGGTGAAAGGCATTTAAGAAAACACACAAGTTAATAGATACTACACTTTGATCTTAGCCAACAAGCCGAGAAGAGATCGTAATCGATACTCATTATTGGAAAATCGCCTCGGACCAATTCGACAATGGCGAAAAATTAAACATTCGAAAAGAATGCAGACTTAGACCCAATATCCCGAACGAATTAATAATTTGAAATCTAGAGTAATTTTCTGCAAATGGCTCATTATGAAGGCTCGTTATGTAAATATGAAACCATTCAAAGGCGATTTGTTTAAATTATATAGGTACTCAAATGTACGTTGGTTCGCATTATTCCGGCTCCGAAATTCGTGATTTGAGAATGTAGGTATATATCTTCAAATGTAATATGTTGTGTTGTATTTATATACATAGGTATATATTGACGGCCCAATTAGGTAGCCTTGTTATGTTGATTGCATGGCCAACCACGGAGATGTTGTAAACAGTATACTAAAATCGCTTTCAACTGTGGACAGTGAGATATTTTAACAAACGCGATGGATGAAACCGCATTTAAGAAAACAAGAAGCAAATTTTCGACAAAAAACTAGAATTTATTGTTTGAAAATATATAGATATTCTTTTACTGTATTTTATTTTATTTATTTATTGGTAAAATAACAAAATAAAAACCTAAAAATATTTTACACGATAGTCAATTAAAATATGTAAGTACCTACAAAATAAAAATATATACATACATATAGATACTAAACTACGTTACGAAAATCAAAAAAGAATTACAATAGCTTGAAATTTACATATTATATTTGGTTAATATTTGTTTATACGATATTTTTAACATAATTTTTTTTATGTAGGTACCGATATTATTTCTTTCTTTTATGAATTAGGTATGTGTAAGAAAATCATTCAATATTAATTTGATAATTATTGATAAAACAAATATTAAATGTGAGGTCGGGGACGCCCAAGACAGGGATGGAACGACCATGTGAACGAAATTTTGAAAAACGGAAATGTTAGAAGTGTGAGCAATAGACGAACATGTATGAGACGATGCATGAATGTGGACGAGGCGAGAGATGCGTGCCAGGACAGAAAAATGTGGCGTTCGGTTCTCTCTGCCTACCCCGCAAGGGATATGGCGTGATGGTATGTATGTATGAATGTCCGTGAGAAATTTACATATTTATTGATTAGAAAATCAACATTATTTTTTTTTATGTGTACAAAAAATAGATATAAATATTAGGTGAATATTAACAAGCAAACTTAAAAAATATTTCCACTTTAGAAGTAATACATTAAAACACATATTATTTAAAAGAAAATAAGGGTGAAGGAATGGTGGTATGAGAAGGACTGGGTTTGAGGAAAGAAGTGGGGAGATGGTTTATTTGACCTCAAAAATGCTTACATGTATTGTTAATTAAACTAAAATTTGTAGGTATATTTCAAATATAATAACTCAAATAAAATTTGTAGTTATTGAATACATATACAAAACTATTTATTTCAGTTCGTAACTTTATCGATCTTATAATCCATGGCTTCAATGGCTTGCAAAAAAACAGCAATAAAATTTCAGAAATATGAGAGATAATTGTGTGCCATATTTACATGACTAAATCGCGTTATTTTAAAATCGTTAAAGCATAAGCGGCAATAGAAATAACGGTAGGTTTAGTTAATATATAGGGTGTAGAGAACTGACGTAATCCACCCCATGCGGTTGACCCTTGGAGGGCCTTCCAGAACCGTTCGTTCGCATCAATGATAAAATATTACTAAATTTCACCGTTACATCAATATCATATTCCCTTTTTAATCACAACCGATCGTCGCTATTTAAACAATATATTGATTCATTCGCAGATAGTGAGATCTAATATTATACTGTTCATCCTCCATCCTTTCTGCCTCATCTTCAAATTTTCAATCCTGAGGATTGCTTTGCAGAAATGTCTTGCACCTTTTCCTCGGTTCTTATTCTTTTCGACCCTATTTTTAAAAATTTTGCTTATTTGGACTAATAACATCATCTGTCAGAACTCTGAAACCTTGCAAACACTGTGAAAGCTGATAATAAGGAAACAACAGGCTCATCATACGTTAAAATTTAAAGAAAGAGGCCACCATATTTAAGACTAAAAGTCTTGACAGCTCTAAAATTACTCTTAGTCGCTTCATGGTCCCTAATTTCATACAGCTCCAAAGGAATTCTCTCGATCATCGATGTAGAGTTGTCGTAAAAATGGCGACACGTAAAAGTTAGTGTATCTATTCCCATAGAATTTGTTCAGAAGTCTGATCAGGGTTATCACAAAGCTGACGTGAGGACAAATCTTATACCTAGGTACTAAAAAATATTTCATTTATAAAAACGATAATATTTGCACTACATATTCATACACATCATAAAAACTCCAAACTTATACTGGAAAAAAATATATAAAAGGCAAAATTCTACGAAAACAAATTCCTTTTCACAGGACTGGTATGGACCCTTTTAACTAAAATATAAGAAGACCTGACAGTCAAGCTCAAATAGTATAAGTTATATAATTGTGGATATGCGTACCTATTACAAAGCCACCCAAGAAAGGGATGGCACGACAATGTGAACGAATTATGAAAGACGGAAATGGCAGAAGCGTGAACAACAAACGAATGAGAGGATGCATGAATATTGGCGATGCGAAGAATGTGTGGCAAGATCTCTGCCACCCTACAAGGGACATGGCGTGATGATATGTATGTAAACGCTAAACGAAAATAAATCAGGTATCAACAAGAGACGAAAATTTGCAGTAAAGACAGTCGCCAGAGATGAAGGATGGAATTCATATTGATCCCAGAATGGCAAACTTGTTCAGAAATAATTAAGAAGTTTCCTCTCAGAATTATTCCGAGGCTCCGTACACCTCGTGCTGCTTCAAGGAACAAGAAATTCATTATCCTGAACAACAAATTAAACGATCGATTAATCCACCTTGTACCGGAGAAGCCTTCATTCTTTGAACACATTACCTCCCGGATATCGACCAACCTGGAATAATTATTGTGGCCCTGGGAATTATTCCAGAAACACCTGAGGATATTTCCAAAAGGTTTGGATCATTTTGATCCAGGATAAAAAAAAACATTTTATTCAAACAGAAAAACACCAATTCAAATTATGTTCAACCTGCTAGTGTCATTATTTTTTAAATATATGTATTTTCAGATTTCAAAGAAAATTTAATTCGTATCCTCTTTTAAAAATAGAAATTATATTTGAATAGGTTAGTACCTAAGTTCTATAGTTAATATTTGGAAGAGCTAAACATTATCTTTTAAAGTTCGATGATGACGTTCGTTGAATTTTGTTAGCGTTATTGTACAGATTGTAGTTTAATTATTTACCATGTATGGAAGGTAAGAAAATACATATTTCTAGAAAAATTTAATAGTAAGCAAACAATACCTTATGCCATATATGTAAACTGAGAACATCACTTTGGATCATCATTTACATCAGGGATTACCAAAGTGGTCTAGGTGGACCCCTTGAGGTCCTCGTGAGACTCGACGGGACTCTAGGTTGGCGTGTAGAAATAAATTGGGGTTCACAAGTTGTAAGTGGGTGTCCACGAAAATTTATCTGGTTTCCATAGTTAACAACACAAATGTTAGCTTGGCTATACCTATCACTACAAAAAAAAATTTAAGATTAAGGGAGCAAAAAAAATTTTCGAAAATTTTTCGGTGATTCTTGACAGGTTGTATTTCGGTGAAAATTTCGGTGAGACTACAAAAAATGCATTTTGAAGCCTTAATATTCTCATTTTCAGATTTTTTGGCTAAATTTATTTAGGAGCTACAGCTCACATGCAATCCTAACTAATAGCTCAAAAAAATAATGAGGGTTAGAACTCAGCTGCGACGCAAATTTCCATCGTTAGATATTTTTTGACGAGTTTTAGGAATATGGGAGACATGTAGCAGCAGGAGGTCCACCGAAACCGGTAAAATTTTAAAAGGAGTCTACGAGAAAGAAAATGCCAACCTCTGATTTACATGATATTTAGAAGTAGTGAGGTAGATACATCATGCATAAATGGTACGTACGTTATACAACCAAGTAATCAAAGATGCCGAAATGAAGATGTCACGATGGAATTCTGGAGTCAGAAAACATGATTCAATCCGTATCGAGTATTACGAGGTAGCCTTGGCGTCCGTGACATAGCCGACAAACTCCAAGAAAATTGGCTCAGATAGTTTGGTTATGTCAAAAGAAGACCACATGAATATACAAAACATTTATGTTTGGATAGGATAGTGTGGTGGTCAGACATTTTTTCCTACCCCAAATATGTAAACAGCTTAATGGTATATATGTAGGTATGAAGATTGTATCAAAAGATTGTAGCCGTAGATATTGTGTACACTGCCATATTAATTGTATGAAACTATCCCGTCACTAAATTCGACTTTTACAAACATTGTTCAAGATGCCCAACAATATAAATCTTTTTTCATAGAAAACTAAATTAACTAATTGGAGGGAATCGGCGTTCTTCGATATATTTATAAAATTTGGAATTACAGGCAGTTAAACACAATTGATCATAAAAAATGTATTTCTTAATTAAAAACTTTTGAAAACCAATGTTTTTTTTATTAAATAAATTTGAGATTGTGTATTTGTCTATATTTATACAAGTTGTCCACGTGGGGTTGGAAGGCCATAGCTATGATGGCGTGATTTTGTTAGGCGAGGTGCTGAATCATACGAGATCACCGAGGATGACGCTCAAGATAAGCAAAGAGGAGGAGAAAGACCCGGAAAGCAGACCCCGTCACCATGTGGTATATGTAGTTGTTAGGAGGAATGATTGGCGTTAAACAAGGCAATATTAAGTATTTAATTTTTAATATAATAATATAATTATTATGTATCGAAGGGTTAATTGGTTTATTCATGAAGCCATTCTACTGAGTTTGATATTGATCAAAAATAAGCATTCTCAAGTAAAATACTTTAACAATAAATGATTCATTTAGAAACTTTCTCACATCACCTGCCTATTTATTATAGACACAAGTCAGGTCAACGAAGTAATAATTTTTCGGACGATAAAGAAAAAGTAACTTTTTTCATTCAAGATCCAGCATAACTTTGTTCATATGGACAGCTAGCGATAAATGAAGAAAACGTTTCTCAGATGTGATGAAAGAATAAAACAATATTAAGTCAATTAAGAACCTACATACATAGAGAAATACTATCCTTAAGTGTAAAGGAAATCATATTTATTTTTAACATGACGACGCAGATAAAAATAAGGTCAGTTATTTTAAGGCCCATGACTTCAATAACAAAAGGTGATAAAATAAATCGAAATCTCCAGAGTTAGACAAATTTATTTATATTTTTTACCTAATATATTAAGAAACATGATATCCCAAAAATAACAAGATTTATGTATGAGAAGACTGACTGGTATGCGACTATGTTTTATGAACGTAGATAATGGGATGTTGCTTTTCAAGATATAAAAATGTGGATATCAACTCTCTCTGCCAATTCTGTTAGGGACAAGGCTATATAGAATTTAGTAAATAAATAAATACACGAATTATTTTTTTCTCATAAACATAAGCAAAATAAAAGTATCATATCGATGGTTACCCGGACAAATATTGTATGTCCACTTTTTATAGTTTTGAGAAAACTCAACATGAAAGTTTGAGTAGAAGTCAAAGCTTCAGATTATCAATTGTTATACAAATAATGCAACAATCAGGATGAATGGTCTTTTATGACAATATCTGAATACAATTTTATTACATTAATCAACATTTACAGAATAAAAATTGAGTTTTAAAAAAAGATGTATGGACATACAATAATTGTATTTTCTATGCCTGGACATACAACTATTGTATACTGCACATTTACTACATTGGTATGATGACTGTGATATCTTATTTAATTGAGAATAATTATTTTTTATCAGTGAAAGCCATACTTATAACACAAAATCGTATAAATAGATTATATTTCTTATATACTTTTAAAAACTTTAATTAATACTACACGAAATAGGTATAAGGATTCAAATAAAATATTCATTCGAAATCTTTTAGTTCGAAACTTAGAAAAGTAAAAGAAATGTTTTATGTTTGGTGTTTAAGAATTTTATTCAATCTATAATGATTATTTTATAGGTAATATTAACAAATATTCAAAAATTATCAACTATTAACAAACATTAAAAAAAAATTATTACTTCAAACTTGTTTTTAATTTGCCCTCCACAAGTATCACTGAAGGAGACAACATGATTCACTGTGGACGGCAAATTGAACAAATACATTAAAAGACATGTTGATATTTCTGTCGCTCCTTTCCCACCATTTACTTTATCCCAAACAAAGCAATGACCATTGGAGTTACTTTTGAATCGAAGATTGTATAATCAATTTGGCTGTTTCCTGCAAAGAGTACGTTTAAAATTGCTTGCATATCAAATGATATACACAGATATTCTACTCCTTTATTTGCTATAGCCTTTTGTTTGTTCATCTCCTTTATTTTCATGACATCATCAGCACGTTTTCGGAGACATTTCCATTGCTCCTCTAATTGCGATTTGTCTGCAGTTATATTGTAAATATTACATCGCGAGCACTGGTCTTTTTTTGGACTATGAAAACCCATTTGTGGATAATAGCTATTAAAAACTGTCCTGTAAATTTTAAGGGATGGCATTACAGTATTTTTAAAGTCGAGTGCGAAGTCAGTTTTAAATAGTCTATACATTAACGTTATATTAAGTTCGGAAGATAAATACATTTTCTTTGTGTCCCGCCTGCAATAATGTGATGATACCCGTGGAAAAGAATCAATATGTTTTTTAATAAGAAAAACACCTGTATCACTCGTTTTGTTTGGCGCTGATTTTCCTTTTTGGTTGTTTCCACCAACGAAATCACCGGTATAACTTATATTAAAAATAGAACAATTTGTTTTAAATTCTACGTATATTGGTTAGTTCGTCGATAGCTATTTCGCCTTGCTAGGGCATCTTCAAGACTATGCCCTAGCAAGGCGAAATAGCTATCGACGAACTAACCAATATACGTAGAATTTAAAACAAATTGTTTTATTTTTAATATAATTTAAAATGGAATTCTTCTACGTAAAATATCCACAAGTACCGGTATAACTCTTTTGTTTCAGGGCTAAGTCAATAACTTGAAAATTTATATTCAACACGCCACAGAAGAATTTTAAACAAACACGCTTAGTGTCATTTTTATCATTAGGCAATTAGTTTTTGTACATTTAGAATTTTCCTTGCGTGGTCTTCTTCTATCAATTGTTTTCTCAGTTACAAGTGTACTTAACAAACTTTTTTGTCTGAAATAAAAATAATCACCGAGACCCCAATAATCTCTACAAAGCTTCTGTTGTTGATCTATAGGTATTTTATTTGAGAATTTAAATCTGCACTTGCTGCAATCAATAAATTTTGCTTTCTTTTCAGGGACAGAAGCTCCTTTTCAGTTGATGTATGACTTTCCAGTCATCCGAAACAATTTTCTTAGGTTTTGGGTCCATAGGTTTGGATCAGCTAAGTTTTTTCTTTTTCGGGGGACAAAAATAGAAGGCAGATATTATGTCTGCTGAATTTGGAATGCTTTGAATATTTGGAGATCTGTTTTCTATATCGGATGAGGCAGAATCTGACTTATTTGGCACATATGAATCATTAGAGCCATAGCGATCATTAGCAAAATAATGAAGCTGTGATGTAGATGGTTGAGGATGGTTTAATAAATAAATAAATAAATGTGATAAGATACCAGCTAAAACCAAACAGATTAAAAACAAATTGAGTATTAGTGAAATAATACTTTGTTATGTTCATTACCTTGATTCTTCTTATTTTTAATGAGGCTCATAATTTTCTTGGTACGAGAACTCACATTGATATCCATTTAGAGCAAAATAATACTTATTTTCTTTCAAATTATCAATACAATTCACAGACTAACTTTCAACTTTCACGGCGCGAAAACTAATGTCAAAATATAAATAGTTTAATAATGTAGTATGTCCAACGTTTGGGCAGGAAGAAGCATCGACAATAATAGACAAATATTGTATGTCCAACACACAATATTTGTGTAGTAACCTCTCTTGGCTATTATAATACACTAACAGTGTATATCACTTGCAATATTTGTCAAGTCACAATGATGGGATATACGCTTAATATGCATTTTTAAATTGATTATATCTCTTGTTGTATTGCGTATTGACATCGAATATTTTTACAGATTAAAGAGAATGTCGAGCTCTACAAAATGTGTATCATAACTCAATTTCGCCAAAAAGTGGACATACAATATTTGTCCGGGTAACCATCGATATTCTAAGGTAGAGGCGTTTACATTGTGGAAATTCATTTTAATAAATTATTAAAATAACAATATAACTTTGTGTATTTCCACTTATTTATTTTTATTTCAACAACTAGTTTCAAGAACTACCGTTCTCTTCTTCAGGTGGGTTTAAACTAAATGTTTAAACTAAACTAAATGTTTAAACTAAATGAAATTTGAAAAAAACTGGGTTTAAACTAAATGTTTAAACTAAATGAAATTAATAATTTATTAAAAGTATCATAATCAAAAATAACGTTTTTTTTAGATATACATATAGACTGAGTTCTATACAATTTTAATGTTATCAAAAAATTATTATTGTTATTTTCCAAATTTAAGCTGGAAGCTTGTGTTTTGGAAATCAGCCGCTTTGTGTAATTAATAAATATATTTTACACAGAATATATAAGACAAAATCACATATATTACAAAAATTAATAATTCACAATTACAAATAACATACATACCTACACATTTTTTTATAACCAAAAGCAATACAATATAATTTGAATATATAAATTTAAAATTAAGAAAAAAACAGCATCAAAACAATAACACAAAAAAATACAAATTAAATACCTAACACATATAAAAATGAAAATACACGTATAAAAGACATACATTAAAAATATATGCATAAATTATGAAACCAATGAAAAATTCCACCTCAGAGACGTTATTTACTTTAATATTGACTATTTGAATGAGAATTTAGATGCAATATGTTTTACGTTACTAATTTTCCAAACTTGCACTTTAGATATTCCTACATACCTATGTATGTTTTAAAATATCAGTTTTTATGTCCTATGAATTCTCAACGGGTGTCGTGTGCAGAGGGTACAGTATGAATGCAGAATGAGTTTCGTCGTGATATTTCTGTATGTATTAGTTTTCAAAAACAATAAGACCCCAAATAACACAGGGTGGGTGGGTAGTGAGTACCTACCTACCTATGAACATACATAGGTATATTATGGACATATTATGTTTCCGGATGTTTGCCACGTATCCCACCCGGGTGTATGGGACTCCCGACGATTTTCGGAAGAAAACAAGAAAATATGTTATAAGGAAATGGCGAGACAATATGCTGATTTACCGTACGTTCGGGGAATAACGAACAAATTTGGCCAAATTTCACACGGCACATTGATTTTCCGGGAGCAAATTACTGTTTTCCCGACTTCTCACAGTACAAAAATGTCGAAATTCTCCGCGGAGCGTGTAGTTGAAAAATGCTTACATTCTATTTTGTGACAAAAATACAATTTTTTCGTGAATTCCAGGAAACCACAGAAACTAGTGGATTATTTAGAAAAATGTGTCTCCGCGTGGTGATACCACAGCACCAAAAACACATTTGTTGTAAAACGGATATTTTAGCAAGAATTCTACTAATAAAGGAATGTTTCTCTGTAAACTGGGTTTTCAAAGGATCTACATAACTTGGATCTTAATTTTATTGTCTTCACATATCGACAAAGTATCAAGCCAAGATACGCGTGATTTGTAAGCAGGGTCTATATTTTTCACAGTTTTTCCCATCTTTGGAGTCAAAAAACCACCAACGTAGAGGCTTCACAGCATAAAATATGTTCTTTATATATGGATTTACTCAGAATTCAGAGTAGAACATTTAGTGTGTGTCTATGTCTGTGTGTCCCCCCCCCCCTCTCCCTTATAACTTTTGATCCACTCAATTTACAGAGCCCAAAATTTCAGAATATATAGATAATAGGCCTACAAAACTTTTATACTCAGAATTTTAATTTTTTATTTTATTTTTCCATATATCTCAAAAACCATATAAGCTAGAACCCTAAAAATTGGTAAAAAATATAGTTAAATATAAAATCCCAAATTATTTTTTCGAAAAAATTCCAAAGTTTCTCAAACATTTTTTTAAGACAAATGTTTTTTTATGAACGCCTATATTTCCGAAGTTTTTTAATTTTAAACACCCCAACTAGATAATTTAATTTGCTATAAAATAATCACATTAGTATTGTGTTTTATTCGTTTTTTTTCTATTTTAACGATACTATTTTTCCACAATATCGTTCATTTGGTCGTGTTTTTTGTCCAAACCTAGGCACCACACATTCCTACTATTTTAGCTATATAAATCATTAATAATATGTAACTTTATACTATGTAAAATATAACAAATTTAATATTAACAGTATCATTATTTCAAAACACTTTAGCCCTGGCACAGGTTTTTTGCCAAGTGGGGCATTGCCGTTACAAATATTATGAAATTTCAACTGCGGTGGGCTTATTGCCTGTATGCAATTTCGACCAGACAACCACACAGGTGAATACAAAAATAACAAGTTATTAAAAAAGGAGAAACAGCAACAAAAATAAGAAGACATTAACATTAAAAAAAACGAGTGGGTTGTGGTCAACACTAAACTCTCCACTACATAGGTAGTGTACATTTTTTTTCTTCTTGAAAGGTTGACAATCCCTAAATGCATTTCAATGAATTATATTTCTATTAGATTCTTAAACAAATATTACATCCCAGAGGACAAAAGTCAGAATACACACAAAAACATTGTCATGAAACCCAAGGTATGCACTTTCTACGTGATACCTGTTAAGAAATTGATGTAAAAAATGCATTAATAGCAAGATGAGCGTATATGAAAAAATGTATGAATGTTGATGAGGCGATGGATATGATTCGGTGTTCGGTTCTGACTGCCTACCCCTCGAGGAAGATAGTAGTAGATAGTAAAAAAATACACTTTATATCTTCATATAAAACTAATCGGCTCTAATTTATGGACTTTACATATATTATGTAAACATTATGAAGCCGATCGGATATATAGTTCGGGCTGTAGAGGACACAAAACGTATACACAGTTAATTATTTATTTGCGTATCATACATACAAACAAACATACGGCGCATACATACAGACACATCACGCCGAAGCCGTATGCGTGATGTGTCTGTATTGAGAAATTATTGAAAAAAAAATAGGTTTAAAAATTGTGAAACCACGACACTCCAGTATTCCATAGTAGTGGAGAGTAACAAGTATTACTACAAAAGTATGGGATACGAAGGAATGAAAGGAAAAGGGTAAAAAGGAATAAATTATAGGTATGTGGATTAAGAAATGTGAAGTTTCTTCATAACCGCCAAGCAAGGAGCATTCATTCTTTCCATGCGGCCATTAATTATTCAATTACTCTGTTTTTAACATCTATTATGGAATCATATTGGAAATTATTAGATAACCAGATAATCAACCATCGGTGTGAGATTTGGCTTGGTAACTGTGAGTGTCTCCACGTATCTGGTGTGAGACAATTCAATTAGCCAATCAATATTTACTTCAGTGAACAATGCAATTTGCAAATGTGAATATCATTACATAGTTCCCCTGTGCCATGCTTCAAGGTACCCACTGTCTATTATATGCGGACATGATCTCATACATTGGGCGGGCGCTTAATTTTCACATTATTCAAGAACTAGTGATGTCTGGAGCTTGCCAGTCTTTCACAAATTTTTTATAAGAAGAGAACAAAAATCAAATGACCGTTTTAATTTCCTCACGTTGCTTAGCAGAAGAGATATTTCAATTTATTAAACTCTTATCATCTGATAAAAAATGTCTGATAGATAAATAAAATAAAATATTGATATCCACGTGTGTCAATTTCGGTATATTGTTTCGGTGTAAGAACCAAGTATTGACTTTAGCACTGAAAACATCATCATCATCATCTGTGGCTCCATAATCCAGGTCAGGTCTTAGCCTCCTGCAGAGCTCGCCTCCATGACTGTCGATCCTGCGACGCATTTCGCCAGTTATGGACGCCGATGCTGTTCGCATCCTTCACCACTCCGTCCAGCCATCGAAGCTTCGGCCTTCCAACTTTTCTTCGTCCCCCCGGTGCACCGTTCATGATTCGTCTTGGGACGTCCTCCTCGCTCATTCTTTGGACGTGTCCAGCCCATCTGAGTCTTTCTATTCTTATTTCTGTCAGTATGGTAGGCTCCTTGTACAGATCATACAATTCGTGGCTGTGCCTGATACACCATTCTCCATTGTCACAAGTCGGGCCGTAGATCCTTCTAAGCACCTTCCTCTCAAAAATTTCCAGGGCTCTTTCATCAGATTTAGCGATTGTCCAACATTCTGATCAATATGAGAGTACTGGCCGAATAAGAGTCATATAGTGGAGGACTTTAGTTTTTCTGGTGAGGTGACGAGACTTCATGTGCCTCTGCAACCCATATTAGCACCGATTTGCGGACACTATTCGGCGTTTAATTTCGGTCGAGACATTGTTGTCACTTGTTGCCATAGTACCGAGGTACACAAACTCGCTAACAGTTTTGAATGTGTACCTAGGTAATCGCACTGAAAACATATATTTATATATTTATAATTATGGCTCAATATTTATTTATTTGTCATTAACCCTGTATGTGAGGATTGATTGAAAGATATTAGGATATGAAAAATCAAATAAAATCGTACTGGTTCCAGAAAAATAATTCGACTTCAGCCTTTTCGACTCCGCCAAAAAAGGTCAACGCCTTTTTAAGACTCATGTCAAATATTGTTTTCAATTGAAATTATTTCAATTGAAAACTTTCACTCACTCTTTTCATAAATGACTATAGTCTTTGGTTTTCGGATTGCACATCACTAAACTGAACTATAACATTACCAATCCAATCGACGTGACTGGTACTGCAAAATAATTCAATTGATTTATGTATTTGCTTGAGTTTTGTTTATTTCTACCTGTATAACTATAAGAACCTACCTACTCTCTAGCAAATTTGTACGATTTCTGTTCAAATTAATTTCAGTTATAATCAAGCATGTTAAACGAAATAATATTTTTGATTAAAAGATTTATATTTATAAACCTGAATTCCAACTAAATAAATTTTATTCTTGATACTTTAAATGGAATTTTGGATTTTTAATATTTTTTTTATTATTGTTATCCTTTGTAGGTATCTAATATTTTTATACGACAATATGTCCAGTGTAAATCATAGTATATAATTAAGTTATATAGATAGATTTGTATTGATTTTAAATTATTATACTCCTGTGATTTTTTTCAAAATATCTATTGAAATTAATACATATAAATGAAATTTTTCAAATGATCATGAAATTTGAACCTTATAGAAATAAAAATATAAAATATAAAAGAGTTAAAGCAGCGACACCTTCCCAAGTAAACTTAAAACAGTTTAGTCTCTAAAAGAAACATTTGAATCGCTTAGCTCAGACGCAAACCGACGAACAAATGCACAGAAGCATTTAATTTTGCAAGACAAGTGGTTCGCTACACGGGTAATATTTTTTTCAAGAGATGGCGTTATTTACCAATAATAAAACACAAATATTACATTTTTTTTACTTCAATTTCAAATATAGGTAACTATCTACATTTAATTTATCTATTTTAAATGTTCCAATAAGAATCTTATATTTTAAAATTATATTTATACAAATAAGAGTAAAATAAATTTCTTTTTATGATCAAAAAATGTCTTTTTCATACGAAGACAACTGATAATTTACTTATTATTTTGAATCTTTTCATGTCAAAAATTTAATACTGATAGGAAATTTTGTGCATGAATTTTCACTGTAGAAAGTATATCGAATACTAGAACCTAGTATTCGAATAAGAGGAAATAAAGGGAAAAATAAAAATAAAGGTATTATAAAAATATAAGATTAAGATACCTATGTTAATTAATTCTTAACGAGTATGTAAATTAATTTATATTTTTAATAAATAAAAATAAAAAATTTGTTAAGAATCAATTCCACTATTTATTTAAGGACTACAACCCACAACCGGTTTCGTGATAAGAACATTTTCAAGTAGTAAATATATATTATTTTTACTCTACACTACTATGGAATAGTGGGGAGTCATGATTTCACAATTTTTAAGGATATTTTTTTCAACATCGATTTCTCAATGGGTATCATGCAGAGAGTACATACTTTTAGAGTTTCATCGTGATGTTTTTGTATGTATGCCGTCATCCATATGCCGTACACAGATACACAAATATGAAAATTTATGTCGTCTGTACAGACCAAACTAAAAGGCTGATGAACTTCATATTGATACCATATGTGTGAGGTACGTTATCTTGCAGCTGATTAGTTTTCCATAGACAAAGGTTCATTTTTTCTCTATGATTTCATCTGTTTAATTTTAAAAATGCTCTCACGGTCTGGAAAATCGAAATTTTCTTATATTTTTAGAATTTTTGATATAATAAAAAAACATTGTTTATATAAATATAGGGATTTCCAACCTTTGAAAAAAAGAAATGAGACAGTTTGCTTACTTAGTTAATTCAAATAAAAATAGTGTAGATTAAAAAAAAATACGAAGTCAAAGATAAATGGGGCAAAATTAACTCCATTATATTCCGAAATTAAGATTGTTAACATACTATGTATAATTGCATTTTATATAATATCTACATGTATTTGCACAAGAAGGCACCGTAACAAATATTATTTTGACCATAGAATTCTCTGTGGTATAATTAATTTTAATTATTTTAGATTCCACAATTATTTAGGGAGTGCCACACCGAAACATGCATAGGTAGGTACATGATATACATATTACAATATAGTAAAACCCTAAAATACCGATCCCCATTAGTACCTACCTACCTATGGGGCTACAGTCCGCGCGGATACAGCCGTTGAAAATGCTGACATAGGTTGTATAATTAATTAAATTTTCTATTTGACATTTCACCAGACCTTGAATTTTAATCATGCATATGGATAAACTTTATCGCGAAATAACTATTTCATTATTCATAAGAATCCGTATTCCTTTAACAATTTATGTACTTTTACTAAGTAGATAAAAACCTACTTATTCAAGTTAAGGTACGTATTCAACTTGAAACCTAGAACTATTCATTCGAAAAACTTTGAACTCGAAGTGGTACAAATTAAAACAATTAATAATTCTATGATTGAATTTTATAACAAATTTTTAATATCTTAATCGAGACGAAGTTGGAATATAACATCAACATAACATAATATCATTTATTTATTTATCTTTTATCACACTATATTAATAATGACAACATTAAGTAGGAAATCCTGTTCTAGGGCTAGCAGTTTACAATTTTTATTGACAATTATATGCAATTATGAACCAGGTGATTTTTCCCGTTCCACACTAACTTAATATGTACACAATCTCAACTTTCTGCAATCACAATCATTACCTCAACAAACATATAGGCTAACACAAAACAGATCAACCAGGTCCCAATGTCCGCCGTAATTCCTGTCATAAATCCAATCTCTGGCGCGATTTTTATTTCAGAGCCATAGAAAGAGACTCGTTGACTATGTATGTTGGTGTAAATAATATGAATCACATGGTTCCCAAATCATATAAAATATTTTGATGTGTCACTCAAAGAGCATCGCAAACACAATACGGCATAGTTACAAATGTTGTTAATAATTTTAATTTTGAATTATTTAAGTAATTATTGTTGAATACTAAGTATTTGTATTAGTTCAGTTCTCCCATAATTTATGATGTATTTTTTAATATTCATTTTGAATATTCTTGTTATTCTTTACGAGAGGAAGGTGAACTGTTGTAGAGTCGAGGAGCAATAAATGAAAAATTTCTTTGACCAAAAGATGTTTTCATATGTGGGATTGTGTAATTTAGGTTTGCACTTGTTCGTGTGTTTATAGATTGTTGTGTTCTCGGGTATTGTAGTGTACTTTTATGAAAGTAAGTCAGAATGTATTGGATGTATGTTTGACTAGGGTCAAATACATTGAACTCGTTGTATATGTTTACTGTATGATAGTCAAAAGGTTTCTTAAGTATTATTATTGCAATGCATCTCTGAGCTAGACAAATAAATTCATAGATTGTTCGATTTAAATTATGTTATACGTTCATGGTGCATATAAAAATGTTTTTTTGTGACATTTCCTTTAACTTATCATGGTTAAATATTCATAAACAATTTGAGTTATGAAGTACGGGCGGAAATACGATTAAACGGTGATATTGAAATGATATAATAAAACATTTAATGCTGGAAAATAAAATCAAAATATACAATATAATATTCAAAATGAATGTTTGAAATATTCAAAAAGTAAGTTTCTGACACTTGACTGATGTGTTATATAATACACCGGGAGGGGAGGGGAGGAAGGTACTTACTTAAATATTCTTTAGGTTGAAGGTCTGAATGTAAGTCAGGAGAAGAGGATTGATGACTTCAACTAGGTAGATACTCTATCAAATTTATTACTGGACATTATTTGTCATGGGACGCAGACTTGGATGAAATAAAAATTTTACAATGAAAATTGAATATATCGGAAGAGAAAATTTTATCGTTTGACTATGAACAGTAAAAAATAATATAAACAATCAATGCAGTAAAATAATATATTTAAACAAAAAAAAATATTACATAATTTGAAATAAAATTATAAATACGTACGTCATGCACCCGGTGCAATTGAAATATCTGAGCATTGAAAAAATATATCCCTAAGAGTTCTGAACTCAGGGCCAGAAAAGACTAAAATCGATTCTATCAACTTATAGTTTATTGACAATAACATCTCAATAGAGACGAATTTGGAATATTTATTGTAGGAGAACCGGAAAATCAAGGCACCTACAGGGCTTACGACTTGTCATCGGCTGGTTTACGTGATCACTCTATGCGCTTGCGCAACGTTCACCAATTATGCCTTTATTGAGTTCCCTAATCAATATAATTTTTGAAAGTTCTATATATTTAAAAAATGTGTAAACAATTCACCTGAATAATAAGAAACTATACTATTGCCATCTATGAGGTAACGAAGAAACCTTTTTTTGTAACGCCATCTATTGAGAAATTAGTTTATTTGTAAAAAATGAAAGCAACAGTCCTTATAAATGAGGTGACGGTGTCTACTCAGTTTATTTTAAACATGGATATATCGAATATTTTATGATTTCATATATTATATACTAATACATTGGATATTTTCCCCGTTGGATATATTTGACCAGTTCTCCCATAATATTGCAACTTCGTCTCTATTGAGGTATTGATTTGTTAAAAAATAAGCATATAATATATTACGTTTGCTTAAAAAATGCGAAAGCGTTACTCTTATCTTTACAATTACATATTTCATCTATATCACACTAGCGAGTGTTAGCTTAGGTATTGATGATAGGTATTGTTTAGAGTCTTGGTATTGCGAAGCAAGACCAAAGACCAGAGTGTGCAAGACCAAGATCAAGCTTTGCAAACAATGAGTCTTACAAGACTTAATGCAAGAGTCTTGCACTCTCGTAAAATTTTATATAATGGTTATTTTTTGATTATATATAACATATTTTTTTTGTATGATTCTATGTGATTAAAAAGTATGCAATTAACTACGCACTATCGACATTATACTATAAATTGGTGATTTTCGTTATAATTCATTATAATAACTGATTTATTACAGAAAAAAATATATATTTTAAAATTTGCAAGACTCGACCATACCTGTAAATGCACGACCAAGACTGGAGTTGTAAAACCAAGACACATAGCTTAAAAGATTCTATAAATAAAATCCAGATATATCTTATCCTAAAAATTATTGTTTTTTGATAACAAAATATGGATCCGATCCATAATAATTAAAATCATTTTACCAATATAAAAATAACTTATTTTCTAAATCATGACATCAAAGAAGCAGACAATATGTAATATGTATATAGAGAAAGATAACCGGGAAATTCTGGTAAATATAAATTGCGAATCCATAAAAAAAACATGTCAACCCAGATAGACCATTAATTTCAGACAGGTACGAAATATGATAAAAATATTCTCTGAATATAAAAATCTATGGAAAATAGGGTTCGGTGGGTATATAGAAAAATTTCTATGGTGTAAATATTCAACTTTGAATATAGTACAATATATTTATTAAATTTCCTTCACAGGGTACGAGCAGAGATCTATACTCCACACGTTTCTATCCACAAAAAACATTATTCGCTCGTCCATTATTCAGAACTTTTTATATTTCCTACATTAAAAATTATAACTTACTTTATTATCCATGTATTTAATATAAGTTGTTGCAAATCGTCAATATTTTGAATATCCAAACTATGTTTAATTTTAAACTAGTCATCTCATTTAATTATATTTTAATTTAACAAAAGACTGTATGTAAAACAAGCACATAGTGCAGAAAATGGGGTACAATATGCTAGACGAATATATTTTAAATCATTTTATAACTGAATAGTAATTGTGAGATAATATTTTTTAAATAGAATAAAGTTAGTGTCTTATTGAAGCTTACCCAGAAAGAATGCGTCTTAAACATTTATATAAACAATTACCTTTATATATTTATTTATTTATTTCATCTCACAAATAATATTTTGAAAATTAATACACAAATGTATTCAACCTCATTAGGAAAAAAACCTGTATCGAGGTTAAATATAATCACATTGAGCGACATAAAAACAGAGTTTATTTAGTCTAACATTTTACAACAATAATAGATATCAACAGTACATAATTATATAGGTTTAAATCGATAAAAAAAATGTATCAAATGTATATGCAATTGAAAACTGAAAAAATAGAATGATAAAGAAAAATTAAAATGATTACATTAACAAAATGTAGAATAATTGGGATTAGAAAAAATATCTCAATGCATTAATGAAGCAATAAATAATGTATGTTATAAAAGTAACGAATGTTGCCAACTAAAAAAGCAGTTTATAAGGAAATTTTCTGTAATAACAGTAACGAATGTTACCAACTAAAAAAACAGTTTAAAAGGAAATTATCTATTCGCCGAAGATGCCAAAGACCGGTTTTTAATACTGGTTAAAATTTCTATGAAAATCCTAAATCAATTACGATTCTAAAATTGAGTTAAACATTTATTAACAATTTTTCGGTATATGTATATCGATCCATTCGTCGACATGAACGAATTCAGAGTAATTGAATATTCTCTTATAGCTCGTTATACCTTTGTTCCGTCACTCCAGTAAAGTTGTTATATTTTTAACGAGTCGAATTATAGAACTAATGAGATTTTGTATGAACCGATCGGCAGAGCTCAATGTAACGAATCACATAGTTCAATCAACAAAAATGTTTAATGTACTCAATAAAGATTAAATCACGTTTCCATATATGTAGATAATATCGATGTAGGTATAAAAAAAATCGTTACTCTACCCTATTTTCATTACACAATCAGTAATAAATCATTATGATATTTGAAAGAGATAAATAAAATTTGTTACATCTAACTAACTGCATTCCGTTTGACAAAAACGGATCAAGGTATTTGAACGAAGTGATTGATTAGCTGATTCATATCAGTATTAAAAAAAACGAATCGCTCAATCAAATTAATAATTATTACTTTTCGCTATAATTTGACACAGCAAGCACATCTCCATACTAATAAAAAAGTATGGATAGCTGACCATTCGTTGCCTCATATATTATGACATACATATATTATGACTTTGTACATATTTTCCTGTTACTGGTCTTCGAAATAAAAATTTTGAGAAAAATTTTCGGTCCCCTCTGCGATCAAGGCACGTGGAGAATCAGGTTCAACCACGAACTACAGAGCCTATTCAAGGAAACGAATATCGTTCAAACGATAAAAATAGGGAGGCTCCGCTGGTTAGGACACTTGCATCGTATGGAAGATGACCAGACACCAAAAAGAATCCTCTTAACGCGTCCGGAGGGTAGAAGGAGTGTTGGAAGGCTGAAACTGCGAAGGATGGATGGAAGGTTGAGAGGGAACTTCAGATAGCCGGTGTGCGGAATTGGAGAGAAAAGGCCATGGATAGGGTGCAATGGAGACGATTCCTTGAGGAGGCCAAAGCCCATCCTGGGCTGTGGAGCCACTGATGATGATGACATATTTTCCTAAAAACGATTGGTTTATTTTTTTAAACAGAGACGATTATGTATTGCAGAAAGATTAAAATTACTTTATTTAACCAAAATAGGTATTCACCATCGATTAAATATCGACTTCACGATGTAATTCTTGAGATAATTAATTAAAAAAAAATAATGATTAAAATTAATTTCGGCAAAATTTGAACCTGTGATAATCGGAAGATAATTAACCATTTCCATAGCGCTATTTTTAATAATATAATTGAAAAGACAAACTGAATTAATACACATCTCACTCATCTATCTTATGGTCGAAATTCCATCCAGTCTTTTAATTCAAATAATTATGCTTTCGTCTCCTTGTAGCCAAATTTATTTTACCCGGCAGCATGAACGGTTTAATTATTATTATAATATCTAAGGAAACATGATATCTGAGATTGTCGATCACAATTATCTAATCAGATAATGACACAAAACTCAAACTCAAAACTGGACCCTCCATTTTGAACAGCTTTGTAAAAATGAGTAGGTACCTATTGAAAATGTTCAGTTATACGCTCCCGCTTAATTTATATTTTATGAATGCCCCACGGGTTTTCAGTTCAAATTTATACTTTCGATTTTATCATGGCGGAAGTCCCTGTATTATTTTTATATCCCCAATAATTCTCCCTCCCAATCTCTCACGAGTAAAATTTCAACAAAAGAAGTTGAGAATCAGAAAGTCAGTCAATTTGTCCCGAACGTCTATTATATTTTCGGTTTCAAAATCACCACCAATCACCGACACAAAATGAAAAATGTATAAAAAAATACAGAGGGTTTTTTGACACAATTTATATCGAGGAAAGTATTGGAAATAATAAAGCGTTTTGATTCATCAACAATATGTCATTATATTACAGGAATTCATTGATGATTTTCTTAACGTTTTGAATCAACAATGATGGGTCTGTTGATTAACGAGGTAACTTTAAAATTATAAAACAGTGAGAAAAAATACTAATTTGTCACTTGTTTATAATATTCATGTATTTAACATATAATATTATAATACAAATAAAGATCTTTGCAGTGCCTCATCAAAAAGATTGCAATCTTGTGCTTGATGAGGGAATCACTTGTAAAAAATAAAAAATATCAAATACAAAGCAATTTAACAAAGTCATACACAAAGTAATTAAATTCAAATAAACATTAAAAAAGTTTGAAAATAAATGAAATATGGAGGTCTAATTGAAATTTTATGGATTATTTAGGTTATTTTACTTTTTATTGATATGTAGAACCAACAGTTTAAAAAAAATATTAACAAAGGTATAATAAATTCACAAATCATGTTATAAACCTTTTCAAGGCTCTTTTTATTAAGTTCAATTAATAAGGTAAAATATTAATCAATTTCTGGAGGATAAAAAAAATGTCACAAAGAAAAAAATAAACATAAAAATAACATGTTCATTATTAAGACATCATTCCAAAAATTACCTATACCTGTCGCATTTGTAAAAAATTCATAATAACAAATCAAATGTTATTCTTATATCATACAAAGAAATATATAGTTGCAAATCCCTGTATAATGGTTTTTTTTAACAAATACCGAAAACGCAATAGTAGCTTAGCGATAAATAATGACATTTTATATTTTTAAAATGATAAATGTTACATATCAATACATAAGATAATAATAAAAATTAAGATATTCTTCAATTAAAGCATAAAACTGAATTATTTTTATTTTATTTATTTATTTTATTAATAAAAAATATAATTACAATTATCATGTTATTTTGCCTAATCCCTTAAGGGGATTTTTGGCTGTGATCTTAATAGTAACAATTTTATAATATGCAAAAAATATAAAAATATGTTTATACGTATATATACACATACATACATATATACATATAAACTACAATTAAAAACTAATATTGTACATGTATGTATATACTACATTTTTCCTACAAAGTCCGGAACAACCCGCGCTCACCCCTTAGATCAAACATCGAGGATTTTTGTGTAATATATATCCTTTGGCTTTCTTTTTGAATTCCTCGATGGATCCACACTGCTTCAAGCTGGCAGGCATGGGGTTCCAGACCTTGGGCAGCAGCGCATCTTCGGTCCTACGTCCATAGTCATTGTTGAATTTGTTTGTACGTTTGTTGGTCACTGATCTAGTTTGTCTGTCGTGTGTTATTAGTAGTCTGTCTTTAGGTCTCAAAAAATGCTCAACCAGAATGCTATACTCCACTCTCCTCTGAAGAGACAATACTTTAGATCGGTCGAAAAGGCTTTTATTTTTCCTTTTTAACTTTTTAGCTATTTTTTTAGTAATAAAATTATAAAATTCATTATAGAGGGATTTGTGTTATAGAGGGATTTACAACTCAACAAGTGAGTTTTAGAGGAGTTTGCAACCAAAATTTTGCAAATTCATACTAAAAATAAGATCACGTGATCAAAATGCTTGTCTGTCATTGGCCGAATTCATTATAGAGCGATTTGCAAAAAAAAAAATTAAAATTTAAAACTCATTGTTTTTTATTTTGACTTTTTTGGTAGGATATAGATGGATTTGTCGCACAATAATGGAATTAATAGATAGAGATTCAATTTCTTTACAAATGTAGGTACATTTACACCTCATTTTTGTCAAAATTCAATTATACAGGGTTTTGAAACTATATGACTATATTTATAATTAGTAGTAATTGAAACGTGAAACTCCCACTTCGAAAATCTGTATTTTTTTCTAAAATGAATATCGTTATATTCCACAGACGGATTACAACGCACTATATAAATTTTGCGTCTTCCCAAAACTGTTCTTTCAAACACGCTCATTCTATTGTGTAACACATTTCTGTCCGTAATTACTAAATAATAATAATTATTATTACTGTAATAATAAGAAAACACGACAAAATACAACAAATGTGTAAAATTCGACAGTTTGGCATCTCACAAGCTCACTAGTCCACCATAAGAGTAGTGATTTAATGTTACCATGGTGATATAAACCATGGACAAAAATATAATTTTTATTGCTTGGTTATTAATAAGTTTTTTAGACGCTATGTTTAAATTTCTCTAATCCATGGTTTAAACTCACTACTTTTTAGTTAGTAGTACCGCCGATTTTGTATGTAGGTACATTTGAAACGTGTGCATAAAACTATGAATGATAGTTGGTAGAGCTTAAATTTTTATTTCTCAAATTACTCGATTTTTTGTTCTTCAAAAGGTATTTGCTACAAATACTTTTCTTTTTTAAGAAATACCATAATAATATTAAAGGAAATTTCATAAAATAAATGGGTAAGTGAGTGTTTTTTTATGAAAATTCTTCAGTTTTACTACAACCTCTACCCGAATTCAAGCACTGAGACAAATTACATTAAAAGTTTTCCTTAACTTTTAAACATAAAAGTTTTTATTTTAATGCAGATGGTAAAAATACACCACCATAAGATAAATGTGGACTTAGATATATTTTCAAACATTTACACAATACACTTTCATTATTACAATATTATTTTGGTATTTTCGGCAAGTGAAATAAAGAAAAAATTCTCACCGTATGAAATGTGTCAAATTGAGATATTTATTGTCAATTTCCGATAAAGTAATCCCTGGTTCGCCTTAAAAAAAACTTATTTAATAATAATTATAATAAACACTAACACGGCGAGTTTATTGCCGTATGGCAATTTGTTCCAACTAACCAGTGTTTTCAGCCCAGAGAAGCAATATTAGCGTGAGAAATGACAGAAACCGAACGGCTTATCAACTGTGCCATGGCGGTCGGTAACTGATATAATAAAAAAAATAATAACGCTTAACGTCCAAATTCATACGAAGTAGGTAATTAAAAAAAGTTCCACAGTCCCAATACTGTTTTATTCTATGTAAATTGAATGCTATGACGTAATAAATCAACGCGTAGCGAAGCATTGGATAGATAACCCAAGCAGGGGTTGAAAAGTGTAAGCAACTGAATTCAAACCTCTTTGATATAACAATAAGTACATGTTTTTATACTAAAGATGGATATTTATACGTAGCTGATTCAGATTTACCTTCTTAATTCATACACTAACTGGAAAATATATGTATGTGTAGGCAGTGAATTTAATTTTCTCTATGTTTTCAACACTAAACTTGGGTCGGTTTTTTTTACTCTCCGCACGGTGAGCTCAGATTTCAAAGCAATTATTTTTTTTCTGTCCAGTAGGTAGTAAGTAGACCCCGGGGTAATGTTCCGAGTATTTTTCTTTGAAACAAAATGTAACGGATTCACCTCATACCGCCATTATAACCGATGGGGAGTTTTTTTTAAATCACACAAGACCGATAAATGAAACAATTCAGTAACACAAAAATATTATTTACAAAGGTCCAAATTTTAAATATATTTATTTATCGCGAGCTTCAATTGTGTTGAGCGCAAACTTGTTTTTTAGAACTTCGGGTCCGAGCATTTCACCACTAGGCCATCCCTCTCCAGAATACAACAGCCGCTCCTCCCTCCCAGAAATTATATACCTAGGTATATAGTAAATTCAAAAGTGTCATTAAAAAATAATGAAACATAAAAAAAAACAGTTAAAAAATAAGCCATGAAACATATTATAAAAAAGAGATGCCTAAAAATATGTACATAATATATATCCATACAATATGTAATACATAAAATATATAGATGCAGAAACAAAAATAATAAATAATATTAATAACCAGAACAACAAAGAAACAACAAAGTAGGTAAGGTTCTATATAATGTCAGTTAAAATAAGCTGATAACACCATCGCCATTTTATGTTCAAATGATCCTGAAACGTATAATTAAATAAAGATTAAAGATCGTGATGTGATGTTGTGTTAAATGCTCGAGAATAAATATTTAATAGGTGTGTACATATACCTACAGTTGGACTACCCCTCGGGCAATCTATTTTTAATCACATATTCCTCTTCGTTAGGGGAGTAAAATATATTTTTTTCTGTCCTCTTTGTGTTGTATTTTATTTCTTATATTGCAGGATGTGTAATGCCTCAATGGAATTTCCGTCACGAAAATACTCAACACTTGTGCATTTTTTATTACCCTAGGAAATGTTTAAAGAGAATAACAATGTGGCAAAGAAAAGGATAATCTCTCCATTTGTTCTATTCAACTACCTACTGGAAGTATCTACTTAGCATCTTATGCATTTACTCAAAAGTAATAACAATATTTCTTTATTATCGCTAAATAAGCACTTGATATTTTCGAGAAAATTTAATACATCTATTTAAATTATAAAACAAAACAAAGGTAAATAAATGAATTTCAGCTGAAATGAAACAATCTTTATGTCTCAAAAACGTCATTTATAATCTTTAATAATGTATATGTTTTACTTGATTTTACTCATCCATTTTTTTTTGTAATAGTTAATATAGTAATTTATCTTAATGATCGATTACATTATCAATAAAACATACCTATCATCTTTATATATTATCTATCATATACTTCGAATATTCTTTTTTAATTGCATATACGCAAACCATAGTATTATGACGCAAACATTGGATTTTTTTCCCTTTCGGGAGTGAAATGTTTTTTTTATTGACAAACATTTTTTCAACATCTCAATAGAGACGAAGTTGGGATATTGTAGAAGAACCAGGAACTCGTGGAACCTACAGGGCTTACGACCTGTCATCGGCTGGTTTACGTAATCACTTTAAGCGCTTGCGCAACGTTCACCAATTATGCCTTCTTATTGAGTTTCCTTATCGATGTAATTTTTGAAAGTTCTATGTATTTGAATAGTGTGTAACATTTTACCTGAAAATAATGAATGAAATAAAAAATCCAATGTTTGCGTATATGCAATTAAAAAAGAATATTCGATTTACATACACATTGGTGCAAGTAGGTAAACAAGCCAAAAATGAAATAATATTTCTGGCGCAGTTCAGGGGTGACATCTGTGTGTGATACCGTCATCTCATTTATAAGGACTGTTGCTTTCATTGTTTACAAATAAAAATTAATTTCTCAATTTCTCAATGGATGGCTTTACAAAAAGGTTGCTCCGTTACTCCATAGATGGCAATAATAATAATGCATTATTTTCAGGTAAAATATTACACACTATTCAAATATATAGAACTCCAAAAATTACATCGATAAGGGAACTCAATAAGAAGGCATAATTGGTGAACGTTGCGCAAGCGCATAAAGTGATCACGTCAACCAGCCGATGGCAGGTCGTAAGCCCTGTAGGTGCCTCGAGTTCCTGGTTCTTCTACAATATCCCAACTTCGTCTCTATTGAGATGTTGAATAAATGTTTGTCAATAAAAATACCATATACTTTATTGTGTGAATATTAATTTATGCTTTTTGTTCTGTTTTTTATACAGTATTTTGAAAACACTAAACAAGAATACAAAAAAGATATTAGAACTTTCATAAAACGGAAACTAATTTAATTTATTCTTAAACAAGCTTCAAGAATTCGATATGTAATCAAATAGTTCGCGAGTGATTTTCATTCGGGTTGTTTTATTCTACCATTTTTGAGTGATTTAGTTACTACAACTTTGAAAAATGTTAGTACCCTACTAAAAGAATTGCCAAAAACTATATAAAACAATTCAATTTATTTAAGGTATATTATTATTTATTAGATTATGTAATGATATTCTGTAAATATTAACCAGATAAAAGTAATTATTTATAATATTCAGTTTTGACATTTGTGCTCATTAAAACGTTTTGTAATGATTATTTAAGTATTATTAGTATTCGTGGATGGAATTAATTACATATCAAAGAACTGAACTTCTTAGATCCTCTTAAGACAAATAAATACCTACCGTTATAATTTGATAGGGAGCTTTGTTCTTGAACAATATTCGTAATATCATAATAGTTAACTCTTAATTTTAATCCTTCTCAATGTTATTCTTTTGAAACAAAATTTTACAAAGTTGAAAATAAATTATGTCGTCAATGATTTAATCGGTCTAATTGATTAGTGTTAATTTAATAAGTGACTTATACATAAACAAAGTCAGACTTTTTCATTTTGGAAGTAAAAAAAACAAGGATTTATTATCACGAATTAAATGAATTTCCAAATACTATAATAATATTATTATGTAACGTACCTATTTTTTGTAACTTTATCCTTATGTATTTTGGGTAGCTAAAGTAAAAATGATGTCGGTGAATTTTCACTGTCAATTAAATATATTGAAATTTTGCTGGCATTGAACTGTTGTATAAATATTTCAATTAAATTTGAGGTATAAAAGTTATAAAAACAATTTCAATTTGACAACACGTGGCCCTCCAATAATTATAATTTACCTGAAAAGACATTTCGAGAGCCGATTTAAATTATATTTCGATGAAACTTTTAATTTAAATTTTCTCCGGGTTAAACATTAAACGCTTCACCAGAATAAATAAATACAAATCGAAACTTCAAATACTGTGAAAAATGACAAGTTATTAAAAATGAAATAGGTACCTTATTATTAAACATAAAATGGTTCATATTTTTTTATAATTAAAAATAAATAATGACATTTGTCAAAAGGTGAGATGAAATTCGTAATGTGAGAGGTAGTCTGGGCGTACGAGACGTCTCCTATAAGCTGATGGAAAGAAGGCTGAGGTGGATCGGACATATTCGAAGGAAACGTATGTATCATTGCATTGGACTATTGAGTTCCCGACAAAAGACCACAAGGGCGTCCCAAAAGACGATGGATGAGCTTGGTGGCGAAGGATATGCGGGCATGTAATATTTCTGAGGATCAACTTCAATTCAATCAACAAACTTACGCTTAATTTAGGGAACGTATGAGAATGTATATATGCTTGTTACAAGGACATATTCATTAATAATAATAATAATAATAAACACTTCCTTGCACCCTGCGCAAGTGGCGAGTTTATTGCCGTATAGCAATTTCTTCCAACTAACCAGTGTTTCCAGCCCAGAGAAGCATATTTGCGTGAGAAATGAATTTAAATAAATTTCTCCTCTGCTGGGAATCAAACCCAGGACGCTCGCACAGAAACCGAACGGCTTACCAACTGTGCCACGGCCGAACGGCTTACCAACTGTTCATTCCATTATTTAAAAAAATCGGGCTGCCGAATCTTCATAAAGTTTTCAATTTTCATTACTTTTGAGATGTGTCATAATTATATTGGTTAAATATTTGAAGAGACTGCGTTAAAATAAACCACAGTAGATGACTTTTGTCACGAAGAAAGGATTCCTGAAATTTAGTCGAATAAGAATTTAGTTATATTTTTCTTTCTTGTTTAATTTCTTAAGATGGACTCATTACGACGAAGAGACGGAGTTATTTGATGGACGGTATAAAATAGGAAAATTATACCCGTTCCCAAAATCGTAAAACTAAATTAATAAACGTACTTACATATACATTGGTACAAGCAAGTAAACAAGCCAAAAATGAACCTATAATTCTGGCACAGTTCAGGGGTGACATCTGTGTGAGAATATTGTCACCTCATGTATGAGGAATGCTGTTTTATTGTTTACAAAAAAAAAAGAAAATATTAAATAATTTCTCAATAGATGGCGTTACAAAAATGTTTCTTCGTTACTTCAATTTTCTCTATTTACGATTCAATGAACAAGGAAGAAATCTTTCAACGTATTTACCTAAAATAGATACCAGGTAGAGTATTAATGTTTTGTCCATAGTATAAACCTAACAATAAACACGCATTTCGTACGATTACATTTGACTGTAAATAAATAAAAACTTATTTTTAGAGATATGGCAAAAATATAGACCTTTATACTCACTGTGACACAATAGCCACACACATCCTGTTTCAAAAAATAAACTTTAATAAATGTCACATGTCATTTATATATTTCTGAATAAATGTGTTTCTTCTATAAATACATATACAGACCGAGTGTATGTTACATAGAAGTCATGGGAAAACTTTGCAGGGTCAATATACAAAATAATAATATAACTAATATATTATTCATAGTGAATTATGTGTAAGTACAGATGCTGGGAAACTTCGCATTTAAGTCGTGAAGTGAAGCGATTTGAGCATATACCAATAGACAAAAAAAAAAACAAATTGGAGACGTGCGCGTCCACGTGACGGGCTCAAGATGTTAGCCGATAACTACAGCACGTAGTTCAGATGATCTCATAACGTCAAAATCGAATGGTGTGTTTTTGCCGTGTCATACTATCGAGAGAAATATTTGTACTTGGGGAGTATGTTTTGAACGGAACGGAAGATCTGATAAAGACATTAAAAGAAGAGTTATGGCAGGTAATAGAATAAACGGAACACTCAGACCAGTAATGTCCGATCCGAACATCTCAATGGAAGCCAAAATTGCCGTACATAATGCAACTGTAGTTCTTACTTTGATGTATGCCAGTGAAACATGGATGTGACAAAAGTCGCATGAAAGTAGAATAAATGCTGTGGAAATGAGATCACTAAGAAGAGTATTATGATGAACGACTGACCAAAAAAAATATGTACATGGGTGTAAGAGTTGGAGTGAATAGAAGGGGCCGCCCCAAAATGATATTTTGAAAGAAATAAATATAAGTGGCTTGAAAAATTGACGATGCATGGATGTAAAGGAAGCTAGAAATGTGTAGAGGAGTATGGCGCTCGGTTCTCTCTAGTAACCCTTAAGGGATATGGCGTGATGGTATGTATGTATGTATATTATCGGGTACATATGGTAATGAGGCATCTTGTGCAAATACATAAAATATGTTGTATCTCTACTTGATATGATGTTTGTTTGTATTTCATTGTTTTAGTTACTATCAATACTAGATCTCCTTGATGATTTTAAGTCGCGTCGATCTCTACAATTGTTTGAAATAAAAATATCATAAATCAAATAATATTTGAACTATAGTCCTTCTGCGTCCCTCAATAACCTCCTTCCTGTGAGAAGGTTATTAAGGTATTTTTTACACCCTTTTAATTAACTTCACATATCTGTCCGTTCTGGAATTTTGAAATCGATTTTTAACCAACTTCCCGTCCAGATAGAGCTCTGACACTTTCAGAATTTGTGTATTCCCGATGGCAGTGTACGTTTCAGCTTGATTCATTTAATATTCTGATAAAATTGAACTATTTTTCATTTCATATAAACATTTCATTTATTGTCTTTCCGTACTGGAATTTTGAAAATCGATTTTTAATTCATTTCCCGACCAGCTAGTGCTCTAAAACTTTGAGAATTTGTGTACTGCTAAAGATGATGAATGTTTTTAGTTCGATTCGTTTGATATTTTGATATTCTTTTATTCCTTCTCGGACAACTAACAGGTACTAACTATGTCAAATATTAATTTAACACACAACCAATAACAAGTTGCCACATTCTGTAGACTTACGATATTAATCGTCTCACAGATCCAGACTGAAAACACAATTAAAAACTGTGTCTCCACCGGGAATCGAAGCCGGGAACCTTGAATCAGCAGTCAGATACCAAACCAACTGAACCACGAAGGTCGACGAAGCCCATTAGTTATGAAGGTCATTTTGTTTTAAATATTATTTTGCATTTTTCTTTTAGTTCATCTCTGTAATCTTGATATCACGATGTACATTAAAAAGTTTTTCAAATAATTGCTTATATGACATGATAAAAGTTTAGTAAGATTTTATCGCGTCAACAGTATCGGATATTAAAAGTAAACTCGATAATAAAAATTGAAAACTTGTACAGCAAATTAGATCGCAGTAAACGAGGTATAATTTATTTATATTTAAAAACACCCTTAATGGGCTTTAGCATTAATTTACATAAAATAACTTCATAGAATTATGAACCACGGCCGTATGGCAATTTCTTCCAACTAACCAGTGTTTCCAGCCAAGAGAAGCAATATTTGCGTGAGAAATTAATTTAAATAAATTTCTCGTCTGCTGGGAATCGAACCCAGGACGCCCGCACGAAAAGTGAACGGCTTACCAACTGTGCCATGGTGGTCGGCAATATATAGGTTCATGCATAAGCACAATAAAAAAAAAGAAAAAAATTAAACGATAAATAAGCAAACAATTAAAAAATATATACTAGTAGCATGTAACACATGAGATCCAACTGTCGATGACGTTAGTATGCATAGTCAAAGAATACGTACCAAACTATAAACAACACAAATTAATAAATATTTGAAGATATTTTATTTTCTATATAAAACATGTAGGTATATTTGTCAGGATAGGATAGTATGGAGGTCAGTCTGTTTTTCCTACCCAGAATATGAAAACAGTATGATGGTATGAATGTATGTTTGGAGATTTAAGTATCAAACTATTAAATCTTCTTACATATTGTGTATAGGCGACTACCATACAAATTGTATGAAGTGATGTCGTCACTAAATTCAATTTTTGTAAAAATTGTTAAAAAAAAATTGAGATGTTCTAATACAACGTTTATATTTTTTATATAAAATTAAATTATCTAGTTGGGGTTTTTCGGCTTTTTTCGATATTTTTTTAAAAAAATGGAAATATAGGCAGTTAAACTCATAAATTTATCATAAAAAAAATATTTTTCTTAATAAAAAAAGTTTGAGAAACCCTGGAATTAAAAAAGAACGAATTTGAGATTTTGTATTTGTCTATCTTCATACCAATTTTCAGCGTTCTAGCTTTTATGGTTTCTGAGATATATGGAAAAATAAAATAAAAATTCAAAAGTTGATAACCCCTGACTGAAACAAAAATTCACAATTGTGAGTATAAAAGTTTTGTAGGCCTATAACTGTTTATATATTTTGAAAATTTGGGCTCTGCTTAAATGGGTAACTGGAGTATCATTACGGGATAAAATAAAAAGTTCACGCATTCGTGGAAGCTTAGGCGTTAGTGATATGCATTGTAAGATAGAGGAAAGACAGTTGAGATGGTACGGGCACGTTAAACGCAGACCGCAAGATCACATGGTAAACAAAGCAATTTCCATAGATCTTCCTCCTGAATTCCTGGATCGTGCAAAGACGAAACCAACTGCAGAGACTTTGACTTAGGTGAAATAATACAGGAAAGAAGGACCTATAATCTAAGGACGAAGAGAGCTGACCCCAACAGTCTGCACAAATAAAAGAGTAAAGCAAAAGAAGACATATTTTAAAATATATATTTTTCCTTTGGACTACAAATCATAGAAAAAATTTTATATTAAATTCAGTGTCTATATGTTAAGGAATTTTCTGAATTCTCCTTATGTTCTTTCAGAGTTATACAAGATGACGATATAAACCCCCTTGAGGAGAACGGGTGGTGGCGCAGGAAGAACAATATCTAGATTGGACTGTAAGTAGGTAAAACCAGATTGTAATTGAACCAGATAAATGACGATATCATTCAAGTAAGTCGCGTTCAATCCTGACGGATGGAATTGACTCCGTTATATTAATATTTCCAGTCCATTTGGTTGCATTCAGCAATAAAAGTTGCCTATTGGACTGTCACACGAGCCACCCGCCATATTTCTTTTGTTATTTAAATGTTTTGCTTCCAAAAAGCAATTATTTTTCATCCACGTTCGTCCGACTCTCCGTTGATTAAACCGACATTTCATTTTGACAACGGGTAACACACCACGTTCTGCAATCGTTCTAAACGTAATGACGCGTTTAGAAACACGTGTTTGAAAAAAACAATTTTACTGTTATGTTCTACATATAAGTAAAATCAAACTAGATTAATCAATTCATTCGATTATACCTCATGGCATATCCCACAATATGGGTAACCAGCAACGGATTTGCGTTATAGATTTATATATTATTGTATAGGTTTTTTTTAACTTTTATAAAAACTGCATAATTTCTGGGAGTAAATTAAGTGACAAAAAAAAACACTAATGCAGCTCCGAATTCGCCATTGAACCGATGCCTTACCACGTATAATAATTTGGAAAAGATCAGGTCCGTGGACATATTCTGTATGTCCAGGACTCTTTTCAGGAGCCACGTTAGACAGGAATAATTCATTGTTTTGTTACCAGCAGTGAGTGCAATGCAACATGAAATCAAAGGTGGGCTGATTAAGTTACAATTACTTATGTTATTTATTATATTTGTTTAAAAAATATTATGGTACGTTGCCCATTTTTTTCAAATAGAAAAAAAAAAGTGTCAGCTGTTCCTTCAGATAGTTTAGTGGCAGTAACGGTCAGCGCGCTGGTTCAGTAATCCAATGGTCGCGAGTACGAATCCTGCCTCAACCTATTTCATTCACCTACATTCTTACATTATAGTACAATCACTTATTCATAATTTCATGCAATGTATGGATATTTTTATGTACCTTTTTCAAGGATGTATAATTTTTTTCTAGTTGAAAACGTGTGGGTTGTGGCCAACGCTAAACTACATACTCACTAACAAGTCATTCTATAAAGTATTCAAATTTTGTATGGAAAATATTCAGCTTTTTTATGAAATGAGTTTGTTAAATTAATTTCAATTTAAATATTTTATTTTGAAAACTTAATCATTTTTTATGCCATTTTATGAAAGTGATGTGTCTTTTTAGTAATTTTAAAATAATAATATGAAAATTAAGTTTCTTGAGCTTGGGGTCACATAAAAATTAAGAAGCACTAATTAGATATCCTTCAAAATCTAATGCGGTCTAAGTGAGTATTAGATATACAAATTTGCAAAATTTGAAAAGAATCGAATGAGTTCTTTAGTCTATAATCGATTAAGTAAAATGAACACGCCGTACATAGCACACAGCACATAGCACACACATACAGATACATTGTGATGAAACTTTCGGAATACAATCTCAGCATGATACTAGTTGATAATCTGCAATAATAAAACTACCCTTAAAAATTGCGAAATCATAAATCCCTACTATATCCCCTTGGGTTAGTGAGGAGTAAAAATCAAATTAAAAAATTCTAACGAAAGCGCTATTCTAGTTGATTGAAAATGTTTGTTTTTGCTTCTCGGGCAACTAACAAGTACTATATCGATTATTTATTCATCACGCATCCAATAACAAGTTGCCACATTCTGGAGACTTTTGATATTTACCGTCTCACAGATACAGCTGGAAAACACTATTTAAAACTGTGTCTCCACCGGGAATCGAACCCGGGACCTTCAGAGTCAGATATCTATCCAAGAAGAACGAAGGTTGTTTTAGATTTTTATATAAATTATAAACCTTTATCAGCTATTCTTTTGAAGAAATGTACCCTCATTTTCAATATAGGCATAAATTTGAATATAATTATACTTTATTTATTTATTTAAAATTTGTTCTCGGGCAACGAACAGGTACTATGTCAAATATTTATCTAACACGCACCCAATAACAAGTTACCACATTCTGGAGACTTACGATATTAATCGTCTCACAGATCCAGACTGAAAACACAGTTAAAAACTGTGCCTCCACCGGGAATCGAACCCGGGACCTTTGGACCAGCAGTCAGATATCCAACCAACTGAGCCACGAAGGCTAACAAATTATGTCTTCAACTTAATCATTTAATAGAATACTAATAATATATTATAATACTCACAAATATTTCGTTATATAAATTCTACGAAGCTTTACTTTGTCATTGAATATATCGCAGTTACATCCCGCTGAAATTTCCTTCAGAAATGTCGATTATGAAATAATTCCGCCAGGTTTCAATGCGACAGATTTACATAATATCTAATATTATAATATTATGTATACATATATTTATTTCAGGCGCTGTTAATTGGGACATAGAGCCTCGCTAATTTCAACATTGGTTAATATTGTAAATACACTAACGCATATGTAGGTACCTACGTACGAACGTTCGTGTTGACGTTGACAAATAATAATATTAATTTTGGAAACTCGACTTTGGAAACAAAACCCGTTAATATTGTATTCCATGTTCTCAGAGTTTTCGTAAAGACACTGTGCTGCTGTTACAGAAACAGCAGTTTCAAACTTGCAAGAATATATTTATTTCACAAGTCAACGAGCCACATTGTCTAGATTTGCGTTCTGGATTTGCTAAAATAAGAAAAAAAAATAACATCAAAATAATGTTATTAATATTATTTCTTTACCTTTTCAATGGCTATTTTACAAAAAATTCAATTATTTCAACAAATTTAATTTAAGCAATGCAATATATTGAAAAAAATATTTTGTTCGACTTAAATCATTTTATGGAGCCTACGAACACGATGCCCATTCTAATTCGTGTCCCATTTTCAAATTTGTATACGTGTTATTACACGCATAGTTATTCTTCTGTTTGGAGTGCTAAACAAAATTCACAAGATTCCATTTATATCTCACAGCGTTATGAAATCAGTCCCTCTGTGTAGTCAAGTCATATTTCGATTTTAAAGCAAAAGTTTAATTTTAATCGACTTTATAATACATATATCATAATAATGTTAATATATTAGCTTAGAGATTCCATGTATGTAACCACCAGTTGATGGATTCTCTATGTTTTCATCTTAATAAGCATTAACATAGCTTTTACGTTCTGGAAAATATAACATTTTGTAATTCTGTTTAAATTCTCGGAACAGGCTTTTGCCTAGTGAGGCAATATATCGAATTACCTAATATTGATATATATTTTATTCGTATTGTATTTTGTATAAATATAATTATGTTATTATGGCTTATTTAATTCTTTTTTATTCGAAAATAAAAAAAAATATATACAATAGAAATACATAGACGCGATGAATTTTCATTCAGGAATTATCATTATTTAAAAAGACAAAATGTGTACGTACACCAACTCAATATTTATAGTATTTAATGAAATACACCAACTTATTTAGTAGAGAATTAAGTGATGACCACATTCCACGCGTATTATCTTTATTTCAATATCTCACAGCCGATGTAGCGTAAAAACATTATAATGTATTCTTCAAGTTATAAATCTTTGTTGGTCGTATTTTACGATGTTGACAATAAGTGATCGATCTCTAAAAGAATCCAAGATTGTGTATGAAAAAAAATGAAGGTGTCAATAATGTTACTTTTAACTTTGAGCCTCGACTCAAAAGTTTTTCGAAGTAGGCTAGTATTGAAGCCGTTATATAATCTTCCACCCGGCCACAACTTCTACCTTGCTTCTCCACCGTCGTTATCATACTATACATACACATTATAAGATTACTTAAACAAGTATATACCTATGAACAGAGGACGTCCATATTATTAGACTCATTGAAAAATGAGTTAATACAGACCTTTATTATTATTGTTATTTATTGTATTTTTTTTTTGTTTAATGGCAATTCACACTACAGAGAGTGCTTTTTGCCTTGGTGAAAATATCATGATTTGGTTGAATTTGTTAAAATTAAATTAATTAAAGTTGGATGTTATTTGACTTTAAGAAGTTAAGTAATATGTTTGTTATCAATGAAATCTTCCTTGCACCCTGCGCAAATGGCGAGTTTATTGCCGTATGCCAATTTCTTGCAAATCACCAGTGATTCCAGCCCAGAGAAGCAATATTTGCGTGAGAATTGAATTTAAATAAATTTCTCCTCTGCTGGAAATCGAACCCAGGACTCCCGCATAGAAACCGAACGGCTTTACCAACTGTGCCACGGTGGTCGGAAACAGCAATTTTCCATAAATATTATAAAAAAATCATAACAAAAATATCACTTAAAACGAAAACAGAAATACTGATATTGACGAGAAAAGAAATACTGATATTGATAAATTTCTTAAGAAAAAAAAGTACAATTCAACCGCATTTGGCACTGTCGCAAATGATTCACAAAAAAATGTGGGTAGGATTTTCGTCAAACATCTTCAACGAGCTTCCGGTTGCGCAGAGCACAAATTTGCGTCTTTTTGCTTCGTTGTTTTACGTGCAAATCGCTCTCCTTCTCGGCTAAAAATTCAAGATATTTAACTATAACTATACCTTCTCATTTTACAGTCTAATAATATGGTCAGCCTCTGTAGAAGTACATACTAGATATTCTTTGTTATGTCAACTGTTCAATGTATTAGTTAACACACTTTGAGGCACTATGTAGGCATGTGTGTTGGCGTTTGTACACCTGAACCCTTTTAACCCGAAATTAGTTTAATGCTTTTTATTAAGCTCCATAAATTTACTACCCGATCTTTTTTTATTTTTCGAGTGTTTTCACCCGTGACGGACCTTTATACATACATTATACCTACAACTATTTAAAAAAACAGTAATGTCTTCACATTTGAAAAAAATAAGAACGGTGTTTAACCTTGAAATATTTATATAATATAAGCGTTCCCTGTTCCGCACCACACAGGACAGGGAGGGTTTCTCCCAATTGTCGGAAGACGGGGCAACAAGACACAAGAAGATGCAGAATATTAGTATTTATAAAAAGGGTACTATTCACATATATTTTCACAAGGGAATCATCCCTTTTAAAAAACAACAAATGAGACTTAAAGCATGAATAATATGAATTTGATACAGTTTTATTTGTCTTTTAAACTAATGAAAAAATGAAAATAAAATGAAAAATTCTAGAAATTATATACCTACCTACCTACATGCTATCAATTATTTTTCTGTGGTGAAATTGTGTACATTGCCCTTTTTTAAATAAATAAAAAAAGATAAACAATAATCTAGGTAAGAGACTAAAAATAACAATGGTTAACTTATCAGCAATAACGATTTAAAGAATTATGTATAAAATAAAAGTTTTATAGGCCTATAACTATTTATATGTTCTGAAATTTTGGACTCTGTAAATTGAGCGGATCAAAAGCTATAAGGGGGGGGGGGAAACACACAGACACGCAAACACACGAACTGTTCTACTCCGAATTCTGAGTAAATCCATTTATATAGAACATATATGCTGCGAAGCCTCTAAAATGGTGTTTTTTGACTTCAAAGTTCGAAAAACCGTGAAAAATATAGACCCTGCATTCAATCTCGCGTATCATGCCTTGAAACTTTGTCGATTTGTTAAGAGAACAAAGTTCTCTTGAACAAATTGACAGTTGGATGTTTAGTTGTTGAATAAAATAATCTGACATAGTTACTAAGCACATCCTCAAAAACGCAACTGGTCTCATAAATTATTCCGAGATTCTGTTTAAAACGTTTGGCGTTGTTGAAAAAAATGGGTATTGGATAATAGAAGTAAAGTAACTTAATCAATCCCGCAAATGATCCGAACGAATTCAATTTATTTCTATATACCATAGCTGATGTCTTCCCATTGAATCCTTTAGCGAGAATCATTGATTAAACTGAAAGCCGAGTTATAAAGGCAAGTGAGTAATTTGGAGATTTGACAATACCATCGGATTGTTCAATTGTATTTCTAATAAGACTAATTCTTTTCAACTCATGCTTAATAATAATAATATTTAAACTAAAAATTAACTAAACAAACAAATGTGCAGAGATATTATTTCATCAACTGTGTGAAAATAAAATTTGCATGAGAGCTTTCTCAAGTTAACTAACAGACTTTGTGAATTTAATTACCTATTTCGATGTTTGTGTTAAGTTTAAGACTGTTTACCAAATGCACAAATCAATTTGGTCACAAATCAACTCTAGACACAACTCCTACGAATATAGATTGAAATTTTAGACAGTTAACTATACATTTTTTTAATTTTACCTACACAAAATAAACAAAATTTTACAATATATCACAATTATTTTAAATATTTATTTCGTATTCAAAACTATTAACAACTATTGTTCGCGGGTATATGAGAGAGATATTCAATAGAAAAATGCTTAGAAAATAATATGATATTAAATAATTGATTATAAATTATTAATAACATGATACGTCCGCCCATACCTTGACCATAAAGCACTTAACTGGTTTGCCCGAGTCTCCCTCTGACGTGGATTTCTACCGTGAATTGATGAGCTCGAGCGTCACTCGGCCATTTTTTTCAATTCTTTGGCAATAATTTTCCCAAGCGAAATATTTTCGTTTATTGACGAGGCAGATCGTGTTTATGTTTGTTTTAGTGATTTTAATTGTTTACAGAATTTAGTTGTGCGCAGTTTGACACCGTGTGTCATTGTATGTATCTTTATTATATTATAATTCTTCTGTACGTGTGTATATCACTGAACTCCTCTTAAACGGCTGAACCGATTTTGATTAAACTTTTTGTGTGTGTTTATGTGAGTCCCTGAATGGATTAGATTCACAAAAAGGAATTTTATACATTAATTATTATCAATCGTTATAAATATTTTCGGAATATACATTTTGAATAGTGGCAACATTGCTTTCCGATATGTCATAATATTATGCAATGTTGGCTATGCCATTAAAACTTGGATGTTTTTCTCAACGCTGTCTGCGGTATTTGTTTTCATATTTTTAATATTTTATGAAATTATAAAGTTATTTGTATAATATTCTATTATTATTGTATAAAGCTATTTAGTTTTTTTTACAAGTATATTCTGTTTAAAGTGGTTTTATGACGATAGGTATATCAAAGTTAGGTCAATGTATGTAATGTGTCTTGTTTCCTTTTAATCCACGAAATCCACATCCATTTTTATGTTTGTTAAACCAGCTAATAACAGACAAGCCAACGTTCATGCAAGGCAACGTCTGTCGGATCCGCTAGTTTTATATAAAAAAAAATACTATCAATAATTGGACAAATTTTCTCGCAAAAATCCATCAGGAAAATGGTTAAGATTTTTATGTAAGTACATATATACTTTATACTGGACATTTTTCATAAAATTAATTTCATCTCCATCCATAAATTAAAAATTACGAAATAAATAACGAAAATGTATCCAAACAAGAGCGATATCCGTTTGAGGAATTATCAAAATGCAAATTATTTTTTTTTCGTATATTTCTTTCCGAGTCAGAATAACTTTCCTGTTAGGTTCGTCGTAAATGTAATTTATTTGCAAAACTACCCGTCAAAAATATAAACGGAACAGTGAATTCAAAGTAATAAAGTATTAAATTTACATACCAAGTATAATGTATTCCCGTTGAACTAATTTGGCATTTCGGCAGGCCTCCTTTCCTTCACATTACGCAAACAATTGTCGTTCGTTTGAGATATGAAAATGATAAACAAACATTGTTCAAAAAACCTTTCCACGTATATCCTCTGTACACACACCTCACTTCCACTTTAGGTTTTTAGATTTTATTGGTATTCAAAAAGAATATGAAAATTCGATTATCATATTTTATTAAGGTACCTTCCTACTTCATATTCCTTCTGATCAGTTCTTCATAGCACACGCACATACTTATAATAACAAAACTTCATCATTTCTTTTTAGGATTTCGAAATCAGTCTTTGAAAAGTTACATAAAATAATGATTTTTAGTGATGACACCTTTGTGATTAATGTCATATTTCAATGTCTTTGTAATCGTTTTGATTCAATGATTAATCCACGTTAATATTTTTAATTCATTGATTTATTTCATATATTATAAAACAATTAATATATACACTTTATTTTTATCTTCTTTCAACCTTAAAATTAAACTTTTTTTGTTAAGTGTCATTCCAAAACTTGAGTGTATATTTACATTTTTTTTCAAATATTTTACTTTTCGCGTTTAAACGCTTGTAATTTTATTAGTCAATAGTAACATGTTTATTTATTTTAAATTAAAAACAATTCTTTGAGCACTCTTAAATAATGTCAATTGATCCTTCAGTCAAACAGACTCCCCACAATTTCTCACGTTTAAATCGTCAATTGATATTCGAGGTAATATTATTCAGTCATATCTTTCGTACGATATGAATTTCATTGATGGGCCGTTATATAAATTACTTTAAAGCACAGTATTATCTACGAATAAAATTGTATGAAATACACGATCGATCAGTTTGTTGCGCTGAATAAGAGGACACGCTCCGTGTAACACTTTTCAGCATTAATGTAACGTACAAGTGAGTGAGCGAATGAATGAATGGTTATTGTAAATTTGGCAGGCGAGAGTACACCACGTTGTTATGGGGGGGAGGGGGGGTGTAGAAATATATATATATAGGTACAAAGAATAGGCTCGAGTTTCGCCTTGGCTATAACGTTGTTGCGTTAGCTCACCCAGAGATGGAATAACGCGGTGAAATGAAAACAGAACGAGATCCCTCCGTCGGAGATTCGCAACTGGGAATGAAGACACCGTATGCGCAACCTTTGTTTATATATTCCCAGAGCGAACACAACGGATGAGTTCTTATTTTGAAATACGATTGTCAATATTTTCTTTGAGTCGCGAAGGCAATTAATTTTTAAGTAATGATTTAAAACGAATATCTACAAAAACTCTTGATTACAGTTTCGACAGGAGCTGCCGTATTGCGTATTAATCTTGTAGAAAAAAAAATGGTAATAATTTAATACGAATCTATATTTTTTAAAAGAAGTGAATAGGTTTTTTAGATGTTTAATTTTTAATCTATTTATCAATATTAAATAGATTAAAAATTTCCATTTGAAAATCTGTATAAAATAATTTGTATTCCGTTCCGTCAAAGTGTTTTTACATTAAAAAATGTAGTATTTCTATGGCATTAATGGAATTTAAGGTAATGTTTTTCATTTGATAATTTCGACCATTATAAATTCTTGATAATTTATTAATAATATTTAGAAACCGATAAAAGACCTTTTTCAAGTATCAATATTGGATTCAATTCTGAAAACGCTTTAAAATTTCTATGTAATTTCTTATTAATTCATATTTTTTACAATTTTTGAGAAATTGCAAATACTCTAAAATTTATGAAAATTGTCTTAAAGAATGGACATAGTTTATAGTGACTGGTGGAGACATTTTTGTTTTTAATGATAATGTTGATTAGAATAAATTTTAATTTGTCTTAAGAGTTGAAGCCATTGTTGATTTAAAACTGTCGACGCAATGTTTTAATTTGTTTCATATACCTCCTTTAAAATATACCTTTATTGTTTTTACGAATTTACCTAAAGAACATAATATTTTTTTTTGCTATAGATACTCAAAATAAAAAACCAAAGTCCATAAATTAAGTAAGATTCAAAAATTAATTACTTACTTCTAATGCCTTTTTTTGTTTTACTGAAAACCCTTTTGAATTTCATATTAGTTTACCTACTTCACATGTTTTTAGAATTCAATCGATGTCACATAAAACTTTTTTATGTATGCTTCTTTTATACGCTTTTTATAAAGATTCACACTGACCATTGCTTGCTCGTTTATTACTTTCCTTGAATTGAAACTACTATTTTTGTGTTTGATTCCCATCCCAGGATTTATATATTTTCAGTAAGGAACATTACGCAATTTATACACACACCTGTCCCTTGCATTATGGGATGTGCAATTATGGTATGTATATATTTTATTTAATATTTAATTACGAATGAGGAAGGTTAAACTATACCACTGTCTGCAATTTTCAAATGTAAATTTTGAACTTTTATGTCCTTGTAACAAATACATAAACATCCTCACATATTCTCTAAGCGAAGCATAAATGCTTATACTATAGGTGTACGCAATCGGTCGTGACAGGATTCAAATCTGATTATTATGTTTTCTTATGCGGTACGATTTCAAAAGTTATTTCGGTTGATTTTAAAAAACTCAAGATTGTGAATTTACTTCACAAATAACATGTATTTTTACTCCTCACTAACCCAAGGGGATATAGTGAGGAGTTATGATTTCGCAACTTTTAATGCTATTTTTTTATTGCAGATTATCAACTCGTATCATGCTGAGATTGTACTCTGAACGTTTCAGCACAATTTATATGTGTGTGTGCTATGTGCTGCGTGCTGTTTGCTGTGTGCTATGTACGTCGTGTTTATTTTACTTTATCGATTATAGACCAAAGTATTCATTCGATTATTTTCAAATTTTGCAAATTTGTATACCTGATACTCACTTAGACCCCATTAAAATTCGAAGGATATCTGAATAGTGCTTCTCAATTTTTTTTAAATATCAAATATTTCAAAGTGAACTCAATCTAAGGAAACTAAAAATTTGAAATTTTTATTTTCTAATTGGTAAAAAGGCACATCACTTTCATAAAATGGCATTGAAGAATTATCAACTTTTCGTAGTTAAATATCTACGAAATTTTCGTAATAAAATCATTTCATAGAAATGCTGAATATTTTCCATACAAAATTTGAATTCTTTATAGAGTGAATTGTTAGTGAGAAGTTTAGCGTTGGCCGCAACCCATTCGATTATAATAATTCCACATGTTGACAGTACAAATGTTATGGGATTTAAATAAGAAATTGACTTACAGTGTTGTGACTATTTAGCATTGTTATACACTCGTGGGTAGGTACTAGGTACATGAGAATAAGTAAGTGAACGTTGGTTGGTTAGTTCCAAGTTTCAGTTCCAAGAGTAGAATATATAGCAAAGAGAGGTGGTCTGGTTTGGATGGTATATTTGTTGTTGTTACTCTCTCTACCAAATATCTATTACACTTGATGCATTACATGGCAACATTTCTATAACATTGTCTTCTTTACACAGAAACATATTCTAAACACAGAATTCTTCATCTTCTGGTTGGAAGTGATAAAGGTTTATAATTTATATAAAAATCTAAAACAACCTTCGTTCTTCTTGGATAGATATCTGACTCTGAAGGTCCCGGGATCGATTCTCGGTGGAGACACAGTTTTAAATAGTGTTTTCCAGGTGGATCTGTGAGACGGTAAATATCAAAAGTCTCCAGAATGTGGCAACTTGTTATTGGATGCGTGATGAATAAATAATCGATATAGTACTTGTTAGTTGCCCGAGAAGCAAAAACAAACATTTTCAATCAACTAGAATAGCGCTTTCGTTAGAATTTTTTAATTTGATTTTTACTCCTCACTAACCCAAGGGGATATAGTAGGGATTTATGATTTCGCAATTTTTAAGGGTAGTTTTATTATTGCAGATTATCAACTAGTATCATGCTGAGACCGTATCCTGAAAGTTTTATCACAATGTGATATGTACGACGTGTTTATTTTTCTTTATCGATTATAGAATAAAGTACTCATTCGATTCTTTTCAACTTTTGCATATTTGTATATCTAATACTCGCTTAGACCCCATTAGATTTTGAGGGATATCTGAACAGTTATTCTCATTTTTTTTTAACTGTCAAATAATTCAAAGTGACCCCAAGCTCAATAAACTCGAAATATGTTTTTTTTATAATTATGTTAATAAGTTGATAAAAAGTCACTTTCATAAAATGGACTTGAAGAATTATCAATTTTTTAAAGTAAAATATTTAAATTAAAACAATTAAACGCACTCGTTACATAAAAATGCTGAATATTTTCCATACAAAATTTGAATACTTTATAGAGTGACTTGGTAGTGAAGAGTATAGCGTTGGCCACAACCCACTCGGTTTAATTAAACAACTATATTCGTTTTTGTATTTTCCACACTGACGGCAACACATAGATAAAAATTTCACCGAAGAATCCGGTTAAAAAAATATTGTAGAACAAATACATTTGTGATTTTTTTTAATTTGCCAAAAAATATATTATATAAAAACACTTTCGAGTATCGTCAACCTTAGGAAAAGATTCAAAATGTTCAATAATCATCCGCCTAAATTTGTTTTTGCCTTATACATACATACATACAAACTCATATTGATGTAAAAATATATACTTACCTAGAATAAGAAAAAAACAATTAGGCATAAACTTCCACAGTAAAACAATCAATCAAAAAAAAATAGATGTAAGCAAATATAAAAAAATATATACATATGGACTCCAAATAAACCAAAACATTAAATAAAAAGATATTTTAATTACAAAAAAATAGCCGTAGATACAGGGGAAATTTAATTTAATATATACAAAAAATAAACATTATACAACTAAAAATAAACAAATCCGCACTGAAAATATCATTAGTAATTTTTCTGGTAAAAAATGTGTATATTATCCATTTATATTGTTTTTGTTTGGAATGCATAAAAATGAGTCCTAATTGAGAGTATTCATTCTCAATATTATGGAGAAGACTGACTAGTACGAGTGATATTCTGTCTGTGTAATAAAATAGTGATGTCTATGTATAGTAGTACCTATATTATTGGTGTTGAATTAGATATATAGGTATCATTTATTTACTTAATCAAATTTATTTTGAACTGTACCAACCAACCATGCAATAATCCTACTGTCGAGACGGGCATTTATGGAACTCTTTAATTTCTGCCTACCCCTTTAGAGATGTGGCGTAACAGTATAGTAATAAATATCACATTCTTTGCTTGAAATCAGTGTGCTTTCTGAAACAATAGTCAGACCAACATAATATAATTTAGCTTCATTTACATACTCGCAAAAGGTTGGCCCCAGAAAATATATAGGGCTCGCCAAAATACGAAATATGACCGGGAAACCTGCCTTATACATGTACAGTACATACATACAAAGGAGTATATTCTCCCAGGAAAATGGAGAAACAATGTAAAGCAATCGTGGACGGGGATAATCCCGACTTGATGTTTTTCCTGTAAAATTTCACGGCGATTTCGTGAATTTATAACGAAAATTATAATTATTATTGTAAACTGAAATAATCGCCCGTCTCCGCACTGCCCGCATCAAATATCCACACATATGACATTATATAACACCTTGTGATTACAATTTATATCAGTTTAAACATACGTATAACCTTTCATACGTATATCAAAAGTATGGTTATCGGCTAATAGGTTGAGAAATCACTTCGGATACACAGAGCTTAACTTAGTTATTTGCAGATTATTTCCTACAACACGTTATAACATTTATATATATTTTTTTCATACTCACAGCGTTGACTATGCAGAATTCCATTATAAAAATTAAAAACTGTTTTTCATGTACAATTAATTTTATTCCTACCCAGGACGACTGTTCGCCTGGAAAGGAATTAGAATGTAGAAGAATAAAATAGTGTTTAATTTTTATAATGGAATTCTACGTCATAACATAACATATTTGCGTTCATGCAGTAATCTATTATGAGGTTATTCCTATCCCTGTATTCCGTCTCCCTTCCTGTTCTATAGAGGTTTGTACGGCAAATTCTTGACGAATAAATATTTTTTTTTGTTGTTTATATTTTGTTTTGTAAAGATCACTCGCATTATCTTGCCATTATTTTGATTGTATAAAAGCATTAGGGAACTATACTGGTTTTGTATAGTATGTATTGTTTTTTTTGTTTTCCCACAAGCTGTATATAACTGTCTGTTCCCAGAATTAAATAAAATAAATCTGTTTTGAATGACGCAAAAGAATAACTCGAGCCCTTGAGGTGATATTTTCAAGAAAACGGCGTAATAAAAATCATTCAAAGTTATTATTATTATTATTAATTAATACGTTAAATGACAAAATTTTTAACATCTCAATGGAGACGAAGTTGGAATATTATAGAAGAACCAGGAACTCAACACACCTATAGGGCTAACCTGTCATAAGCTGGTTTACGTGATCACTTTATGCGCTTGCGCAACGTTCACCAATCATGACTTCTTATTGAGTTCCCTAATCAATGGAATTTTTGAAATAACTACATATTTGAATAATGAGTAACGGATCACCAGAAAAAAGGACATTATCACTATTGCCATTTATGAAGTAACGAATAAACCTTTTTTTGTAACGCCATCTATTGAGAAATAGGTTTATTTGTAAACAATGAAAGCAACAGTCCTTATAAATGAGGTGTTCTCGCACTGATGTCACCCCTGAACTGCGCCAGAGAGATTATTTCATTTTATGGATTGTTTACAATGTAAATCTAATATGTTTTTATTTTAATTGCATATACGTAAACATTGGATTTTTTTATCATCATCATTTGATTCCCAACAGGGAAAAAGTCCTTTAAAATCTGACTCCAGACAGAAAAAATAATCCAATGTTTGCGTATATGCAATTAAAAAAAATACTTATTCTTTTAATGAGTTTTTTTATTTTTTTTACAGATATGATTAAAACGACATAATATCATCTCTTAAGAAGGCCTGTCTTCAATAGATTGGAATGGCAAATATTTAACATCCAGCAGATTGAAATGACGGGCTGTTATTTGACAGTTACATCAACATTTGAGGATAACGAAGCTTTAATACTTTTTTCCCTTTCCTGGATAGTTCAAAATCATATCCACCAGTAGGTACGAATCACCTACTGTTTTCGATTAGATATGCTATCGAAAGCAATATTATAATTACCTTTCTCTGTGTGCTAATTCCCCGACAGCCGACACCAAGTTCAAGTGACAAAGAATATGCTAATGAACTTGAAATCGCTGTCTACAGTAGATTCAGTTCACAAACTGTGTCGCATCATGGCCGTTAAGGATCCCCCAGTCTTAAATAATTTAATTTGCATAACATCGTAGAAATATACCATCCAATATCAATTCAGTAACAGTCATTTTAAAATGACATACGTACTCAAATGCTTCAATATCTACATACATGGTTTACTTCAGTCACGTCGATATATCGTCTTATTCATGCTCTATAATATATTTTCACGCCATCGCTTCTTTGAATAATAACCTCAAAATTACCACTTTAAATCTATTTTTATTCTTTTTTAAATAAATCACAAATATATTCTTCTTCTCAGCCCAATCCCGTCCACTCCTGGACGAAGGCCTCCTCCATCTCCTTCCACGCCACTCTATTCTGTGCTCTGAGCAAACCAATTGGCACCAGCATAACGGCTGAAGTCATCTCTCCATCTCATTGGCGGTCTTCCAACACTTCTGACTGTCGTTCTCGGTCTCCAAGCCAACACTATCCTTGGCCATCGGTCTTCGGGGTATCTAGCCACGTGGCCTGCCCATCTCCACTTCAGGGTAAGAATGCGGTGGACGACATCAACCAATTTTGTTCTTTCCCTGATGGTGTCGTTTCGCACCCTATCTCTCAGACTTAATCCTAACGTGGCTCTTTCCATGGCTCTTTGGGTGACTCTTAGTTTTTCAGCACTTTTCTGAGTCATTGTCATAGTCTCCAAGCCATAAGTAGCTACTGGCAGTACACAGGTCTCATATACCTTCCGTTTCAGGTTGATGGGAATTTGGGGATTTTTGAAGATGTGGGCTAATTTCCTAAAGGCTGCCCAACTTAGTCCAATTCGTCTCATTATTTCGGCCGTTTGGTTTTCTCGACCAATTTTCATAATGTGTCCCAAATACACATACTCTTGGACATTTTCAATCAAGATCCCATCCACCGTGATCTGAGATCCAGCTGTGCCCATCACCTTTGTTTTTGCCATGTTCATGTTCAGTCCAACAGCTTTGGATGCAAATGAGGCATCCAAAATATATTATGCTTCATTATATTCCGTACTCTCTGGGTCCATATTATTTTTTCATCGTTTTAATAATAAATAATTATGGAATTCTGAAGTGACCTTCGTCGGTCGTCGTGGTTCAATTGGTTTGTTATCTGACTGCTGATCCAAAGGATTCGATTCCCGGTAGAGACACAGTTTTAAATTGTGTTTTCACTTTGGATCTGTGAGACGATTAATATCGTAAGTCTCCAGAATGTGGCAACTTGTTATTGGGTGCGTGTTTAATGAACATTTGACATACAACCTGTTAGTTGCCCGAAAATGAATATAAAAATAAAATAAAAAAAATAAAAAAATTAATATATAGTGACAATTTCAAACATTAATAAATTCTTATGACTTATTTCTGAAATAAAAAAATACTCATAAACAATTATTATTCATAGCATTTAAAGTTTTTCTTGTAGTTTTGTACATTTGTGAGTATTAATTTATATTGAAAAAAAGATATTCAATTTTAAGACCTCATGAAAAATTGTTTAACTTTTAAAACCTGTAGGTACATCTCTGTTGAAGGTTCCTAAGACTGCCGCCTTCTCTGGGGACCCATGGTGTAAAAAGACATTGGAAAGTAGCTGAAACAGTCCCAAATCTATATTATAAATTTGAATGTTTGTATGTATGTGTTGAATGCGCTCCTAAACAGTTCATCCGATTGCGATGAAACTTTGGTGAACTGTCGAGAGTATACCAGGGATGGTTTCTGGATCAAAAAATTTTAACTTCCTCTTCTTCTTCATTGAGTTTTGGACTATCCTGGGAACCGTTCATCCGATTGCAATTAAACTTTGGTGAATTGTCGATCGTATGCCCGGGATGATTTCTGAATTTAAAATATTTTCTTCTTCTTCTTCTTCATCGGGTATCAGGTCATTTTACATATGAAGGTGGACTAACCTGAGAACCGTTCATCCGATTGCAATGAAACTTTGGTGAATTGTCGAGCGTATGACCGGGATAGTTTCTGGATTAAAAAATTTTTCTTCTTCTTCTTCTTCATCGGGTATCAGGTCATTTTACCTATGAAGGTGGACTATCCTGGGAACCGTTCATTCAATTTCAATGAAACTTTGAAGAATTGTCGAGTGTATGCCCGGGATGGTTTCTGGATTAAAAAAAAATTCTTCTTCTTCTTCTTCATCGGGTATCAGGTCATTTTACCGATGAAGGTGGACTATCATTGGAACCGTTCAATCAATTTCAATGAAACTTTGATGAATTGTCGAGCGTATGACCGGGACCTACTGAAGGGACGGGAGGTAATGAAGGGACGGGAGGTAATGAAGGGACGGGAGTAACTGAAGGGACGGGAGTAACTGAAGGGACGGGAGTAACTGAAGGGACGGGAGTAACTGAAGGGACGGGAGTAACTGAAGGGACGGGAGTAACTGAAGGGACGGGAGTAACTGAAGGGACGGGAGTAACTGAAGGGACGGGAGTAACTGAAGGGACGGGAGTAACTGAAGGGACGGGAGTAACTGAAGGGACGGGAGTAACTGAAGGGACGGGAGTAACTGAAGGGACGGGAGTAACTGAAGGGACGGGAGTAACTGAAGGGACGGGAGTAACTGAAGGGACGGGAGTAACTGAAGGGACGGGAGTAACTGAAGGGACGGGAGTAACTGAAGGGACGGGAGTAACTGAAGGGACGGGGGTAACTGAAGGGAGGGGAGTAACTGAAGGGACGGGAGTAACTGAAGGGACGGGAGTAACTGAAGGGACGGGAGTAACTGAAGGAACGGGAGTAACTGAGGGAGGTACTGAAGGGACGGGAGGTACTGAAGGGATAGAAGGTACTGAAGGGAACTGAAGGGACGGGAAGAACTGAAGGGATGGGAGGTATTGAAGAGTCTGAAGCGACGGGTGGTTATGGAGGACAATTTTTAATTATACAGGCAATACGAAGTTTGCCGGGTGTTCACTAGTGTTTAATAAAACCGGACCAGGAAATCATCTCATCGTATTTACCCTTCTCGAGGATAAGTCTTAATGATTCATTCTAACATATTATATTAAGATTTTATTTTTCTAGTCCCATTGTACAACTTCCTACACTCACTTCCCATGTAATTCAATGTATTTTTCAAAGTCCTTTCGGGGATCTTTTCGCTTTATTATTCAAAGCCTCTCCCCGTGTAAGGGTTAGTAAAAAAAGACACTAAAAATATTGTTGGACGTACATAATGTTATGTATGACCCATCGCTCATAGAAAACGAAATTGAAAACGTAAATTCAAATGGTATGACATTCATTTACCTAATTTTATAAATTCTAACGGACTTTTCACGATTTCGTTGAAAATATTTCGTTAGACAATTTAAGAAAGACATCATCTTAATTATATAAAGATAAAATTTACAAATCAAAAAAAGTATTTTGTTAGGTTATTTAAGAAAGACATCTTAATTACATAAAAGTAAATTTTATAAAAATATAAAAAAAGTATTTGGTTTGGTAAGTAAAATTATTCTACTCTCAATACAAAACAACAAAATAAAATTAAATCTTGAAATATTTGATAACATAATTTGTCAACTATTTCTTGACATTTCACTCAAAGATAATAATTTATTTTTATCGCATATTTTTACTTTGTTTTTTCCTTTCGCTAACTGTTTTATTTTTATAAAATTTTATGATTTTTTTATTAAAAAAATCGTCTCAATCACGTTCATCTATTATATCTACATTTTTTTATGTTACCATTACCATAAATAAAACAGTTATACAATTAATGTGAACATGACAAAAAAACAGAAGTGTTAAATTTGGGATCACTCTCATTCGCTATAGTATGAAACCATAATATATCACATGACAAATATTTCCCCTTCCATTATCATATTATAACGACCATGAAACCGTGGGTGTTGAAAATGAAAAGGTTTTTAAAACTTATATTTTTTTCCTATAAAACTCTTTCGTATAATATTTTCTCAAGTTTCCGTTTAAGAGAATTTCCATTAAGATCTTATAATAAAAACGAAAAAAGAAACTTTCACGTGTTTCGACGGCTTTGCAATGTATATTTTTCTATACTAAACATCTCTTAAAATTTACATACGTTCAATATTTAAATAAAATAATCCTTATGACAAATTACATTAAAAATTGTAATAAAAATATATATAAAATCTGAAAAGGTACAATATCACGTAACCGAATTTTCTCAGTTGTGAAAAAGAGCAGATAAATATTTATTTTCTTCTTTTTCAGTAGCACTACAGCCTAAATTAAGCATTGACCTCCTTCAAGTTCTGCCTCTAACTTATATGTGCTTAAGTAGTGCATAAAAACAAAGGAAACGAAATGAAATGAAAAATTAAATGATATTTTCCTATTTGGAAATTTACTGCCTTACTAGACGAGTCTCTCCTGAGACAGTACCTTTTTAATTTGGTCTAAGATTATATGTTATTAAATGCAAAGAAGTAACAGAAATATTTAAAGATAAACAGAACGGAAAAATAATCAGAAAAATATAAAGTGACCTCTCAGTTATTTAAAGCATTAAAATTGTAATGGAAATGATGAATGGCACCAAGCTAAGGCAGAGATTCTCAGGTTATGAAGCCAGAGAGTAGTGAATCATGTTAGGATATTTCACAGTAGGTATACGAGAAGATTGTATTCTGTCGTTACTTTTCAGTCAGTATATTTACCAGTTTCTTGAAGTTTGTTCCGTCGCGTGAGATATTTTGTTCAATGTCAGGTTATATTTTTTTAAGTTTTTAACACTTTTCAACGCACGCCTTACTAAAACGTTACTTCATAGTGTATTATGCGGTTTTAATATACTTATTGTGTGTCCAGTCACTATATGTCCTTTTTCCAATTGAGTTTCTTATAAACTATCTATGTAATAAAATAAAATACGGTATTGAGATATATGCAATAAAGAAACTATACCCACAAGGAAAAGAAAAAGAGTTACATAATATGTTTACATATTTGAATTTTTACTCTTTATCTAGCACGTGTCACTGGATAGAAGATTTTGGAAGAAATTGAAGATGTCAAAATAAATCCTTAAGTCCCAATTCACAACGGTAGGTACCATACCACGAAAGTGAAAACATCTTGACGTTTAGGGAGAGAAAATATCACTAAGTTTCCTTGTCACCTGAGTTTTGTATCCAACATTTTTCTAAAATATTAAAGAGATCTTAAGATTTTGTATACAAACTCAAGCATAATGAGACATTTTGACTCAACTATAAAAATAATATGGATCTCGCAATTTTTAAGCGTACTTTTTTCACATCAATTTTTCAACAGGCATCATCATGAAGTGAGCGCATATTATGAGTTTTATTACAGCATCATACGTAAAACCCAAAATTTAGATAAATGGTGGCAGAGCAGTTAGCACAATGGGTTAGTAATCCAGTGGTCGCGAGTTCGAATCCTGCCACAACCGATTTCGTTCACCTATAGCTCGAGGATTTATGCTTAGTTAAGGGATTGTATGAGGATGATTATGTACTTGTTTCAAGGACATATAAATCTTAAAATAAATATTTTTTTGCTAAACTTCATATTGATATTATATATATTATGTACGAAGTGCATTAAGTTATAGCTTCTTATTAGTATTTGGTAGATATCCGTTTACTTACTCTATATTTCACGATGTGCTGTGCGATATAAGAGAAATGAAACTACTAAATTAGAGAAGACTGGCGATCAATAGGGAGGGATGGAGACGACCTCTGGAGGAGGCCAGGGTCCGTAGCGGACTGTAGCATCAGTGATGATGATTTTATCTTTTAAATTTTCAAAATGCTCTCCGGTTCTGGAAAATGGTGTTCGTTTTTTTTAAATTTCGTGCAGTAGAAAAATACTTCATCAAAAGCATTCGAGCGAGCCATTGTTTATAAAATTCTATTTAGTATGGCAGTCTACTTCCACTCAATTTACAAACCATAACCGATTTTAATCTTTGAAACTCCATTTTACTTAAAATCTTCCCCGTCTTACAAATGTGTTTTTTTTTTGCTTCGGGAATAATTTCAAATTATGTATAATTTTGTATGCAAAGCTCCAAATTTTCTCAGAACTAAGGCCAAAATAAATATTATATAAAAACGGCAGATTGAGATGTGCGCAACTAGGAAAAATAATATTAAGGTATTTTTGTCCTTTTTCCATTTAGGTTTATTTTTTTTCCTTTGCTGCGGCGTATGGCGAAATCTTACGTTGGTACTCATTAAAATTACTCCCTGAATTCGTTTCTCAAAATTAATGTTATATTAGCGTGTTTGAACACGTGCCTATAGTACTTGGTGCGTTCAGGGCCGGATCAACAATTTTCAGTGCCCGGAACATTACCCGGAATTTTTAAGATCAACTATAATATAAATTTGTCAGACCTGAATTAATACTATTGCTTCAAAAAATATTTTTTAGTATTAGTGCATTGCACAGGTTATTAATGAGAAAACGTGAAAAAGATCCATATATGCTCATTTTCTGGGATTTTCCCTAATTTCATTGTAAAGGACATTGGATCTAAATTAAGGGATTATTTTGACTGTAAAAGATTTTCCACTATTTTCTAGACATATTTCTTCTTATTTTTTATTCTTCTTCGAATGTTCTGTGGAAATAAGCTAAACAATAAATGTTTGCCATATAATTTTTTTTTAATAAAATTAATATGTCCTTATTAAAATAGTACATATAAGTTTTAGTAAAATATCCAAGAATGTAGATTCTAAAAATAAGAAAAATATAACATAAAATCGCATTATAAAATCCACAGCAACCGTATTGAAAACATCCAGAAAACTTTTTTTAAATATTTAGAGAGACGACTATTCATAGAACATACTAATTATAAATTATCTAACAGAATTCTTCAAATTAAACACATTGCAAGACAGAAGGACCTTATTCGATCAACTGTTACTGTATAAAATATGCAACAACCTAATTGACTCCCCCGATTTACTAAGCACTATATCACTCCATGTACCAAACAGGCAGACCGTTCGAAAAATTTATTTCATCTACCTATTTGCCATACTAATTACAGATATCACTCGACTATTTACAGAATTCAACGTGACAATAATCTAAAATTTAAACACACTGACATTTCACATGACTCCATAGAAACTTACCGTAAACAAATAAAGATATTTTTCAACCCAGTTCCCTAATTCCTTCAAACAAGCTCTATCATTCATTCCAATAATCCCTCCTTTTCCCCATTTTATTTTCATTATGTATTGTATTTTTTTTATTATCAATTGTTTTTTTTTCTTCTCTTTTGTTATTCTTTTACCTACTGCTCAGCATACTAGTTATTTGTAATTCATTAATTTAAATTGAAGAAAACAATATTGGCTTGTAATAATTTTAAAAGCACCAAATGTAACGAAACAATTAACAAAGCTGTAGTTTTCTGAAATAAAATAAATAAATAAATTAGTAAAATACGATTTCGATGACCTACAATCAACTACAGAATAAAAGTTCTTTAAATATAAACTACGAGCGGTGTCGGACAAATGTTATCTTCAATATTTAGAAGCTCATTATTTTATATCGAAATCAAATTACAGATCAATACATCACCCTAATGGATTCTGAAAGACGTTATGCGTTATTAAATTGTAGCCAAAGAATGATTTGATGCCGGACGAGATACGAGCGCGTGTTGTACTGAAATAATCAAATTTCCTAAACATACATTTGATAATATCGTACACATTGTTGTTTTAAATTATCCCAGATGCGGCCAAGTTGAGCTCTTGTCTTTGTAATACATCAGAATGTTGATGTTTTTGTCAATTTCAGAGAGTAAATAAGGTCCAGCGTTATCTTCTCTCTCCTGACCAATATTACTAAATCATTAATTCGATTTGTACCAGTGATCGGTGAATGAGACCAATCTTGGTCAAAACATTGTATTTTCAATAATAGCAAGTTCACATAATCAAACTATTGGAGTCCTTGTAATAATTTATTATCTTTTTTGTTTCAATATGAAAAAATGCTGCTTTTTTTCAGTACGTTTTACATCAAACCAAAGAAAGTCAATTTACTTTTAATACTTGTAACATGGATACAAACAACTATAGTTCTTTTTTGTTAAATAATTAGATTTACTTGGCCTATGCAATTTGCTGACGTTAGTTTTTTTAATTATGTCCTTAAAAAAGTAAAGGGTTAAAACTTTGTTTATAAATAAACAGACACAAAATAAAAAGACAATTGTGGTTTCACTGGATTCACAAATCCAGGCGCCCTAGTACATGCGACCAGAGTATGACAGAATATGCTAGCCACACGGGCTTGCGACCATGTATGCGGGCTTAAGGGGCCCCGTTATGACTCGAGTCACTCTTACCACTCACCCACCAACCTCCGACTGATACTCTACTCCCCTGCCCAATCAAATCCAATAGGAGGCAGACAATACTGATTATGCAGAAGTTCTTTTATTTTTTAAGTAGGAATTTATACAATTTTCAGACCGTCTCTCGCCCCCACCTCTACAGCATTCATATTATTCCACCTCGGTACAGGCTAAGCCTAGTGAGGTGGATATATATAATATGTAAAAAATGATTTTATAAATTATTATAAATAAATATTTATATTTCGCTTAATAACTTTCACAGCCTCGTATCTCAAAAAGCTGCTCTCGTTTCCATAAATAAACATTATTTTTAAAGGCTTAAAGAAATAAAACTCCAACAATTAATTAATTACTTTCAATCCACATTAATAGAAAATAAAAATAAATTATAGGAATAGAGAAAGCCATGAAGATTAGAGTATCTCCTATAAAATGATACTTTTTGAGATATAGGGTTGAGAAGGTTATCAAGCAATTTGCTTATTAACTGAGAAAAAATGCTCTTAATTAAATGCACGCGGTAAATTGAGCAAATTGAGCACGGTAAATTGATCAAATTGAGCACGGTAAATTGATCAAATTGAGCACATCTACGAATGTCTGACCAAGATACATATATTTTAAAAATCAACGACCAAGTCAATGACAGTCACGGCCGTATGTTTGTTAATCACTATTCCTTTCATTTATCGGATATGTTACATATTTCGCTTCCATATCTTAAAACTGGCAAAGAAATTTATCATTACATGGTCACTAAGTTGTTTTATTGGTCGTAATAACTACCGATAAATAATAATATTTCGTTCACCTCCGACGTCTTTCTTAATAATAATATAAAAATGGTTATAGACATTATATTTTCTGTGTCACCTTATTTAAGACGTGATAGTTTACAAAGTCACGTAGCAACTGGTTACATAACTGACGCAATATATATATGTAATAAAGTAACGAATTTACCACCACAACACATCCATAATTTCTCACCGTCCACTAAAGATATTGGCACAAATTGGCATCTTACGTCGAGAACATCAAGCACAAGGAAATATAGAATAATAAAATTACATGTTTTATTTGGTCGACTAACACAAAATTCATCGAAATTATATCCAATCGGAACTACAAACATACCATCAAGCAAAGCCCATTCTAAATAATCAGAGAAAACTTATTGTCACACTTATATAAATCTTTCAAATATTATTTTTCTCACTTACAATGTTTACATCGACTCATAATACCACCCTTTTTTTTTAATTTGAGATATTTTTAAAATAGTCAAGTCAATCTATTGATAATTCTCCTTCTCACACCATCTTTTTTACTCATATTACGTAAGTATATGAACATATTATATGCTATCACGCTTATCTATTTATTTATTTTTCAATGTGCCAAAGCCATCTACATAAATTAATAAATTTTCATTTCAAAATAATATTTAAATAATTAAAATAATTGAAACACTGGTAAGTTGTAAGAAATTGCCAAACGGTGATAAACTCGCCACTTGCGCAGGGTGCAACAAAGTGTTTATTATGATGAATCCTTTTTAATTTCCATCGTTGGTCATTTTAATAATACACATTATTCTCAATAACTTTAAAAATAAATTCACATGAATAAAATTTGGTATTAACTACAAACATGAATTGCAGACTTTACAGACAAGACGAAGGACCTCGGATTTACTGTACCTTTATGACATAATAAACTCCAATATTGACTGCACAGACCTTCTGAAAAGTATTAATTTCAGCATTCCAATTAAACGAACAAGGCACACCTCAGCATATATTCTTTTTAGAAAAAAAAACACTAACACCGCTCAGAATTCGACACGATACCGATGACTGGGTTAGTAATCCAATTGCTGCGAGTTCGAAACCTGCCTCGACCGATTTCGTTCACCTATAGCGAAAATACAACAGGCAACAATAACATTTTAAATATGTAGTTCAGCAACGAGGTTAACCACCCATTCTGAATGTTGCATTTTTTATGTGAGACGAGACTGGTGTGTTGAGGTACACGCATGTGTCGTGCTCCCTTTTTTAAATCAATGCACTCCACCACACGTGTCGCTGGTTAACCCATATTATGTAATATGCCGTTTTGATATGTATGTATGTACAATTAGATAAAAAAAGGAAAAACTTTCACATCAAATCGACACTTATAATAAAATACAGGTAGGTACTATACGTGTTTAAGCACTCGACGTAAAAATATTTAGGAATGATACTCTTTTAGTTTCATATTATCTACCCTCCCATAAAATAACCGGCACTTCTAAGATAACTCTCCACTCGAGTTTTAAAAAAAGCCTTATATCGGAAAATTTTGTTTCTGTAGGTATGCTTCAAGACAAATTACTCTGAAATATTTGTAGGTACTTAGGTATGATTATACTATCATATTTTATCGTTAAAATTTCCCACACTAATTTTTGATGATAATTTTTATTCAAACCTTTTAAATGTGTATTTTCTTCTACATTCTTAAATATTGAACTTGTTTTTTTTTACAATTTTATGAAACATTTTTTATTGTATTAGTGCTAATACATTTCTCATTGTTTGTTTCATGTGATAACTTAAGATACTTAAGCAGTGCTCATCAAATAATATGACTTCATTGATATCATCTATTACTATACGCTGTAACATGCTTACACACATTATTATTTTTTTCGCAAAATAATTTAGAAATTTTACTGTCACAACTAATCAAACTGTTTCTTTGATAAATGCTAGAATTTCCATACAAATTAAAACTTTGACAAAAAATCAATAAATTTCATCGAAATATATAAACGAATCTTGAAGAAAAAAATATCTTTCTTCTTTTTCTTTTTATTGTTGGTTGATTTTTGTGCTTCCATCTTACACACAATTTACCCCACCAAGTGGATATAGTTGGTTGGAATGTACTAATGAGTGTAAAATTATTAAAGAAGACGGTGAGGGGGGACGTCCCCTCTAATCTCGTTGTTGAGTGCCTTGGATGCCCTCAAGGAGACTACGCCCATGGCCCTCACTGTGAATAAGGACGAAATGGTCCTTGGCATAGAAATAGACATTCATATTATCTGCCAGTCATTACCAGGTAATGTATTTTATTTTTTATTTATTTTATTTTATTAAAAGGGTACATCGACAGACATCCAGTTCATAATTCTCACAAAAAGAAAACAATATTGGTTATTACTACGAGTGCTGAACGTCCAATTATGGATGCACACAAAATTACATGAGCTCTCACTCAATCACACACGCAAGTTATACAAGTACATAAATTAGAAATAATTCGGCTATAAAATAAATAAATATGATAAACTAGTTGCATGTAGCACATGAGGTCCAACTGTTGACGACGATAGTAGGTACGTATAATTGAAGAATACGTACCAAACTATAAACGAATATTTTTATTATTGCATATGCGCAAAAATTGGATTTTTTTCCCTGTCGGGAGCCAAAGATATTTTTTAACAGATTTTTAATTATCTCAATTTGACTCCCGACAGGGAAAAAAATCCAATGTTTGCGCATATGCAATAATAAAAATATTCGATTACTTACACATTGGTACAAGTAGGTAAATAAGACAAAAATGACCTTATAAGTCTGGCGCAATTCAGGGGTGACTTCTATGCGAAAAATGCATTGTCACCTCAGATATAAGAATTGTAGCTTTCATTATTTACAAAAAACCAATTCTCTCAATAGATGGCGTTCCAACAAAATAAATAAAAATAATAAGATTGTTGTTCATAATTTCACCCATAGATGGCTGTAGTAAAAATTCCTTATTTTCAAGCGAAAAGAATTTCAGTATTACAATATATAGAACTTTCAAAATTGAATTGATAGGGATCTCATTAAAAGGCATAATTGGTGAACGTTGCGCAAGCGCATAAAGTGATCACGTAAACCAGCCGATGACAGGTCGTAAGCCCTGTAGGTGCCTTGATTTCCCGGTTCTCCTACAATAAATATTCCAACTTCGTCTCTATTGAGATAATTAAAAATCTGTTAAAAAAAAAAAAAACTATAAACCCTTAAATCTAATTATTGAATATTTAAAAATATTTTGTTGTCTATACAAAACATGTAGGTATACGAAAGTATGGAGATCAGTCCTTTATTCCTTCCTAAAATATGATCACAGCTTGATGGTATGTATGCATGTTTGGAGATTAAGTATCAAACTATTGAGAGTAACCGTAGATATTGTGTATTGTAACTACCATACAAATTATATGAAACGATGTCACTAAATTCGATTTTAAAATAAAATTGTTTGAAAAAGTATGCGATGTACTAAGTAACTCCTTTATTAACACAGCAGCCCGACTGTGGAACGATCTTCCGAATTCTGTGTTTCCATCTTCGTACAACCCGGGTCTTTTTAAAATCCGAATTAATAAACTCTTCTCTAGATTGCAAACCCCTCCCAACGCTACGTAGTGCGCTTCTTCGGAAGAGTAAAATGGACCCAAATCCTAATAGCTGGCGTCCCCTACGTAGACATGTTAAAAAAAAAAAAAAAAAAAATAATGTAATACATTTGTAATATAAAAAATGTATATATAGGCAGCTAAATACGTAAATCTATCATAAAAAAAAATTCTATTTGAGAAACTCTGGAATTTTTTTAAAAAAAGAAAATTTAAGATTTTATTTTAGTCTATATTTATTTGTATAGTATAAAATATACAATTTTGCTTTATATAAAAAACTGAAACAACCCACCTTAAATACGTTTAGTAAACCATTGATTTGATTTAAGTATTTGCAATGTCATTGAAACTAGTGCATTTATTACTTTATGAAAATTCTTTAAACAAAATTTAAACATTACAACTTTGCCGTTTACCGATGACAAGGTGTTGGGTCCTAAAATAAGAGTTGCCTAACCAGCTATGCCGTAAAGATTTACATTTTATATCTTCGTCACCTATATGGAGTATTAAAGAATATGACTTTCATAAATTCTTTTTGATAACATCATTATATAAACCTCCTTTTATAAACCTCCCTTACTCCTTTCGTCGACATTTCAGCGCTTTAATCCCTCAAAATCACTACACTTATAAGTTGGATACCACCCCTTGGAGTATATATTACAACGGCTGTAAAACGAGCACTCCTGTCGCTTCGTTCATACCTCGGTTATATATGTCGTTTTAAGAAAAGCCATTTCTATTTCTAAAGTGTATTCAATGTAATGGTAACGATTCAAATAACTAATTTATTTGACACACCAATTGCCTTTACCATTCTTTCTTTTGTCACATAGATAAATTGAATCGATCGTGGCTAGTTTATAGATATTTAATGACTAAAGTGAGATTTATAATAATAATTATTGTTCAATTTGTTTAATATGGCAATAAAGCTAAACAGCAGATAAAGCTAAAGTTAAACAGAGTTTACGACCACGCTCACCGGTGCATTATAGCTATTGGCTGACATACGTCATTTCTGTGTATTTTGTACCCACATGTGTTGTATTTTACATTGTGAATTATTATTAGTTTTCATAAATATAGTTAAGTTATACTCCAACAGCCGAAGCCTCGACTTTTTATTTGAACCAGCATTCCAGGACCCAATCTTGAAACTTGCACCAATTATTATAATGTGCAATGTAAATTTCAATCCCTTTTAATAATTCATTTGTTTTAAATTGTGAAAACGTTTATAAATATTGAAAGGTGAAATCATATAGAATCCATTTAGGGATTTTCAACCATTAAAAAAATATTACACCTAGGTTCTTACCAGCGGCGACTCTATATAAAGTGCGTTGGATCAATTGCACTACCAATTTTTAAATGATATATTGTAAAAAATAATAATTAAATATGTTTTAAAAATAATATTACGCTTTACTTTATTACTGTTATTTTTTCAAAATAAAATAATTAGTAAATACTGTCCATACACTTTATATCTTCGCGATCGATATAATAGAAGACCCCAATACAAATATTATTTAGTACTGCGTGCGATATTCATAACGCACCGAGTTAAAATTGTCTATTGTATAGCGTATGTATGAACAGACAGAGATAGTCCCGTATTAGATGAGAAAGAGATACTTGTACTTAATAGCAATGCATTCATTTCACAAATTTCGTGCATTGCACCAAATTATCATATCTTAGATGTACTTATAATGTATATCTCTATCTCGCTCTCTCTACTATGTTCGCAATTAGTATTAAAACATGAATATTCGCGTGTTATCTTTTTTCTTCGTAATGTAAACACTAGGTATACATGAGCATTGATCATGCGCAATTAGAATAATTTGTCAGGTTTTATTCATTTGAAACAACACTTTGTTTATATCGTATATTATCGCTTTTTACAAGATAATCTAAATCAATAAATATTTGTGTATAGTTCAGATATGTTATAGATTTAAAAACGAGTGAATTAATAGATGTGTTTTACATTAAAAGTAATGTCTTCTTTTGAAAAAAAATTAAAAATAAATCGTGGTCTTCCAAGACCAATGTTAAATATTAAACAACAATGCAAAATTAGAACTAAGAATTTTGTTCGTGTTTTTAAAATGCAGTTTTATGATAATATTAAATGGTTATGTTGTTGTGACAAATTAAATAGTTTATTTTGTTTTCCATGTTTACTATTCGATGGCGACTATATCTACTTGGATTATATGTAAAAGGTGTTAATGATTTGGCTCATTTATCTTACAAATTATTTCTTTACAAATTCATTTACGCAATACAATAAATTAATCTAACTTTGATACTGTTGACATTAGAACACAATTAGATTGTGGATATCGATCAATAACAAACGAGTGATTGAAGTTTTTGCCAGATAGAAACAGCGCAGGATTGAACTTCTTTACAAATAGGTAAAATATTTGGAATATGTATATTATTTCATTTTTGTCCATAATATACCAATGTAGACATATATATCTATGTAGACATACGTAAAAGCATATCGATTAAATACCAATTAATTTATTATTAATTCAGGAAAAAATTGCACTACCAAAAATTATCAAAAATACAATCTACCAGTCGCCACTGGTTCTTACATACACTTAAGTAGTATTTTGTTGCAAAAATTAAAATGGAGAATATAATGTTGAATGAAACCTTATTTTTTTACAATAGAATCACCGTGAGTCTCTCTCACTTAAAATTGCGGTCATAAAAAACGTTTCATAAAAGATCCTTTGTCCATCACTCTTATAAAATAAAGTGTCGCTCTAATTGCAAAAGATTTTTTTGTACCATTTTAATATTACACGTAAACACTTCTAAGAATTTAGTTTGTTATCGGAGACCATCAATTTTAGGTTTTCTTGTAATAAGCTCAACAACTTTTTTTTCGTTTAATAATTGTGTGTCCCAAAAGTCTTAAGAAAATTAGTTCAATTATGTACTTCCATAACAAGCGAGGTGCTAGGAGAATAATTTCTCTCGGTAGTTTTCTCGGAGGTTGCCTCTCACGTGACTTGGAAAATAGACCGCCATTATGCCAAAACTAATCTTTTGTTTTTGTCTGTATTAGTATCGATTTTAATAAGATTAAATTTGGATGCTTAAAACAATATTTTGGACAGTATTTGGTGAACCTCATTATTGAACCATGTGTGATGTTATTTTGTCTGTTGTATTTTAGATTTCTCGGCTCATTTTACGCCAGAGCCTCAAGCAAAAATATTCACTGATAGCTTTCATATGTGTAAATACCGTGTAGACTCGCCTTATTTACTTTCTAAATTAAATTTTTACAGCCCATCACGCAATTTCAGATCTCAGTTTTTATTCTATGTCGACTGACGTAACACAAACAACTCACAATACAATTATTAGACGAAGTTGCTCCAACTACAATTCATACTTTTCGATATACATACATACATACATACATACCATCACGCCATGTCCCTTGCGGGGTAGGCAGAGAGAACCGAACGCCACATCTTTCTATCCTGGCAAGCATCTCTCGCCTCGTCCACATTCATGCATCGTCTCATACATGTTCGTCTATTGCTCACACTTCTAACATTTCCGTCTTTCAAAATTTCGTTCACATGGTCGTGCCACCCCTTTCTTGGGCGTCCCCGACCTCTCATTCCATTCCTTTCCGCTCTGTATATTTTCTTCGTCAGGCGCTCCTCATTCATTCTCCCCATGTGACCAAACCATCTCAATGTGTTCACTTTCATTCTAGTAATGACATCTTTCTTCATCTTACATTCTTTCCTTATGTCCTCATTTCTTACCCGGTCATACATCGTTCTATTACAAATCCTTCTTAACGATCTCATTTCAACTGCATTTATTCTACTTTCATGCGTCTTCTGCCAAGTCCAGGTTTCACTTGCATACGTCAAGGTTGGCACTACGATGGCGTTATGAATGGCAACTTTGGCATCCTTTGATATGTTGCGATCATTCATAATTGGTCTTAGTGCTCCATTCACTCTGTTTCCTGCCATAACTCTTCTTTCGATCTCTTTATCGAGTCGTCCGTTCCGTTGAAATATGCTTCCCAAGTATACATATTCATCGACTTGATAAATCACAAGCAGATTTCAGAACATACACATTACAACAATTCGATAAATAGTATATTATGCTACAATCACATTCATTCATAATCTATCTCGCATTAATAAAAACACAATATTATAATATAGGTATAACACATATCCACTTAATACATGCTACATATATTTATTTATATAATTTATGTACATATGTACAAAGGCAGGTTTAAAAGAGTAAGAAATATAAAAAAAAATTACAAAGAGAAAAAAAATGAAAAGAGAAATGTAAGAAAATATGTAAGTATTATGTTAATTATTTTTAAACGTACGATTATTTAATAAGTCTAATAAATTAGTTCACTTTATATCTTATTTGAAGACATATTATTGGGGTACAATGAACTTACCTTACTGTTTAAATCATCATATTTTATTTATACTTATAACATTGTATCCTGATTGTTTTCCAAATAAAAATAATTATAATAAAAAAAATAGGTAGGTACTCAATATTTACGGTTAAGAACTGTGCGAACATTTCGTTTTCCCAACCCCATTGTTAATTACATTTTATCGTAAAAATTTCGGTGAGTTTTAATATGCCGCATAGGAATTTAATAAAAGAGGTATTTCCATCCGCCCACCTCTCGCCTATCTTTAAAATCACAACAAGGGTCTCGCGTGATTGTAATTAAAAGTCATTGCAACATCGACATTATTCCGACAGGCCGAAAAAACATTAACTTCACAAATTTCGCGCCGTTAATATTTCCATATAAATTAAGGCAAAACGCTATTTTAGCTAAGCGACGATGATAAATTAAGTAAACGATCAGTCGGGAGAGAGAGACGTAAAAAATATTATTAAGCGCCGGAATGATAAACATCTATAAAATTTTAAATAAACACAGAATATCACGTTGCAATTTCTTTGGATGATAAATCAAATGTTTCGTTTCGTTGGTACCTAATTGTTTTTAATTACAATCAATCAATTCTGGATACCTATTCCAACTGTCGATTCGTTCGAGTGAATTTAATTCTCTTAATGAATCGACAGTAATAAGGCAAGACGCGTGTATGAAGAAACATTTTGTATGCTGTAGTGGACTTTTTGCATGCCAAAAAGACCAACTTAGAGGCTTCGTAGCATATATGTTCTACATATATACATAAATGGATGAATTCAGAATAATTTGAAGTAGAATATTTTGTGTGTATTTGTGTCTGTGTCCCCTCCCCATTATAACTTTTGATCCGCTCAATTCACAGAACCCAAAATTTGCCTATAAAAATCTTTGAGTCAGGGGTTATAAACTTTTTAATTTTTACTTTATTTTTCCATATATCTCAAAAATCATATAAGCTAGAAAACCCTGTAAATTGTTATAAATATAGAAAATACAAAATCTGATTTTTATTATTATATATTCCAGAGTTTCTCAAACATTTTTTATCAACAAAACCATTTTTTGTGATAAATTTATGTGTTAAACTGCCTTTATTTCCATTTTTTTTAAAAATATCGACAAACCTCAACTAGATAATTAAATTTGCTATAAAAGTATTAACATTGTAGTAGTACATTTAAATTGTATTTAACAATTTTGATTAAAATTGAATATTGTGACGACATCCTTTCATACAATTTGTAAGGCAGTAAACACTTTACAATATCTCACTCAATAGTTTGATACCTACTTAATCTACAAACATACCTACACCATGCTGTTTTCATATTCTGGGTTTGAAAAACAGACTGACTTCCATACTATCCAATCCTGACTACATACCTACACACATTTGTCATTTAGAAAACAAAATATCTTAATTTGTGTTTAAGTGATTATAATTTGGTACATATTCTTCAATTATGTATACCTACATACTATCGCCATAGACAGTTGGATCTCATGTGTTACATGGACCTAGTATTAGCAATGATTGATTACTATATGAATAGTGAACGGAAAGCCTGAAAACTCGGTCATAAAACATCTTAGTAATATTAATGATATTAGTAGGTCATTATAAGACCATGGGGGTAATCCCTTTCTCGATATAAATAATAATTGATCTCTTAGTTGTTTTGACCCATAAGGACAAAGGACAGTAGCGTCTGTTAGAATTTTGCCTGAGAGGAAACAATCCATATCCAAGTTAGATATGACCTTTAAGAAAAAGAAGCTGTTGTTTACTGAAGGTGTCAATAATCGGAGCTCCAGGAATATAAGATACAAATAAACCGTGATCTTTATAAGAATTGCTTACATAAAGGTTAGAGACCAACAAAAACAAAATGCTTTCGTGAAATTGTAGGAATAATATTTGCCGTTATGAACATTTGTACATCTGTTCATTTTCAAAATGAAATAAAAACAGCACTACGTATGACGATATATAAAATAATTCATAACACCTTTTATAATCCAGGTGAATACAACAGAAACTTATAACACGAACAAGTTGGTTGGTTCCTAAATATACAGAAACTCAATTAGGCTTCCCGAATAGCTCGTGTTATTTTATTTATGATATCATATATTCAATATTCCCACATACTTTCACAGTCATTATATTTAATAATAATTGGGCCTTTAGGGCAATATCCTTCAAATATAACAATATACTAACAAATATACACATATCATGGATCACAAAATATAAGTATTACACACAATAAAACCATGCCCCTAATGAGGTTTTTAGAGAAAAGCGAACGTCACACAAATATACACAGCTGCGAAAAATTATTTGGTGTAGTGCACAAACTACCTATTTTATGTACTTGCTTCGTGTATTAATTTATTTTAAATCTCAATTTAAAAAATTGGAAAGAAAATAACACAATTATCAGCCGCCAACAAAAAATACTTTTTATAAATTTTGATGAAAAATATTTTTGATAACCATAATACTGAAATACTATTATAAAGTATTCGGTCTTCGTATATCACTTGGATATCTATATCTGACTCCTGAGCGTTTCGATTCTCGGATTCGATTCCCGGATCTGTGAGATGATAAATAACTTGAGGCTCCAGAATGTGGCAACTTATTAATGGGTGTGTGTTAATATTTAACATAGTACTTGTTAGTTAATATAAGAATAAATTCTTCAATACATACAAAATATTCAAAATACTTTAATGTCATTATAAAGTACATATTTATATTTATTTTTTAGAAATAAATTTTCAGTTTTTATTATTATATTTGTAAGAATTGAATTGATGAATTTTTCATCCATAATTATGTTGAATACCTGTTTAATTTCGAAGAAATACCTATATTAATCCTTGTTTCATATCTGTCGAATTTATAATTGCATTTGTAGCTAAAAAATTATGCTTTCAACTACAGGTTTTCTTTCCAGTGACACTTTTTCCGAACAGCATTTATAGTTCGAGAGATAGCAACGTTTTCGATGAATTATTTTATAATGGCTCTTTTTTTATGTTCTCTTTCTTATAAGCATGACAAAGGTACCTAAGTCTGGCATCTGGTCAAACTTAGGTACCTTTTTGTAGTGTTCGCGTTTACCAGTGCGCATCTTCTTTATGGGTGAATTGCTGATTTTAACATTATTTATGCTTGTATTTTATTTGTATCTATATAATCCGTACATTTATATGTAAAGAAAGGAAATGATTTTTTTTTTCAGAAATCTTCCCGGGTGTGCTGAATAAATCACAAAAAAAATCATTGTAATCAGGTGGATAGTATAAGAGCACAAAAAGGACATACTAACAAACAAATGATATAAAAATTTGCAATTTTCACCTATAGAATGGAGATGCGCACTGGTAAACGCAACCACTCCCAGATTTACCTTTTTAATACGAATATTCAATAAGAAAGGAAATATAAATATAAACAGCCATTAAAAATGAATTGTTTTTTGACGTAGCTACCTCTTAGACCATTATGATCTAACTCAAATAGACGAGTTTCGAATAACGTAAACTATTTCCAAATTTGATTAACAAAATAATTTCAAAGTAATTTCGCTAAACTAAATTGAATAAAACTTCACATTCCTAGGCAGATATAACATTCGCAATGCGCCTGTTGATATTCAATTTAAAGTTTTTTCATTTCCCAGTATTTTGTTTTTTGTCTGGAAAACGGGTCAGCAAATAGGGGATGAACTATGTAGAATAAACGGAGCAGTTAGCCACACATATATATGTAATTAACCCCAATCAATTCCAAGTGCTAATTACTCTTCACAATATTAAAAACTGTTCTGTACTAAAATATTCTACAATATGTTTGCACTTACGAAGAGATCGTTTCTAACGCCTTCATAAATATTATTTATATATTGTTTTTACACATGCTTACACATCCTGAACCTCAAAAAATTATGTAGGATAAATGTATTGCAATCGATTACCATAATTTGGTAACTCTGGCAAACCGCAGGAAACTAATTGATATTATATATTTGTTTAAGTTGGTCAACAATTTTGTGGATTCCCCAGATTTGTTGAAAAAAATTTGCTTTCACTGTCCGAGCAGAACAACAAGATATCCTAGCACTTTTTATATTCCTAATTGTAATAACAACTATACTCAGAATGCTTTTGTGTACTGTGATTGCACGGTGTACAATGCTTTCTTTAATACACTCGACATATCTGCGAGCTCTCTTACGGCCGATTTCTCCAAGGTTCCTCAAAACTGAACATCAGCTAAGTACCCATTCGAAACTTAAATCCTTAATAAATTTGCATTTCACCAACAAATAACACCTACAAAGCTGATGTCAGGATTATTTTTTGTTATATTTCCGGTGAACATGAATATGGACTCAAGATAACGTAACTTTAAAAAATATACAAATAAGAAATACATAATAAGCGAGGCTAAGATTGTTTGGTGAAATGCAATTTTGCGCTAAGTGGTTCATAAATGTGATTTTTTAAGTTAAGGAGCCATGGGGAAATCGGGCATTAGTGCGTTTAGGTCAGCTGTCTCCTCCTATATTTCCTAGTACTTTGATTTAATCAGCTGTATTATTTTGGTGTTCTTAATATGTACTGGTAAATCAAGTATATATTATTTGTAATTTTTTGTATGAATATCAATTATCCTATTGAATAATGCATGGAATTTTCACTGGTCCACTAATAAAGCAATGTACATTGTCTGTTTTATAAATTGTACAAACTGTATAACTCTCAATCGACCAATAAAATAAAATAAAATAAAATAATTATTGTAAGTAGGTAAGTTCAGAACAGGCTTTCGTCTAAAAAGGTATAAAAGGTATAAAGGTATTAAGCAATAATGTATAAAATTGCTTGAATATGCAAATAAATAAATAATAATTATTAATGAAGGATTTGAGTCATAGGAGAATCCCACACATGGCTTAACACCAAGTTCCAAATGGACAACGTCAACCAGAAAGATGATAATGGAAAAGAATATTTTTATTAGCACCGTTTTGTGGTTTAACAAACTTGATTTCAATAAAGCTATACTTTAAATATACAACTGACATTAAATCCATTTTAGTAATGTGATAAACAAAAAATATATAACGCACTTTTAGAGGCAAAGAAAAACAAAGGGGTTAAGACAAAAAGATTCAAATTTTGTATGGAAAATTTTCCGCATTTTCATGAAACGGGTTTGTTAAATTATTTTTGATTTTAATATTTGATTATAAAAACTTATGATTCCATTTTATGAAAGTAATGTGACTTTTTAACAATTTCAAAATAAAATTTTCAAATTTTAATTTACCTGAGCTTGGGGTCACTCTAATATATGACAGTTAAAAAAATTGTGAAGCACTAATCAGATATCCTTAAAAATCTAATGGGATCTAAGCGAATATTACATACCTATACAAATTTGCAAAATTTGAAAATAATCGAATGAATAGTTTGGTCTAAAATCGATAAAGTAGAATCAACACGCTGTATACAGTACATATCAAATAGATACATTGTGATGAAACTTTCAGAACACAATCTCAGCATGATTCTAGTTGATAATATGATGTAAATAAATCTTGGAAATTGCGCATTCATACTCGCTTACTGAGGAATAAAATCTACAAACGCACACATTTGAACATAATTTTTCATTTACCATTTTACAACTATATGTATCTTTATATACCTAAGAAGATCAACAGTTATTCTGAATATTCAGCGTTTTTCTATTTAAAAGGAAGAAAGATATCATGAAAAATATTCATTCAAAAACCTAGAAAAGGATTACATAAATCAATCGACTTAAAATGTCTCACATGCATAGTAAACTTCTTCGTTTAGTAAAAAAACCTTTAATTATTGAATGGTATTCACCATGATTCTAAAATAGAGCATAAAAATCTTGTAAAACATTCATTCATATGCCACAGCTATTGACGATTCAAACCTCTAAACAATAATTTGATAATTATCGTAGTAGTATGCAAATAACACATAGCCGCTTGCCTATCTCGAATTTAACGATTTCAACATATTTGCTGGAAAGCGTCGAATTAATATGATAATGGTTTTTGAAAAGGAAATATACATAATAGGGACAGCGTTGAGGAGGTTTCGCCATTTCCACACAATGTTTTGAATACTATCTACCGTGAAATCGGTCTAGGACACTTGGCTGCGGCCACTTGGTTGCGGGACACTTGGGTGCGGGACACTTGGCCGCGGGACACTTGGCTGCGGCGGACATTTGGCTGCGGCGGACACTTGGCTGCGGGACACTTGGGTGCGAGCCCATTTGGTCGCGAATTCAAAAATATTTTTTCTGCTTAGGAATGAATTTTTTCTAACTAATTTTTGTAATGCTCTTTATATACATCATGTAGTTGATATACAAGTAGGTATACACAGACATATAAAATATAGAGAGATATATTTAAGTTTGAAAGTATAAAGTAAAAACAAGTTTATTAATTGAAATTATTTTTCATACTAGGAGTATAAATATGAGAATTATTATTTTTATCACAACGAATTTCGAAAAAAAATATAACTAACTTTTCATGTTGGCATGGGTATAAAAAATTATCATATTTATAGTATGAAAAATAATTTCATTAAATAACCTTTTTTTTACATTATACTTTTAAACTTAAATATATCTCTTTATATTTAAATGTCTGTGTATACTTGTATATCAATTTCATATATATAAAGAGCATTACAGAAATCAGTACGAAACACTTAATTCCTAAGTAGAAAAAAATATTTTTGAATTCGCGACCAAGTGGGCTCGCAGCCAAGTGTCCGTCGCACCCAAGTGTCCCGCACCCAAGTGTCCCGCACCCAAGTGGCCGCAGCCAAGTGTCCCATTCCGACCGTGAAATACCCATTCACAAAACTAAGTCAATACATAATGCATATACTATAAACAGTCATTATATATATTATGTGCCGAACCTTTTATGATAAACGAAATGGTTTGTTAGATATTAAACGATATTTAGACAATCGGCCTTTTCTTTATAAACAAGATATTTAAAAATTTTGTGAATATTTTTTTGTATAAACTAGTTGCATGTTACGCATGAGATCCAATTATTGTCGATGGCGATAGTATGTATTCCTAATTGAAGAATGCGTACCAAACCATAAACACTTAAACACAATTCAATAAATATTTTAAGATGTTTTGTTTTCTATATAAAACATGAAGATAGGATAGTATGGGGGTCAGTCTGTTTTCCCTACCCAGAATATGAAATAAGCATGATGGTTTATACTGCCTGACAAATTATATGTAACCTTGTCGTCACTATATTAGGCCCTATTCAGATTCGACTAAACATTATATACGGAATTTTAGTATATGAGAAATGTCAAAAAGTTGATTATCTGATTATCATTTTATTCACTCATGATATTTCATTCAAATCTAAAATGCAGTTTTCGTTGCAACTTAATTTTATTTGTTTCCATCTTTTTAAAATAAAAATACTTTTTTATCATTCGTCTAATAAATTGTTCTGAGGGAGTGTATAATGTTGATGGCAGAGCGGTTAGCGCGCTGGGCTAGTAATCCAGTGATCGCGAGTTCGAATCCTGCCTCGACCGATTTCGTTCACCTATAGCACAAGCATTTATTTGCTTATTTTAGGGAACGTATGAAGATGTATATGTACTTGTTTAACAAGGACATATTTATTTTTTATTTAAAAAAAAATATATTTCGGCCAAGGAACATGAAAAAATCCACTTTGCTTCGAGATAAAAAATATATTACGCTTATTTGACAATGTTTGCCCAAAGCTATATTATTACGATATATACATATATTAGTACCTATTAATATGTTAGGAACAGTGAAGAATATTCCTTTGGATACTAAATATATTATTTGTGAAATATATATATATATATATATATATATATATATATATATATATATATATATATATATATATATATATATATATATATATATATATATATATATATATATATATATATATATATATATATATATATATATATATATATATATATATATATATATATATATATATATATATATATATATATATATATATATATATATATATATATATATATATATATATATATATATAGAACATTGCATTGATGAGGGAACTCAATAAGAAGGCATAATTGGTGAACGTTGCGCACGTGCGTAAAGTGATCACGTAAACCAACCGATGACAGGTCGTGTGCCCTGTAGGTGCCTTGAATTCCTGGTTCTTCTATAATATTCCAACTTCGTCTCTATTGAGATGTTAAAAAGTTTGTCAAAAAATATCATCATTTATGTCTCCAAAATATACTTACATGTTATTGGATCCGCGTTGAATTAATATTTCACGTTGTACTCATCATAAATTATCTTCAGAAGCAATATGAAATAAAAATAATGTGGAAAAACTGAGCCAAAATATTTTCTTGTAGGTAAACTCTTACAATGATACTTTGAACGATTACAGAGAAAATGAGAGGATTAATATAACGTTATCAGAGAGAATTTCACAAATAATATATTTAGTATCCAAAGGAATATTCTTCACTGTTCCTAACATATTAATAGGTACTAATATATGTATATATCGTAATAATATAGCTTTGGGCAAACATTGTCAAATAAGCGTAATATATTTTTTATCTCGAAGCAAAGTGGATTTTTTCATGTTCCTTGGCCGAAATATATTTTTTTTTAAATAAAAAATAAATATGTCCTTGTTAAACAAGTACATATACATCTTCATACGTTCCCTAAAATAAGCAAATAAATGCTTGTGCTATAGGTGAACGAAATCGGTCGAGGCAGGATTCGAACTCGCGATCACTGGATTACTAGCCCAGCGCGCTAACCGCTCTGCCATCAACATTATACACTCCCTCAGAACAATTTATTAGACGAATGATAAAAAAGTATTTTTATTTTAAAAAGATGGAAACAAATAAAATTAAGTTGCAACGAAAACTGCATTTTAGATTTGAATGAAATATCATGAGTGAATAAAATGATAATCAGATAATCAACTTTTTGACATTTCTCATATACTAAAATTCCGTATATAATGTTTAGTCGAATCTGAATAGGGCCTAATATAGTGACGACAAGGTTACATATAATTTGTCAGGCAGTATAAACCATCATGCTTATTTCATATTCTGGGTAGGGAAAACAGACTGACCCCCATACTATCCTATCTTCATGTTTTATATAGAAAACAAAACATCTTAAAATATTTATTGAATTGTGTTTAAGTGTTTATGGTTTGGTACGCATTCTTCAATTAGGAATACATACTATCGCCATCGACAATAATTGGATCTCATGCGTAACATGCAACTAGTTTATACAAAAAAATATTCACAAAATTTTTAAATATCTTGTTTATAAAGAAAAGGCCGATTGTCTAAATATCGTTTAATATCTAACAAACCATTTCGTTTATCATAAAAGGTTCGGCACATAATATATATAATGACTGTTTATAGTATATGCATTATGTATTGACTTAGTTTTGTGAATGGGTATTTCACGGTCGGAATGGGACACTTGGCTGCGGCCACTTGGGTGCGGGACACTTGGGTGCGGGACACTTGGCCGCGGGACACTTGGCTGCGGCGGACATTTGGCTGCGGCGGACACTTGGCTGCGGGACACTTGGGTGCGAGCCCATTTGGTCGCGAATTCAAAAATATTTTTTCTGCTTAGGAATGAATTTTTTCTAACTAATTTTTGTAATGCTCTTTATATACATCATGTAGTTGATATACAAGTTAAAAGTATTTTGAATATTTTGTATGTATTGAAGAATTTATTCTTATATTAACTAACAAGTACTATGTTAAATATTAACACACACCCATTAATAAGTTGCCACATTCTGGAGACTCAAGTTATTTATCATCTCACAGATCCGGGAATCGAATCCGAGAATCGAAACGCTCAGGAGTCAGATATAGATATCCAAGTGATATACGAAGACCGAATATTTTATAATAGTATTTCAGTATTATGGTTATCAAAAATATTTTTCATCAAAATTTATAAAAAGTATTTTTTGATGGCGGCTGATAATTGTGTTATTTTCTTTCCAATTTTTTAAATTGAGATTTAAAATAAATTAATCCACGAAGCAAGTACATAAATTAGGTAGTATGTGCACTACACCAAATAATTTTTCGCAGCTGTGTATATTTGTGTGACGTTCGCTTTTCTCTAAAAACCTCATTAGGGGCATGGTTTTATTGTGTGTAATACATATATTTTGTGATCCATGATATGTGTATATTTGTTAGTATATTGTTATATTTGAAGGATATTGCCCTAAAGGCCCAATTATTATTAAATATAATGACTGTGAAAGTATGTGGGAATATTGAATATATGATATCATAAATAAAATAACACGAGCTATTCGGGAAGCCTAATTGAGTTTCTGTATATTTAGGAACCAACCAACTTGTTCGTGTTATAAGTTTCTGTTGTATTCACCTGGATTATAAAAGGTGTTATGAATTATTTTATATATCGTCATACGAAGTGCTGTTTTTATTTCATTTTGAAAATGAACAGATGTACAAATGTTCATAACGGCAAATATTATTCCTACAATTTCACGAAAGCATTTTGTTTTTGTTGGTCTCTAACCTTTATGTAAGCAATTCTTATAAAGATCACGGTTTATTTGTTTATATATATATATATATATATATATATATATATATATATATATATATATATATATATATATATATATATATATATATATATATATATATATATATATATATATATATATATATATATATATATATATATATATATATATATATATATATATATATATATATATATATATATATATATATATATATATATATATATATATATATATATATATATGTTATATTTGATGTTTTCACGGGTGAAATATGTTATAATATTTTTATCTCGGTTTTCCCGTGTCAGTAGGTCTTGACTAAGACCATTTGTCTGCCGACGTTTCGCCTGAATATCACCAGGCATTTTCAAGGACTTAACGAAAAGCACGCGCGCGACACACGTCTACTCACAATGAAAGCTCACCGTCAAGTGACTCGTAGCGTACAAGATGGCCGCTTATGTCAAATATTGTTAGCGCGACGTGATTGGCTCCTTGTGACACGCCCACCTGCTTTCGTGTTCGTTGGTAATAATATTTTATCATTATTTTTGTGTTGTGATTTATTGTTCATTTTAGTTGTGACATTAATATTATTATTGTTGTGTTTTGGGGTTATTTTCGCTATGGTATTATTAATATTATTATTGTATTGTTTGTCATATAAAATGTTCTTCCAGGTACTAGGCAAACGAACTCCGTCGTCCCGATTGTTCATTATATCCCTTCTCTTATATATTTCTATAGCTTCCCTGTAAATTCTGAGAGGTTCACTGTTTAAACTTGCTATTATTTTTGAATGGTCAAAATCTATTGTATGTATGTCCTTCTGTGAGCGAGTGTTGTACAAGTGAGGATGTAAGTTTTTTGTTTCTCATGTCGACTCTGTGTTCCGCTATTCGTGCTTCAACTTTTCGATTGGTTCTTCCTACATAAGTCTTATTGCACGATCCGCACGGTATTTCATATACTCCATGAGCTTCAAGTGGAATGATGTCTTTCGGGTTTCTTAGAAAGGTTGATATTTTATTTGTTGTGCTGAAAACGGTACGTATGTTATTTTTGTTTAATAGACGGCTGATTTTATCGGTGACGCCTTTGATATATGGTAGTCGGGCTGTTGATAATGGTGTTTCATTGGATTTTTCTTTCACTGTTTTTGGACTCTTTAATGCTTTGTTTATTATATAGTCTGAGAAACCATTACAACGTAGAGCATTTTTCGTGTATTCTAATTCTTGTTTTTTATGCTCGTGGTCTGCAATTCTTTTTGATCTTGTTATTAGTGTTTTTGCGACTGAGCATATTTGTGCGGGGTGATGATTGGACGTTGCGTGTAGGTATCTATCGGTGTGTGTGGGCTTTCTATATACTGTGTGCCCCAGTTTACCGTTTGCTTTTTTTAACACTAAAACGTCTAAGAAAGGTATTTGTCTGTTATTTTCCTTCTCCATTGTAAACTTTATATCTTTATGAATGCTGTTAATAGTGTTCAAAAAATTATTTAATTCTTCTTCTCCGTGAGACCATACTACGAATGTGTCATCCACATATCTTAGCCATTTCTTTGGTTTGAGTATTACTTTCTTTAAGACTTCTTCTTCAAACCTCGTCATAAATAAGTTGGCGACTGCTGGTGACAATGACAAACCCATAGGTGCTCCTTTTATTTGTTTGTATGTCTTATTGTTGTAATAAAAAAAATGTGTTATTTAAACAGTGATAAAATAAATTTAAAATATCGTCTGTGGTATTGAGTGTTTCTTTGATTATGTCTAGTGTCTCGTTAATTGGAATATTTGTAAATAAAGAAACAACGTCAAAACTCACAAGAATATCTGTACTTTCCAGTTCTAAGTCAGTGATGAGTGATATGAAATGTTCTGAGTTTTTGACATAGGAGTCTGCGGATTCTACATAAGGCTGCAACATATTCGCGAGGAATTTAGAAAGCATTTGTAACGGCGAACCAATGGAACTAACAATTGGTCTGAGAGGAATATCTTTCTTATGAATTTTTGGAAGACCATATAATTTTGGAAAGCGTGACGACTTCTCTCGTGGAATAAGTGACTTCTTGATATCATCACTAAGTTTTGTTTCCATTATTTTAGTTTTCGTGGTTTTCTCAAGATACGTGATTGGGTTGCTTGCATGTATTTTGTATGCTGGGTCTTCAAGGATATCGGTCATTTTCGATTTATAATCTTCACTGTTCATCACTACTGTGGCATTGCCTTTATCAGCTGGAAGGATTATCAAATCTTTGTTGTTGCGTAATTCTTTGAGGGCTATTATTTCTAGTTTTGATAAATTGCATTTTGGTGGTGTATTTTTTCTTAAAATCGAGCATGTTTCTTATCTAATTGTTTCGGCAGTATTATTGGTGCATTTGTGAATGGCTGATTCAACCGCTGTAATTATTTCTTCTTTAGGAATAGTTTTATATGATACACCATAGTTAAAACCTTTTGAGAGGACGGAAATAGCATTATTATTCAGTTGAAAATTTGATAAATTGTGAATGACCTTGTTTGTATCCAGAGCGGCTTGGTGACAATATTTATTTTTCTGTAGGTTGGTAAATTTCTTTATTTGGCGTTCCGTGGTGTATGTTGTATTGGTGTCAACACGATATTGCACAATATTATTCAGTTGATCCCATATCACTGGATGTAATGTGTTTGCGAGGTTTAAATGAAGTACACGTAGTTGAGAACTCACTTGATCTAGTTTGTACCGTATGTATTTAATTTCTTCACGAATTAGAGTCAAACCGGTATTTTTTAATATTTTGGATGTTTTTACTGATTTTCTATTTGTTTTTAAAGTAAAAGAGACTGGTATTGTTTCTGTATCACGACATCGGTGTAAGAAAGTTAAATCACATAGAAGTTTTGCTCTTTTCGTATTTAACTTTTCAAATCGTTTTGTTGAACGATACACTTCCTCACCGTAGAGGTTATTTATGTTATATTTGATGTTTTCACGGGTGAAATATGTTATAATATTTAAACAAAAAACTTACATCCTCACTTGTACAAAAAACTTACATCCTCACTTGTACAACACTCGCTCACAGAAGGACATACATACAATAGATTTTGACCATTCAAAAATAATAGCAAGTTTAAACAGTGAACCTCTCAGAATTTACAGGGAATATATTTTTATTCAAAATTGCAAACTCAACGGTTGACTGCCCTGATCTGCTAGAACGCTTGACTCTGAGAGTGCCAACAAGACCGACTAGACTGACTGACCTACTTTACCTCCCCACTTGTAACACTAATGCCAGACAGAATTCTTTCATATACCGCACTTCCCATTTTTATAACTCCAACATTAGTGATGCAGACCTTTTTAACTCCCCATTGATTATGGTAAAGAATAGATTATTAAGTACTCTAATATAATCCTAGATACTCATGCTGATAAGTTGGGTTCATCACATAAAGGTTCACACACATCCTCATACACTCCCACACACACATACACATACTCACACACACACACACACTCCCCACTCACATGTCACATATCTGATTATTTACTGTTTTCTTTTTTTCTCCTACACTACATAAATATATAAATGGTAATAATGTATACATGTAAGTGATGCTGGGCATGCTAATTTTTTTTCATATTTGTATCACCTGTATATTTTGTCCAGTTATTGTTTGTATACTTTGTATAAAATAAAATAAAATAAAATAAAATAAAATATATATATATATATATATATATATATATATATATATATATATATATATATATATATATATATATATATATATATATATATATATATATATATATATATATATATATATATATATATATATATATATATATATATATATATATATATATATATATATATATATATATATATATATATATATATATATATATATATATATTTGAATGATGTGTAACTAATCACCTGAAAATAAAACATTATTACTATTGCCATCTATGAAGTAACGGAGAAATCTTTTTGTGATGCCATCTATTGAGAAATTGGTTTATTTGAAACAATGAAAGCAACATTCCTTATAAAAATATTTGTCCAATGTTTGCGTATATGCAGTTAAAAAAATATTCGATTTGCATATTATGATGTTGATTGAAGATTTTTATCCTATATAAAAGAAGGAAATGGCTACTTGGAACTTGGAACACATTCTCCGTAACAATAAATACGGTCTACTGCACCTCATCATAAAAGGAAAAAATGAGGGTAGGAGGTAGATGCCTTAGCTGAGAAACATCAGGATATGAACCGGAGTCCACAGAGTGGTGCTGTTCCGGTTTGCCCAATATACGGATGCCTATGCTAGAATGGTAACCGACCGTCTCACAAATCCAAACCAAAAATATAGTAAAAATTCGTGTCTTCACCTTTATAGTAAGCCGCTTTCCAAACGATCTCGATGAAAGATTTTTTCTAGTGGCACATTTTTATAATGTAACGTCGGATAAGCTATGCAAAGGACCATCGAGCACGCTTATCGTATCCGAATACTTCAAGCAAGGTAGTTCGTTAAGAAGAAATGAGATGTGGCATCTTTTGTCAGCAACACGGGTCAACTTTACCAAAAATAACATTACATTAATCAAACTTTGATACGACAATCCGTTTATTGGCGTTTTTGCTTCCTTTTTGGGAAAGCTTAAGCGAATATCTAACAGTTGTATTAGATGAAAGAAACATGAGCTGACAGATTATTTGTCAAAGTAAACGGCATAGAATTTCAAATTAGAGTATGGTGCAAGGGCATCTCTATTGTTGTGTTGTTGGTAGGAGTAATTTCAAGAAGGTTCTGCCGTCGCATTGGAGCTACACACATAAATTCTGCTTTCGTTGACTTTTTTATAGCCTGAAGAGCGTCATCCATGTAGCATTTTATGCATACATACATACCATCACGCCGTATCTCTATTTGGGGTAGGCAGAGAGGACCGAACGCCAGACACCTCTATCTTGACATACGTGTTTTGCCTCATTAACATCCATGCATCGCGTCATACATGCTCTCCTATTATTCTGACTTCGTATATTAATCCATCCATCTTTCAAAATCTCATTTATATGATCATGCCAACTCTTTCTCGGGCAGCCACGACCTCTCATTCCACTCTGTTCAACCTTGTATACTTTCTTTGTCAGGCGCTCATCGTTCATTCTCTCCACAAGTCCGAACCATCGTAGTGTATTTACTTTCATTCTGCTCACAATATCTCTTTCAATCTTGCATTCTCGTCTGATGTCCACATTCCTTATCCTATCATAGATCGTTCTACCACACATTCGTCTTAGGGACCTCATTTCCACAGCGTTAATTTTACTTTCATGCGTCTTCTGCCATGTCTATGTCTCACTTGCATACATTAATGTTGGTACGACTATTGCATTGTGCACAGCGAGCTTTGCTGGCCTTGAGTTAATTGGGTCGGCCATTATTGTTCTTAATGCACCGTTCACCCTATTTGCTGCCGTTATCCTTGTTTCTATATCCTTTTCCAGTCTTCCATCACGCTGAAACATACTTCCTAGATACAAATATTCATCCATTTGTTCTAGTAATTCATTATTCACTCGTATTTCGCATTCTGTTCTACTTTCGCTTTTTTCAATATTTTCTAATCATGATATAAATAAATATCGAGCGTACACGGTACTTGTATAAAGCAAGAAAGTATCCAAGTTCTTATAATTGTATTACTAGTTTAATCTGTTTCTAATTGTATCTTTTGGATTTCGTATCTGTAAGGGTTAAGAGAAGATTAAAAAGTTGGGGCCTGAATTAATACTATACAGTATACAGCTTATGTAGGTACCTACTCTGTAGATTTATATAAAGCTTTATGCGTATGTAGGATAGTCAATTTAACATTGTTAAACCAATTATCAACTTAAAATTACATTAATTCGTTATGATATGTTTATTTCATGCTTAACTTTGAGAATTTATTCCGGCATCATTGTGAAATTTTAACGATAAACGTTTACCGTAAAAAATAAAATCATATATTTTTTTTTCAACAAAGCAGAAAATAAGCGTTTTTGTTTTCGCGTAGTGCAATACGCGAATAAAAATGTTTTTCACGTTTCCAATTCTTAATATGAAATATTATTGAGACTATAATATATATAAAAAAATCCATTATTATGGTAAACAATTTAAATAAAAAGAGTAAATCAAAAAATGTTAAAAGAAATTCATGAAAATACTACTGGTTTTATACAATAAGTTTACTTTGTATGAAATACAAAACTCTATTTTATCAAAATATCAAATAAATCAAGCTGGAAATTTTAATCTCATCGTCATCGGGAATATACAAATTCTGGAATTTGTAGATCTCTAACTTTCAAAAATTTCAGTACGGACAGATAGGTGAAGTTAATAATTAAAAGGGTGTAAAAAGGGCGTTTTTTAAACAAAAAATGTTCAGAATTTCACGTTTGATTATAAATGTGGAGAAGCTGTTACAGGACACAATAGCTTTTTTATCAAAAGGGTTTCAAAATTATGAGGACCTTACGTGACACGTCAAGAAGAAGAATAACGTTTTTTTTATACTTGAAACAGCATTAAATTGGATATCGTTATTAAAAAAGAACTATCTATTTGTCATGTCGACAAACGTCTTATTTCATGAATATCACAATAAAACAACATTTTCTAAGAAAATTGATAAAGCTAAAAGATGCTTTCTTTAATGGTGGGATTTGTGGTTATGGTCTCACAAAAAGAAAGAAACACGGATGAAGGTTTTGAAGGATTCAAAGAAACAATTTAACCATCAAAACGGTGATACATAAATGACTAACCACAATGTTAACCATGTCGACCATATATCATACAAATTACAGAAAAATATGCGAGATATGCCATCTATAACCATACCATCACACCATTTCCCTATTTGGGGTAGGCAGAGAGAACCGAACGCCAGACTCCTCTCTATTGACACGCATTTCTCGCTCCATGCATCGTCTCATACACGCTCTTTTGCTATTCTTACATCTAACGTCTCCATCTTTCAAAATTCCATTTGTGCGATCGTGTCAACTTTTCCTTGGCCGACCTTTACTTTTCGTTCCTCCTTTACCAGCCTTATATCCTTTTTTTCTCAGACTCGTTCATCATAACTCGTTCTTTCTATGTTGCCATACCACCCCACGGTATTTATTTTCATCGTACGATATCACATTCTCGTCTATTATCCTCATTTCGTTTTCTATCATATATCGTTTTACCACGTTTGTGTGTGTGGTTTACAAGATATGTATTTTTTTAAATATTTTTAATTTTTGACAATCTTTGACTGTCAATGTCACATTTCACTTCAGCGAGTGAGTCGTATTTCCAAAGTTTCCCAAACATCAGAAGGAACTGCCTCCCTAGACAACGTGTCATTTAGCTCAAGAAAAGAAACAAGAAAAGATAACTCAGTGTATGGAAGTGACAGTTGCCAGTCACGTGACAACTGTCATTTCCATACATTAAGTTATCTTTTCTTGTTTCTTTTCTCGAGTTAAATGACACGTTTTTTAGAGGCCCGATTTGAATTTTTTTCAATACCTATATTTGTTTCAAATATCTATTGATATTGTTCATAGCAGCGGATGTATATTCAAATTCTTGTTGAACAGGATTTTTTTTTCATAATACAAATTTATCATATAGGTTTATATTTTTTAAATAGTGAATATGTCCTTGTTACAAGTAAATAATTTTATACAGTGTTAAACATTCCCTAAACTATGTTATAGGTGAACAAAATCGGTCGTGGTAGGATTCGAACACGCGACCACAGGATTACTAACGCAGCGCGCTAACCACTCCGCCACCTTCCATCCGATAAAATTAATTTAATTAAAAATTCATGGTAAAAAAGTCATGCAAACCAATGTCGTCGTGGCGAATGAAAATATTGATCATACCTATGCCGTGGAAACAGTAGCGAACCTTTTTGTACAATGGATACTCATATTCCTCGCAGCTAGCACATTTTTATGTTTATTCTCATTATCATATTCTAGATTTTTCACAACTCTCCGAAAGTATTTTCCCATATCAAAACATGAATATATGCATACAAATCAAATTATCATAACCTTATCCGGTCAGATAACAAAGAGAATGTATGTAATGTAATGCTATAGGCGCGGCGTTGAATTCAATATGTTTTATGAATTATTTAAAAATCCGGTTGTGATGCATTTAAAGGAATTTCCGTTATAACCAGAAAGCTAATTTCCGTTGGTTAAACATAATGGTTTTCAAAATAATTTATGGTCCTAAACATTAAATTGTTTTGGAATGACATAGAATATTATTATTTGGTATGTGTGGAATATGTTATTTCTTATTTAAAAAACAGGATCCTTTGGATAAGATTTATTAATAAACCCAGATGTTTTTTTTATAATTTATTTACATACGTAACGTCAAGTCGTTAATCTTTTTAGGGTAGGATGGGAGATCATTACTTTTTTACGTATCTTGTATATTTTTTTGTTTATTTACATACATACTTATCATAAAATAATAATGAACACTTCCTTGCACTCTGCGCAAATGGCGAGTTTATCGCCGTATGGCAATTTCTTACAATTAACAAGTGCTTTTAGCCCAGAGAAGCAATATTATCACGAGAAATAAATTTAAATAAATTTCTCCTCTGCTGGGAATCGAACTCAGGACGCCCGTGCAGAATCCGAACGCCTTACTTTATTTGAAACAATTTTGGTCAATATATCAAAATAAATAAAAAAAAAACATACACCATTACAAACACCAATTAAGATTTTTTAATGTATTTTTGTTCTTGTTTGAATTTTTTGAAATCCTTGATTACAAAATAAATGTAATATTTGTATTTGTCTTGTATTTGCATTTGGGGATTTATAATCACTTCGGAATCGTATATCAAATCATATCAAATATTATTAAAAAATCGCGCTAAGAATTTAAAAATATTTAAAAGTGTAGTTAATAATTCTCAGAATTTGTCTTTGTACTGCTCATATTTTTATTCCAAGTAATATGTTCAATGTCCAATGTTATTGATAATTTAAAGAAAATGAAAAAAGAGAATGGCGTCATAAAAAAATATTTCATGTGACGCAACACCATCACATTTTTCGTTGATAAAATATATTTTTGAAAGATGGATAAAAGTTTGGCATCGATTTGAATTTCCAAATGATTTTTCAAAACAAACCCTCCAAGCCCAAGATGGGTAGGTACTCAAGGTTACTGGGATGGTTTATTGTATTTTGTACAGCGGCAGGAAAGCAACAAAAAGGGTTGGTTTTCCCCACATTTTATAAAAAATATATTCAATGGTCTGATTACGTAGCTTAGAGTCAGAGCACGGATTGGATAGTTTCCCGATATTTTATTAGGTAATACCCCCCACATGTTTTCTACGGTAGAATAGACTTGACTGATGATACCTATGTAGTATATTAAACATACGTTATAACCATTTTCTTCATGGGATTGTCAGACAGAACTGAGTTTAAGGGGCCATATAAATCTAAATACCCCAATTTCAAATCAAATTCCTCAAATATTTGAAACAGTGTGTTTCTAGAAAAAATACCATAAGTGTTTTTTAACATTTTTCTAGTGAATGTTCGTTACACAATTTTTAAATTCAGCCTAAAATCCCCTAAATAAATTATTAAAAATATCCTTTTTACATATTTTTTTTTTTAAATTACACCAAAACTATGTGTCGTAGAGACATAAATCTTTTATATGCTTATAGAGTGCATAAAATCAAAGTGAATAACCGATTAAGTTTTTTCATTCCATGTAAGGTTTGTTCTTAAAATGCAAAAAATCAACAAATTATGGGTTTCCGATAATTTAAATCACGCATGAACCTTTATTAATGTCAGCAATAGTTGCCCTTACTAACACGTAACTTCATAGTGCAATAGGCGGTTTTAAAATATTATGTTTTCAGTCACTAGATTTAGCGTTATATGTCCTCTTAATTCAATTGTTTCTTTCAATCATATTTCGCTCCAAATATTATGCTCTACGTGTTTTGGACTCCTTATATTAAATTGTATTCACGTGTCAATAACATCCTTCTTTGCGACTCATACTTCAATCAAGTACACAAGTATAAACACACTCTCTCTATCATCGTCAGCCCTTTTTCGTCCAGTAGTGGACATAGGCCTCCCCCTGAGACCTCCACAGCCCCCTATCTTAGGCATACCATACATATCCACCTCCAGCCACTCGCCTAATATCATCAGACAGACCACCTTGTTACCACCTGTGTCTGGAGTCTGTGATTCGGGCGACATGCCCTGCCCACTCCATTGTAAGTGATATTTGTTTACATCTTACAATATTTTCTCGGCGAAAATTTATCTTCACAACAAAATTTCAGTCGCAATCGTTCAACATGTTATGTAAAAAAATGATTTTGTAAATTATAATAAATAAATAAATAAATAACTTCTACGCTTCTTCTGCTGCGGCTACGTTTCTCTTGCATACTTCAAAATCAGGACTACATTATCCTTTTAAATAAAAATTATGCAGTCAATCGACTGTACACTCTCACAAAATGGGTGGTGGCAGAGCAGTAAGAGCGCTGGGTTAGTATACCAGTAGTCGCGAGTTCGAATCCTCCCACGAATGCTCGTTCATCTATAGAACAAGCATGTATGCTTAGTTTGGGGAATGTATGAGGATGTATGTATATGAACTTGTTACGAGGAAATTTTCATTCTTTTTTTAAAAAAAAGGATGATAATAAAATATTTAGGATTTGTTTTCCATTTTTTGGTCTTGAAAAAGATAAATCTTTTGAATTAGATACTCAATAAATATGTTTTTCACTTCTAAAACTTATTTAAAATTACCTAGTAAATGAAGTGAGTAGTATTTATTGCAGGTATTACATTTGAAGACAGTATTGATGATTATTGAAACTGTTACTTTTTAACTTGATTAATTTACTTGTCATATCTTTTTTTTAGTTAATCATTTCAAGCTGAAAAAATAAGGTTGTCTTTTGTATTCATTCGCACATTTACTGATAGTTTAACCATAGAGGTCGCCCTTGAGACGGTTTTGTGGACCAGATGACCAAGTAATTTGCGCTGTAGCAGCTATCAATTGATCAAGATGCTGGTGGATAATAGAGATTAGTGATTTCTTAGTGCAGACCAATCTTAGGATTGTGACCATGAAGAAATATCATATTCAAAGACAAAAAAATCCAGAATATTCTTATATACAAATGGATACAAAAGATATATTTTTTATGTGATCCGTACGTTGCTTCACAATATATTCATTCTGGTACAAAAATAAGGCCGAAAATTACACCAGAACATTGTAGTCATAATATGGAAGAAAAAGAATGGAAAACTTTCTCGATTCAAGTGAAATACGGAAACACAAAGATTGTTCGAAAAACCTTTTCTACCTTTAAAAAAATATACATACACAAGTAGGTTCCTCGGTACATAATATTATTTCACCATCAAAGAAGAACATTCGAGAAATGCCATTTAAAAAATGAAAATCAGATATGTGTACATCGTACATGTTGGGAAGAATTATTCAGCCTGCCTTGAAAAACTTATCCCACAAAAAAGATAAGTAGCGATTTATTAGCGATTTTGCGATATTATATTATTTTGCTGTGGTGGACTATTTTTCCTTCTGGGGAATTATTTCTAAAAACGTGTTTGTTTTTCTTGTTGATTTTGTAGAGAAAAGTATTACATCAATATGAAATGAATCTCTGATAGAAGAAATATTTATATTAATATCATAATGATATAAAAATAATATAAATATTATTATTGTCATTCCATTTTATATGTGTATTTTTTTATATTATCAAGTATAAATTAAAAGGTTGCAGTACTATTTAATGCAAAAATAGTTAAGTTTTTTAAATAAAACAGCAAGATAGAGCTTTATTTTAAATTAATTATCTTTTGATACAAATGAAAATTCAATAAATATATCTCATTTTACAAAACCTTTTACATAAAAATGCGGAGTAAAAAATGATTTTTATTTTTAAATATGTATAGTAGATATGCAAATACAATAGTTTTCCGCACAAATTCATTTTTTTTGGAAAAATTTTGTACTTATTTTTTTCAAATTATTTAGGTATATAATTTGAATACCTAATCATTATTTTATTAATGGAAAAAATCGACAAATTTTTAAGCGAAATGAAATAATAATACATATTCCATAAAAGAACCGTGAAATCAGGCACCTACAGGGCTTAGGATCTGTCATGGCTTACGATCTGTCTGTCTGCTGGTTTAATGACAGGAAAAAATCCTAGTTGTATGACAGGAAAAAATCCAGTGTTTATGTATATGCAAATAAAAAACTTTTCAAAACCAATATTTCAATTATATTTATACTCTGTTCACATTCATTTTCGCGCACTCTGACGATGATCTTCAACAGATCGATACCGGTCAGTGCCAGTTTTAAATTAAATAGTGAAACTTAAACAAATTATTGTTTTCATTTATAACTAGTAACAAACTTTTCATTTCGAATTCAATTTTTCGAAGTAATTTTTTTTTTGTAATACCTATTATATCTATGATATGAAAAATATCAGATTTGAGTTAACGCATACTAACTAAGCAATAAATAATAAATAAAAGAATTAATCTAAAATACTCGATAAACGTTTAAGTGCCTACTTACGAGCTCAAAATCAAATTTGGTATCAAATCAAAATCCAAGAACTACATTGCGTGTTCGTACATAATATTAACATAAATTTCCCTTAACTCATACATTCAATAAAGTAAAAACCCTTATTTTAAACAAAATACGTGAATCTGTGTTTTATTGTATCGTTTCAACCTTCATTATCCCTACATCAAACACACATTGCATGAAACTTTTGTATTTTAAAATACGTAATAATAGGCCGTGGATATCGTAAACGGAAGAAATATTTACAAACTTACTCAAAAACATTTTCATCCAACAGGTGAAGTTAATAATAAAACGCGATAATTGAAACCCAATTTCAGTTTTTCATTAGACTGAGTGGCATTTGAGTTTAGAGTGAAAAAATATTAAGGTACTTACTTAGCTAATTTTAACTTCATTCATGAAACCCGATCCAATTATAGTATTTTTATACAAATCGCGTGAAAATGGATAATTCCAGAATGCTTTTAATTAATTCTTGGCTTTTTAAACATTTAAATACGTATTTTTTTTCAATATACTGAACTGATTGGTATTAATTTAAGTGTATTTATTCAAGCAACGTGAAATAGTTTTTGTACATTTATTTTGTTTGTCGACAGATAATTATTGTTCAATGGAATCAAAACACTTTTAGTTTCGTTATTATTATCTGTCTAATAAATTTTTAAGTATTAAAACTTAGTGTGTAGATATATTAAAAATATTACATAGTAAATACTTGATATTTGTTCTATTTCAATTTAATTTATTGTTGACGCGTTTCGTGTAAGGCACATCTTCAGAATAATCTTGACTATTATCCTTGCAGGAAATGCGTCAAAAATCAATTTAATTTAAATAGAACAAATACCAAGAATTTTTAATTTTATATTTGTAATATATCTACATAAAATGGAGTTAAAATTGTAGCGATCGACAAACTTAATTGAATTTAGTGATTTCAAATGTGTATAAGCTGTACATTTTGCATAAATACAGGCGTAAGGCAAATATGCTGTGCTAAACACGGAAAAAAAAATTTAATTATATTATTTAATAATTTTCAAACGATAATAATATTTGTACATGCTCATTAACAATATGGGGATTAAAAGAGAAACGTTAATACTGTATTTTACATGAATCTGTAATTTTATTCTTTGTATAAAATTGATAAAGAATTATAACTATGTTTCATTTTGCATGTTGTTATGGAAAAATGAAAACAGTATAAAAAATATAAAAACTATTATTGTTTCGGTGAACTTTCAAGGTCATATTTTTTTCATTTAAATTTAATTATGAATTAAATTAATTAAACCTTACCTTCAACAGCAGCCCATGCTTAGACTTGGTTACCCCCATAAATAGCCCCTACAGTAATTTTAATAATATTTTTCATTTTTGTTTACTGTCATTCCACTGATAAATATTTTTTTATAAAAATTATTCATATATTATATTAATGTTTATAAAAAAGTTAGTGTTTATATATATGATATTGTCGAAGCACAGTAATCTATGATATCTTTATGTATGAAACCATTTAAAAGTTAATAAATATAATATGTTTTTTTTATTTTTTTAAGAAAATGTCAGGAAGAGATAATATTTAATTACTAATAAACAGCTAAACATTTAAAGCACTTTCAAATGTCTACGAAAAACGTTTATTATACTATACAAAATGTATTTTCTAACAATGATAATCTATTTTAGTCACAATAAACAACTCTATTAGTCAAAATAATTTATTTTTATTATAATTTCATGTACGATTACTAGTTAACATTTTTAGAATACTCTTTAATAACACAAAAAGTTTGTAAAGTTATCACAGTATATAATTTTTCAAAATATATATTTTAAGCATTGAGAGTTATAAAAGTGTATGTTGTACTTTTATTATTAAATAATCAACGTTAGTTTCAGCGATGGATCGTTCCATTTTCCAAACAAAGAGAATTCAATGACACAATAATTGCATGATACCTGAACACAACAAATACGAACTTGTATACTATTATTTTCACTGCGGTTTAAGTAAAGATTCAAAGACACAGGTATATAAAAAGAGTCAAAACACACAGACAAAAGTGTATAGGGTTTGCTTCAAATCAACACTGAATATCCGTCAACAAATAATGTTAGAGGAAAAAATTGAACAAACATAATATTTACTTTAATTCATGGTGTACACATAAACTTGTACCGGGGTTGTTCGTCGAATTGAGCAGGTGGTTCAAATGAGGCTTCGATTACACGCGAGATTTTTTTCTTTAATACATTTCGATGTGTCGTAGCGAACAACATAACCTCTAAAATGTTCCTCGCAACCGCGGTTTGCTACGCCGGGCGTAGATAATGTTTGGCTGAGACCATTTTTGTGTTCATGCTAACGGAGCGCAGATGGGAGATTCTCGTCTCTGTGTTTGTAACATCTAAGGTTATATTTGTTCGTGCATAATACTCTCAGAGAGTGAGGCTGCTAGCCTCGTCTGTGTGTTTATGTGTGAGTGTGTATAAACTACCGCTGTGTGTATTGTATATCCCGACAGGGTTCTGGTGTACTTGTGTATCGGTGTATGCGCGAAGGGGAAAACTTTATACAAATCTGTCACTGTGTGTATATATGTGTGCGGACCGTAGCTTACACTCTACGGTTTGACATTGAAAGGCCGTTTAATACGTTATATTTAATTAAATAGCATATATTTTTTTGAAAATTATTATTATGTTTTCTGATTGATATTTTAAAGAAAGAATGAAGCATAATATTAATTTATTTATTCAATACTTTTTTTGTATATATCTATACTATATATTATTACATTGTACTAATGGCGGACTTATTGCCCCGAGACAATTTCTTTCAGTCAACCTTCTGAGAAATATTTGCACTAAAATGATATTTAAAACAATATAAGTTATAAATATTATACCTAATTTATAGTATGAACTTTCGTCCGACTATGGCGTTACTGTTTTTACAATGAAGATTGTTTCCGGGTGGCGGCGAATCTGATAATAATTGTTCGTAGGTCTTTTGCTATCACACAACAAATTGATATACATATGTGAAATCGTAAATGGATGTCTTTATTTTCTCTAATCTAAGTCGAAGTTCTGCGATATAAATAAAAAATAAACAATTCGTTATCATTTACATACTTACATACTTTTTACACCATGTCCCTAGCAAGGTAGGCAGGGAGAATCGCCTCATCAACATTCATACATCGTTTCATACATGATCGTCTATTATCCAAGCTTCTAACATTTCCCTCTTTCAGAATGTTGATCACATGATCGAGCCATCTTTTTTTGGACGGCTCCAACCTCTTATTACATTTCATATCTGCATTCTGTGTTTTCTTCGTCAGGCGTTCCTTCTTCATATTCCCCATGAGGTAGTGTTGGAATGAATACGAACTGGTTTTTCCAAGACTCACGTGGAGTAGGTTTAAGGTAGGAACCATGGGAGTTTTAAGGGAAATCTGCCCCAGAAAATGAAAACCATGAGTTTTGTACATGTGTGACTGATTCTGAGAGGTGATTTGAATAGTTAAGTAGGAGTGCAAAGGTAAGGGACCTTTCGGTGATGCAAAAAAAAAGGAAAAAAAAGTCATCTATTCTTTTTCTGGTGCCCTGTCAGGAACCCTCGACGCTGGTGATCATCCATCTCTGTCCTGTGTTATCATTTAACTAATAAAAATTTCATGCATTTCGAATCCATCTAGTCAAAATATGTTATGGGTAAATAAAAGTAATCTAATACTGTCCATATTTTTTGTAAATAATAGCGCTCTAAGTAGTTCGAATTCGCCAGTAAAAACAGAAAGCAGTTTCGCAAGGTGAAGACCATCTCAACTTCTGATAAACAAGTTTTATGTATAAATATTTAGTGCATAATATGAATATCTTTTAAAATAACAATTAAGTTAAAAACAATCAATCGTTCCTTTTTTGTTATTTATTTAGCATAAATAAAGGAAAACATTACCTGAAACCTTTTGTGTCAATATGTAAGTAAAAATAAAAAATGTTTTATATCAATTTAAAATACCTTTACAAAGTCAAACTATTTCATTAGAGAATCAGTTTTATTTTTTCATTGACAATCGAGTTTTTTAAAAATATACCATTTTTTGGTTAATTCTCATACAAATAAAAATAACATATATTAAAAAATAACATATATTAATTAAATCTTGGCTTTTTAAACATTTAAATACGTATTTTTTTTCAATATACTGAACTGATTGGTATTAATTTAAGTGTATTTATTCAAGCAACGTGAAATAGTTTTTGTACATTTATTTTGTTTGTCGACCGATAATTATTGTTCAATGGAATCAAAACACTTTTAGTTTCGTTATTATTATCTGTCTAATAAATATTTAAGTATTAAAACTTAGTGTGTAGATATATTAAAAATATTACATAGTAAATACTTGATATTTGTTCTATTTCAATTTAATTTATTGTTGACGCGTTTCGTGTAAGGCACATCTTCAGAATAATCCTGACTATTATCCTTGCAGGAAATGCGTCAAAAATCAATTAAATTTAAATAGAACAAATACCAAGAATTTTTAATTTTATATTTGTAATATATCTACATAAAATGGAGTTAAAATTGTAGCGATCGACAAACTAAATTGAATTTAGTGATTTCAAATGTGTATAAGCTGTACATTTTGCATAAATACAGGCGTAAGGCAAATATGCTGTGCTAAACACGGAAAAAAAAATTTAATTACATTATTTAATAATTTTCAAACGATAATAATATTTGTACATGCTCATTAACAATATGGGGATCAAAAGAGAAACGTAAAAACTGTATTTTACTTGAATCTATAATTTTATTCTTTGTATAAAATTGATAAAGAATCATAACTATGTTTCATTTTGCATGTTGTTATGGAAAAATGAAAACAGTATAAAAAATATAACATATATTAAAAAACATTCTATCATTAAAAATATTAAACAACAACAAAATATGTAATCTTAGCATTTGTGCTTATTAAAGATTTTCAAACATTATGTTGATTATACGAACGAATCATCAAGTTTTAATATTAAAAATTAAAACGATAATATTAACACTCGTTCAAGACTACATCTGACTGCATTTTGGCGGTACCACGTGACGTCACCGATCGATAATACGAGCCTTTTCAATATTCGGGCCCCGACTCACAAAACAATGTCCGTCTCGCTTCCACTCGCATGCGAACATTCACATTTCGCACAGGATCTTTTATCCCAGAGATTTTCGCTACCAAAAAACGCTTTTCATTTACCCATTCACCGTCTCGCTCTTGAATGAGCGTTATAGTATTCACGCGCGAGACGGACCCAGTTCTGTCAGCTACGTCTGCTAAACCAGAAGCATTAATTCATTCTCTTATTTCCCCAAAGTAGGTACCATATTAAAACTTATCACTTTTGCAGAATCTTTTTCTTTTTAGCGAGAGATGCCGGTAGGTTCAAAATGTGGATTTTTTTGACACCACAACGGGGTAACATTATTAAACATCTTGTATAAAAGATTTTAGATTGAATTAAATTAATCGAAGCGTTTTTTTTTTCATTTAATATTTTTTTATTTCCAATTTGTATAAAATTAAACATAAATTGTTAGATCGTTTAATTTATAATTAGGTAGGTACTACTAATTATCGGAAATAATTAAATATTGAAAATAGTGATGCATTTATTGAAACATTGATATTTTACGTTTTTTTATGATTTTGTGTGTACAAAACATATATTTCAAACCTAACCTAACCTTCCCAAAAATTTCTAGGATTCCTTTAATATTCCATTATTATGACAGAAAATTCTAACTTAGTCCCTATAAATTTTATCCTATTTCTTGATTATCAGAATAAATTTCGTGTTATTACATATCAAATACAATACATTATGTTATTTCGTTAAAATAATTATTCACATTTAAATTTTTACTACAAAAACAACAAAACATGTTAATAATATTATGCTTTTTAAAAAATTGGTACTTACCTTACACTGCAGTTTTCTTTCTTGAAGGTGACGAGTTGAAGATACCCAATATGACGTACAATCAATTATTAAATTTTTCACAAATCTGGTATAAAAATTAGGATAACCAAAGTCAAAATGATCAAAAATAACTAAAACAAAGATACTTTTCTTTGTACTATAACAGGAACTCACCACCGCATAATTATCAACTATTTTCTTGCTCACGCGAGTCAAATGCGTAAAAAGGAAGTGAATAAAAATTAATGCAGATTTTGATAGAAACCATTGATTTTCTTATCTCAATGGGCCCCTGAAAACTAATTTTTTATCCAATATTTGTGCACTTTTACTTTATATTTTTAATTAAAATTACGTAAATACCTAATTTTTATTTTTTAATGTCCTTATCACAAATCGGAATTAGAAAAAAATATATTGTGTACAATATCCGGTTAAAAAATATCATCCGAAAAATATAATATTTCGAGAAACTGCACAAAAATATGTAAATGTTTTTTTTTTAATTTCATAATATAATCTGACGAATTGATTTAATAAAATCAACATGATTTTATTCCCGAAAAGTTAATTAAAAAATACGAAGAAACCTACTGTTTAACAGAAATACTATCAAATTATTCATTTTGAATGCTAATCAATTTAAAAAATTAACTTCATAAGATATTGAATGACTTACCTCACTAGAAGTCAAATAGCAGAGACGAGAATCAGTACTGTCGATGGAAGCCTGCTGGACCATACCATAACGCTGAGATTCACGGTCGCTCAAGTAATCTGACCGAAGACTATCTTGACGATCGAACATTCCACTGAAAATAAATAAAGAATTCAAAGTTAATATCAATTTTGACTTAACTTTTCTGCTAGGGTGAAATCCCATCCACATTCTAAATACTCGCCTGGGATATTTTAAAAAGCTACAAATGCAAAAAAATACATTTAAATTTTATAAGAAGTGCTTATCTAATATTCGTGTATGCATGTCTGTCTTCGATTGCTGTAAATTGCGACCCTCTAGGACAAGATGGCAAATATGTTTACTATAGCGAAAATCACATTCATATTTCAGTTCTGTTGGCAAATGGTTTATGGCCATACCACGAAAATTGCAAAAAACGATCAATGACTTTGAATAGAAGAACTTTCGGAATATTAACTGCTATATGTTATTTGGCATTTAATGAGCTCCTGAAAACTTTGTGATGTGATTAGTGATTTAGTTTTTTTGCGTATTTATTGCATGAAGCCATGCAATAAATACTTAATAAACTACGGTACCACAAAGACACAATGCTCAAATATGAAGGACAAGCCCTCAGCAGAAAGTTAGCAATAAGCATAAAATTATTAGTGCGCTAGCTATATCTCAATTTGTTGGCTTTACGAAACGAAGCAGTCTTAATTATCGAATGATTCAACGCTCTGTTTTGTCAATAGTTGTTTATGCTCTAATATGTATATCATAAACTAATCAAATATAAGTCAGAAAAACATCCATCCATCCATCAAGACAATTAAGTATTTTCTTTCGTGAGATAAATGAGAAAAACTGTTTAAGATAAATTATATCTGTGATAAAGTCTTAATTAAAAAAAAACTAAAATTGAACAGTCAGTCAAACATCGTTCGCGTGCCATACAGCGATAAATAAATTTATTATCTTTTGTCACGTTATATAGATTATACAGCTAATGAAGATTATTCGGAAAAACCTATTTTCATATGCATGGGTCTTATCCGTGTTAAATTATTCAGACTTTAATAGGGTGGCGAACTTTACTGTCTTATTAGAAGATGATTATTGACAAAGTATAAATGAAACAAAAACAGTTAAAAGGGTATATATTGTTCCAACTGTCGATTTGTTCAAGAGAACTGTTTTCTTAACATATCGCCAAAGTATCAAGCCAAGATACGCGAGATTTGTGTGCAGGGTCTATCTTACTCACGGTTTTTCCAACTTTGAAGTAAAAAAACACCAACTTAGAGGCTTCGCAGCATATATGTTCAGTATATATGGATTTACTCAGAATTCGGAGTAGAACATTAAGTGTGTCTGTTTGTTTGTGTATCCGTACCCCCCTTATAACTTTTGATCCGCTCAATTCACAGATCCCAAAATTTTTGAATATAATATAAATAGTTACAGGCCTACAAAAAACTTTTATACTCAGAAATTTGAATTTTTGTTTCGATGAGGAGTTATTATCGTTTGAATTCTTCCTTTATTTTTCCATATATCTCAAAAACCATATAAGCTAGAAATCTGGAGATTGGTATTAATATAGGCAAATGCAATTTTTTTTCAAAAAAGTTCCAGAGTTTCTCGATCATTTTTTATTAAGAAAAACATTATTTTTATGATAAATTTATGTGTTTAACTGCCTACATTTCCAATTTTTTTTTAAAATATCGAAAATACTTGAAACACCCCAATTAGACAATTTAATTTTCCAACTGTCGATTTGTTCAGGAGAACTTTGTTCTCTTAACATATCGACAATGTATCAAGCCAGAATACGCGAGAATTGTATGGAGAGGTCTACTTTTTTCACGGCTTTTCCAACTTTGAAGTCAAAAAACACCAACTTAGAGGCTTCGCAGCATATATGTTCCATACACGGATTTACTTAGAATTCGGAGTAGAACATTTCGTGTGTCTGTGTGTGTGTGTGTGTGTCTGTGTGTGTGTGTGTATGTCTGTGTGTGTGTGTGTGTGTCCCCCCCCTTATAACTTTTGATCCGCTCAATTTACAGAGCCTAAAATTTCAGAATATATAAACAGTTACAGGCCTACAAAACTTTTATACTCGGAATTTTGAATTTTTGTTTCAGTCAGGGGTTATCAACTTTTGAATTTTTATTTTATTTTTCCCTATATCTCAGAAACCATAAAAGCTAGAACGCTGAAAATTGGTATAAACATAGACAAATACAAAATCTCAAATTAATTTTTTCAAAAAAATTCCAGGGTTTCTCAAACATTTTTTATTAAGAAAAGTATTTTTTTTATGATAAATTTATGAGTTTAACTGCCTATATTTCCATTTTTTTTTAAATATCGAAAAAAACCGAAACACCCCAACTAGATAATTTAATTTTATATAAAAAATATTAACATTGTAGCAGTACATCTCAAATTTTTTTTAACAATTTTTATAAAAATTGAATTTAGTGACGACATCGCTTCATACAATTTGTATGGTAGTCACCTATACACAATATCAAAGAAGACTTAATAGTTTGATACTTCATCTCTAAACATACAATATACATATACCATCATGCTGTTTTCATATTCCGGGTAGGAAAAAAAGACTGACCTCCATACTATCCTATCTTGACTACCTAGGTACATGTGTTGTATAGAAAACTAAATATCATAAAATAATAAATAATTTGTATTTATGGGTTTGGTACTTATTCTTCGCTGTCGACAGTTGGATCCCATGTGTTACATGCAACTAGTCTATAAAAAATATGAACATTGTAGTAGTATACCTCAAACTTTTTTTAACAATTTTTATAAAAATTGAGATTAGTGACGATATCGTTTCATACAATTTGTAAGGCAGTATATATTATACTACACAGTATCTTACTCAATAGATTGATACCTACTTGATTTCCAAACATACATACATACCACTATGCTATTTTCATATTCTAGGTAGGAAAAACAAACTGACCTCCATACTATCCTATCCTGACATACATAGCTACATGTTTTATATAGAAAACAAAATATCTTAAAATATTTATTAATTTGTGTTTAAGTGTTGTACGTATTCTTCAACTATACATACTTTCGCCATCGACAGTTGGATCTCATGTGTTACATGCAACTAGTATTAGTTGAAAATCTACATATAAATAAAACTGATCTCGTAAGAATGTCATTCTGGGGGGCAAGTTTGGGGGGCAAGTCTGGTTGACCGTCGAAATGAAAACCCTCCTTGTTTACCCATATCGTGGATATAATTATTATATGGAGTTCTACAATATATTTAGATGTCATAGAACTCCATATGATAGTTATATCCATGATATGGGTAATCACTGGGGTTTTGATTTCGCCGGTCGAACCAGACTTGCCCCCCTGATTTACACATGTTCGTACATCGCTGTTTTACGTGGCAGTCTGAGTTGAGTCTGCCTGTCGTTGCATTAGGTCTAACACCGCGTAAGTCAATATCAGACAATACAGTAGAGCATAAAATTTTTGAAAAAATATCAAAACACAAAGTGTTTTTTTATTTAAAAAAAAAGATATTTAAGTAAATGTAATATAATGAGAATATTCGAAAGTCGCCGATATTGACTTAGGCGGTGGTAAAACTATTGTCACAATGTGCAAAACAAAATGACAACCATACGACTAGCCTGTCGCTACTGAGACTAAAGCTACACGGCACGGCATCAAAAAATCCAGTTTATAAGTAGTCCGCGATTTACAGTGTACAAATATTGCTTTTTGGACCAGATATGCTTTGCTCGCATTTCGTTCACCGATTGTTCCCATCTTTTAGCTGTCACAAGTTCGATACACACGTTGTTATTTTTATCGCAATTAAAATATATTGATAAATTTAAAGTATTTTACTCTTTTTTATTTTATTTCCTTTCAGAATCTGATTTTGGCCTATATAATTTAAAATATTGTAAGTTGAATAAATCTTTATTCAATTGTTTTTTTTTTTTTAATTTTATTTAACAGTTTGTCAACAGCTAGATAAAAAAAATTACAGATAAACATTTTACATTTAAATGAAGCCAATTATAGACGAACATTATATAATTATTATATTATACACTGGTTAAGAGTAATAACAAAGTTTTTAACTAAGTTAATTGTAACCATCTCGTTACTGCAGATTCCACGCAGTACACACACAATACCCACCTACGTGTACATAAATAAATAAATGTGGAATATCCAAAGAATATTCACGCGGCTATACGCAGGTGAATACTATATATAGGTATAGTTTTATGGCCCCAGTCAAATTCGTGTTATTTGAAATTAGCTAATTCGGTAGTGCGGGTGACCTATCCCCAGCAACGAGTGGCTTTAAATAAGTAAAAAAAAAAATATATTTATACAGAAGAAAAATAAATAAAAGTTAGAGCACGTGTGCGTGTGTGTATAAGGGTGTGTTTGTGTGTAATGTGTGTGCGTGTGTGAGTGTGTGTGTGAGAAGAGAGTTTTGTATATTGTATTGAAATTAAGGAGCCGGAGGGGAATTATGAAGAATTGCTATGATTTGTTGTTTAAAATTTGTTTTATTTAATATGAAAGGGTCGATTGAGCTAAAGTGGAGGTTATAAGCATGGCAACTTCGGTTTATAAATGAATTTTTGAAGGAGTTTGTTTTGAAGGTAGAAATTTTAAAAAGTTCAGTCTGTCTTTTGGGTCTTGCAGGGACTCTATAGTTAATTAGTCTTGTTAGTTCAGGGCAGTTAAGCATATTATTTATTATTTTGTAAAGGAATAGAGCATCGGTTAGAGTTCTTCTGTTTTCGAGACTCATAATATTATAAGTTTGTAGGCTGGTGTAGTAGTCGTTTACATTTGAAATACCAAAACGGTAGTTTAGCTGTTTTATAAATAACTTTTGGATTCTTTCAATCCTATTTTTATGTATATGGTTAAATGGATTCCAAATGCTTGACGATGATTCAAGATGACTACGAACGAGAGCATAGAATAGTGTTATATACGTTTTGCGCTCTCGGAATTGCAATTGCAATTGTCAATGAACATTCAATTCTTGGTGAATTTTATACTAGGTATTTAGATAATTTTTTTCAAAAACAACTCTATTGTAAAAAACAACTTCTTAATAGATGGCATTATGATATAAGGATTTTTCGTTATTTCATAGATGGCGATAGTAAAAACGTGTTATTTACAAATGAATTGTATCCCATTATAAAAATAAATAAAACTTTCAAAAATAGCATTATTAAGGGAACTGAATAAGAAGGCCTAATTGGTGAACGTTGCACAAGCGCATAAAGTGATGACGTAAATCAGCCGATGACAGGTCGTAAGCCCTGTAGGTGCCTTGAGTTCCTGGTTCTTCTCTATTATTCCAACTTCGTCTCTATTGAGATGTTGAAAAATTGTCAAAAATAAATATTATACTCGTGCTAATATCTTCGTGGTTAGATTGACAATTGCAGTTTCAACTAAAGACTCGACACCTTCTTGAAATTGCCTCTTCGTTAATTTACGGGGAAATATTAAAATTCATGGAGAAAACATGGTAATTTGTAAGCGTTGTTTGCCTTTTTTTAAATTGTTTTGTATGTTTTTTAAATAAAATTCTCATTTCGTCCAATGGCACAAATCGTCCTTGAATCAAAAATAGAAATCTTTGAGATGGACCAATCACATGGTCCCATTTTGACAAAGATGGCAGATTGATAAAAAACAAAAACATCAATATGTCTAGGGATTAATATCAAAAGCCGCAATATGTCTAGATATTAATATCAAATACAGCAATACTGCAATGTTCAAAACAACAACAGTCTATATTGTATTTTTTATTAAGTAGGTAAGTCTTCTTGAAGAAGTGAACGTTGTTCTTGAAACCGGTCGACGTTAATCCTCATAAGTGGTATGAACAAAGTAACTTTGGATACTTTAAATAATTTATAATGACGCCACAAATATTAATGAAATATAATTTATTTAGTTTATTCCGATGAAATAATTGATAATTTAATATACCTATGTCTTTATTTATTATTAATAGGTGTAGGTACCTACCTAATGTAAATATAATTTTTTATCATTACTTCGTAAAAATAAAACAAAGTCACATAGAGATGGAAAACAAAAGATATGTGAATGTATGTGTACAGTGTACCTACATAGATTAACTACGTGTGGCGTATCAAAATGACATAATATATTTTACCCTTATTATTTTTACACCTCGTATGAAATATAATTTATCATAATATTTACGCAAAACATATTTTCCCTTCAAAAAAATAATACAAAACATAGTACATACTGTACATAGAAGTATTTGGTATACACCTACTAATATAGATTTGTACCTTAAGTTATGTTTATAACATTCGGGTTTCGTTTGCATTTGGAAGAGAACAGCGAGTCGTTTTTGTATAACACCAAGAGACCATTTGGAGATATTTATTTATTTTATTTTTATTTTTACAATTTCTTACAGTCAAACATCATCTTTGGTGCTGCGTGCTATTTTATCTGTGGTTTACGCTGTATAATTTTTCATATAAAATAAACCGTGTGTCAAGATGGAAAAAAATGGCGTTGGATTCTCTTTGCCAACCCCGTGAAGGACATGGCGTGATGATATATATTTGTGTTGTTATATTATAATTCATACAATTCACCTCTAAAACAATACGAAAATATTTCGCAAAATGTTGAATTTCATGTTTTTCTCATGATTCCCATCATCAAATCCCTTGGTTTAGTTCAGATGGAACCACCTTAGAAGTAATACCTTTCCGATTAAAAATGAATCATCGAATTCGGAGGACGTGATAAAGTATTATTATTTATTTCAGATAACGTTGCAAATTGAAGAGTTGATAATTTTATATACATATGTATTAGAACTCGATATAATATATTTGATCACATCTAAAACAATTGGTTGGCAGCATATGATACCGTGAACCACCGTAGACTTCTGTGGAAAATTTATAATACCACGAAAGATTATCAGCTTACTAAGCTCGTGGAATGTTTTCTACACAACAGGAGATTCTACGTCACTCTTCAGTCTAAAAGAAGCCGGTGGAGAAACCAGAAAAATGGCCTTCCGCAGGGTAGTGTGCTTGCACCAATCCTCTATAATATATACACTAACGACCAACCTATTAACCCCCAAACAAGGCAATTCATATATGCAGATGATACTGCTGTAGCAGCACAAGCAAAAACGTTTGACGAAGTGGAAGGAAAACTGTCAACAACTCTCCAGGATTTGGCTATATATTACAGGGATAATCACCTGAAGCCAAATACAGCGAAGACTCAAGTCTGTGCCTTCCACCTCAGAAATAGGGATGCGGGAAGAAAGCTAAGAGTATGGTGGCAGGGTCAGGAACTGGAACACAATGACGCACCAAAATATTTGGGTGTTCGTCTGGACCGATCCTTGACTTTTAGGAGGCATTGTGAAGAGGTCGAGAAGAAGGTATGTGCCAGAAATAACATCATAAGAAAGCTTACAGCACAAAGTGGGGAGCCCAACCCCATGTCCTAAGAACCTCGGCACTGGCACTGTGTTTCTCCGCTGCTGAATATGCTGCACCAGTATGGTACACCTCATCACACGCAAAAGGGTAGATGTGGCAATTAATGAAACAGCCAGATTAATATCTGGTTGCCTAAAACCGACCCCCACTAAAGAACTCTATCCAATTGTGGGTATTGCCCCCCCTACGATCAGACGGCGTGTTGCAGCAGAAGTCGAACGGAGCAAGCAGCAAACTGACCCTAGACATCCAATGTATGGCTCACAGCCGCATCAGTGCAGACTCAAGTCCAGAAGAAACTTCCTGGAGATGACCGACCCTATAGTTGGCCTCTCCGAGGCCCGAAAGCTGTCACTGTGGCGTGATAGTGTCGAACGCACTCAGCTACCACCCGCGGAGGACGTGTCAGTGGGACACAACCTGCCTTATCCAACATGGAGAGCGCTCAATAGGCTCAGAACGGGTGTCTCCTGCTGTTACAGTGACCTCAAGAAATGGAGATACAGAGAGGAAGACATCTGCGAGTGTGGCGCCAGACAGGACAACGTGCACCTACTGTCATGTCCTATGTATGATAGGAGCGACATGCAGACACCAAGACACAGTGATAGCAAACACTAGTGGAATCCGAGTGGCCGAATATTGGGGGCTACGAATATGATGGTGTTCCGGACACGGAAAGTAAGTATCTAAAACAATCCTTTCCTATTGTGAAAGGAATCATTGAATTACGTTACGAATAATTTGGTACAGAATTACTAACGCTGAAATGAAAATTGAAGAGTTTGATGATGTTCACATGAATCCCATGATCTGATATAGACCAAATGATATTTTTATTGACAAACATTTTTTTTCACATCTCAATAGAGACGAAGTTGGGATATTGTAGAAGAACCAGGAGCTCGAGGCACCTACAGGGCTTACGACCTGTCATCGGCTGGATTACGTGACCACTTTATGCGCTTGCGCAACGTTCACCAATTATATATGCCTTCTTATTGAGTTCCCTTATCAATGTTTTTTTTTTAAGTTCTATATATTTGAATAGTGTGTAACATTTCACCTGAAAATAAGGAACTATACTATTGCCATCTATGCAGTAACGGAAAAGCATTTTTGTAACGCCATCTATTGAGAAATTAAGAAATTAGTTTATTTGTATAAAAAAATGTTTGTCAGTAAAAATATTATTTGACTCCCGAAAGTGAAAAAAAAACCAATGTTTGCGTATATGCAATTAAAAAAATATTCGATTGATATAGACCAATTTGGAAAGCGTCCATTCGGAAGATATCTCATTACTAATGAAAATAGAATTATCGAAATCGCACTATGTGATAAAAAGTTATCGTTGAGCATAGTGAGCATACATAAAAAAATCTGTACAAGGATCCTACCATCTTGAGTGAAATAAAAATCGGAAGACTCAGATGGGCCGGACACATCCAGAGAATGAGGAGTGAAGAGGACGTCCCAAGATGAATTATAAATGGCGCACCGAAGGACGGAGAAGAATTGGAATGCCGAAGCTACGATGGCTGGACGGAGTAGTGAAGGATGCAAACAACATCGGCGTCCATAACTGGCGTAATGCATCACAAGACGGGCTCTGCAGGAGGCTAAGACCAGACCTGGATTGTAGAGCCACTGATAGATACATAAGAAAATCACGTATAGTTGTTAGTCTCCTCCGTTTTTGAAAGATCGGTTAAAAATATTATTTTACACAAAATATGTTTGTACAAAAACGACTTGTCGATAGTAAGAATGCCATTTTTTACACCGTGTTCAATAAAATAAATATATTGAATATATTTACTAGTGAAAAAAACCTAAAAACTAGTTTCTTCTCAATTCACAATTTTCTTTCTTTATCTGCATGAATCGTCCTTGTAATGTCATTCTGTTATTCAATCTTATCGTGTTCCTAGTACAAAATATTATAATGGCAATATTTGACCTTTGTAATATTTATTATGTGTTTGAGAATAAAACAAAAATGCCCACCGTTGTTCCAGCGAATCTGCCCTGTTACTCTTGTATCCGGAGTCGTTGAGGCTCCCCTCGTGTCGGAGGCTCGGCAGGGAGTCCCAAGGGGACCTGCGGGAGGGGTGCGCTCCCGGCCCCCCTCTGCCGCCGCCCGCCTGTCCCCCTCCACCGCCGCCCCCCTGACCCGACCCCAAGGTTGAGGAGCCAGACCGCCACCCGTCGCTGTGTCGGAACCACTGGGCGCGGGCAGACTCACCGATGCAAGAGGCGCAGCGGGAATTGGACACGAAACTGCCGTGACAAAGACGAAATTAATATTTAAAACAAAACAACAAAAAGGTGTGACCAACACTAAACTTTCCATTATTTTAAGGGAAGCGTCCACAGCTCCGCATCGTGCGGATCGCATCAAACGGATTTGTTGGTGGTATTGCGTCCACTGTATCCGCAGCAATCGGATTGCCGACGCAACTGTCATTCGGATTTTAGTATCATTCAGATAACTTATTCTGAATTTACTGCTCTTCTTGACATCTTATGATAACATTCACAAGGCCACAAACACATTTATTTATTTATTAAGGAAACATACAGGTGTAAATATATTATAATGGTACAAAAAAAATCAAATAAACCAGCAAAGTTTTCATACATTAACAATAAATTACTTAATAACAAAATATTGATTATAGCAAAAAGAAGAATAAACAATAATGAAATAAAACAGAAAATAAAATAAAAACAAACCAGTTAATACGTACATATAATTTCACACAACTCAAAAAAGTTAGGTTTGTTTTAAAAGCTGCAATATTGTAATTTTCGAATATCGGTTGCAGATTTATCAATGGGATTATACAATTTGCAACTACGTCTGAAAAAAGATTTTTGCGCATAATTAGTTTTACACATAGGAATTTCAAATAATTCATTCGATACAGTACTGCGTTAAGGGGGGGACTGCTGCCAACGTACCTATTTTTCAATTTGATATACCATCATTATTTCTTATCAAATCGTTTTGAAAAAAATAATTTAGATAGTTTGGGTATTCACAAAGAAAAATGTATCTTTACTTTTTAATAATGTTCTGTATAAATTCTTGTAGAAAAATAATGGCACACTCCGATTTTCAACGTTTATCTTATATTTTTAATAAAATATAAGGCGTAGTTCAACATATTTTTTTTAAATTAAAGAAGACAAGAATATCTAGAAAAATACGATGTGACGTTGCATTAATGCTTCAGGTTTAGAAAATAAACCTAAAAAACATTTATTTTCCATTCAGCGCCATTGCGAAATATAAGTTTTTTTGGTTTATTAACTTAACCTGATGCATTAATGCAACGTTACATCGTATTTTTCCAGATATTTTGATCTTCTTTAATTTATAAAAAAATATGCTCTATACCTTATAGTTTTTTAGAAATTTAAGATAAATTTCAAAAATTTGGGTATGCTTATTATTTTCCTACAAGATACAGAACATAATTCAAAAATTAAGGTAGGTATATTTTTATTTATTAATATCCAAACAAACTAGGTTATTTTTATCAAAATGATTCGTTTTGTAGTAATGACGCAAATTCAAATTGAAAAAATATGTACGTTGGCAGCAGTCCCCCCCCTTAAGGGAAACGAATGGCAACTGTCACCAACAGATATTATACATAGAATATAGCGGAGTATGTCCACTGATCGGCAATCAGATGTCATGGCGCTGAGCTGTACGGCACCCAACACCCGGTTTCGCGCTTACTGGTACCGCGCCATGGCCTGCACTCGTTGCATTGCCTATCACTACTTTGATGACATTGCATAGTAATGCGCCATGACCTATATTAATTTGTCGTATGGCCTCGTCGGCAAAACATATGACGTCATCGGCACGAATCAGAATTTGACTCTCCTGGCAATACAGACCGTCTTTTCTGGTCCGTACCTACGATGCGGTTCCGTGGACGCATATGTATGAACTCCTAAACGTGTGATTTAATTGAACTATAATATTCCTAGTACAATTGGAATAAAACTTTGTTCAACATCCTACAAACATACTCTGATAAAGATATACAGATAAATTTACTCACATATAGATTGGGACCATCAAAATAATGGTATATTCACTTGGATCGAATACCCCAAGTCCATTAAATATTAACACAAGAGAAGGAAAAGTACTCTGAATGAATTATTCTTCAGGATCGGTAAAAGGGATCTTAGTGGGTTTGATCAGACACTCTATATAATAATCATCAGAAGTTAAGTTTTTTTTTTTATATTTATACAGATCAATAGGTTTCGTTGAAATGAGTTCAAACCTCGCCCGATATGGGTCATATTTTTTTTATACACATTATACACATTAATAATAGATTAGACGTTTATCGTAATTCCATAGACAAAAAAAAATACACATTAATATATAGTTTTGAGGTTCTGCATTTTTATTATTCAGATAAATAGGATTAGTGTGCTATTCCATATGTTCTGTTTTTCTTTGGAGCGTGCTTTATTTATTCAATCACTATTTTTAGACATCTTAGTAATTCAGTTGATAAAATATGCACTACGGTATCGATTGAAAGAATTTGCTCAAAATAGACTTATTTATTATACTCAACATTGATCTCACAGTTCCATTATCGGTGCGATATAAACTTGCGGCATGCTGGTTTAGACAGAGGAAAATTAAGATGAAATAGTGAGGGATATTATATATGGAAAGAAAGGAGTCTCCATTAAAATAAAAACAAAAACAAGGACTTTATTATTTTTTATCTTTTCTCGATTTTTAATTAATAGTTCATTCACGTCCAAGCATTAACTCTTTATCATTCTTCTATTAGGTATATAAATCATGTTTTTTTTATCATAGGGAAACTTGCCTATTTTTTCCTTCCAGTTCATTTCCCAATTCACAGTTTTCAATGTTCTCTTCTTGGAATAACATAAATATATTGATCATAACTGCACTGGAGTTTGGCTCTGTTATTTGGAATCTCCAGTACCTTGTACATAATATCAACAGTATCGAACGCATGCTACGAAAATTTATAAAATGCTTGGTTTATCGTAATATTGTTGCACCATCCCCATCTGCACTTGCATCTAGACATAAATGTCAAGACCTTTAATTTCATTAACGATATTGGCTGTCCAGAATTACTATCATATAATACACTTCAATGTACCGGTTCGTCGCTCCAGGCATACTACTATTTTTCGACCTAAGAAATACAGAACTAACGCCGCAAAAAATGTAACAATGACTAGGATCATAAGCACATAAATAAAACACAAGAACACTCATAATTTATGACTTATTCAAAGATACAATAAATGCAATTCGACAAAAATTAAAAACAATTAATTCATAAGCTTATCATTACACACTACACTTATGCATGCAACCACACACACTCACAAGACACACACATACACACATTCTCTCGCACACATCATACATACACACATTTATACATAATATGATGATACACAGATTTACATGTAGGTATCTATGAAAATACTGTTTGTAATTATATTTTTGTAAGCAAATAATTGATGTATGGAATGGATTTTTTTATTTGTGTAAGTTAATTTACATATCTATACTTAATTTTTATTTCATACATTGTTAGCTTCAATTTGAACAAAAAAAATATAAAAATATTTAATAGATATCGTTGTATAATTCAGTGAAACATTATAATTGGCTTATTTCTTTTTCAATTATATAACTATATAATGTATAATGTATAAAAACTGTTATTTTTCCGAATAAAATAAAATTTAAATAAAATATTCACAACTTCATATCATTCATCTGTGTCTTTTTCAGACACTTATTCCACGACGCATATTCTTTCGCAAAAGTTAAATGCTTACGTATTCAGTAAGTTAATAATTCAGTATATAAATAATCAAGTTTTTCAATTATGCCATCATGTTTCTGAAGATTAAAGTCCTTCTTAAAATACATACATTCACATTGTGTCGTCACTCAAATTGTTAATTAATCTTTAACATACCTCTAAAATATTTTATAATTTTTGATTTTTTATAAATAACCTTATGAATACATGTAAGTATGTTTCTCGCCATACTAAATTAGTTTATATTGCTGGTATTATTTAAATTTGCTAGTTTGTTGATTGACGTCTACAAAATAACTTTGAAATATCTATTTTGAATTTTCTTGGTGATATCTTCTCTCTTCTGTACTGAAAACTAGTCAATGACACAAAAACAGAAATTCAATATATTTTTTAAAGACGTTTTTAATTTTATATTAAATTTATATTATATCAAATTTCAAAGGCGCTTATGAATCATTAAGATAATTTTACTAAGAGGTCATATAACATAAAACATGATATATTATTAAAACCACCTATTACAAAATGAATTTACGTTTATTGCGTAAGGGTAACTATCGCGTGCGTTGAAAGGAGTTAATACGTAATTTTTAAATTATCGGAAACATATTATTTTTTTCCATTTTAGAACAAACCTGACATAAAATTAAAAAACTTTATCGGACATTCACATTGATTTATACACTCTTTAAACACATAAAATATTTATATCTCTACAAAAAGTTATGGAGCGATTAAAAATGCTGCAAAAAGGATATTTTAATATTTTTTATATGAATTTATGCTGAATTTTAAAATTGCACGATGAACATTCACTAGGTGAATGTTAAAAATACTTGTGGTTTCAAATATGTAAACATTTTTTTAGAAATTTTTTTTACAAATTTGAAAAATCTAATGCGATGAAATTAAACATCGCATCAAAATGCGATGTAAAAGTTAACAATATGCACTCTTATTTTTTTTTGGTAAATTTTTAACATCTCAATAGAGACGAAGTTTGAATATTATAGGTGAACCTGGAACTCAAGGCGCCTACAGGGCTTACGACCTGTCATCGGCTGTGGTGTTGGCCTTCTTAACAGTAGATATTGACAATAATTTGGTAATGTTTTTAACAGTAGGTAATCTATAAGGCGATATTTTTTTTGTAATATAATATCCGCAGTTTATTTTTACGTCGATTGATATAGCTTATAATTTGTAGAATTCAATAATAATAATATAAAATATGATCACACAATATTCCTCAAAGTATTATAGTATTGTATTATCATATTATCGCAAAGTACTATCAACTGGTGTTAAGTATACAATTTACATTGGTTTTATCGTTTTATTTATTTATTTACCTTTTCAATCCTTATGAAATGGTTATGAAATAATAGGTTTATTAGTGTGACAAAATATTATTCATGTAACCTGATCCTACTAAGGCGAATCCTGTATGTTAGAAACCATAATAAAAATAAATTTTTAAATAATATTTTTTTTTGTTTTCTATTATATTGATATGCGCGCACCAGTAACAAAGCTAGTCAGTCACCAACAGACTCAGATTCACCTTGTTGAGTAGGTAGGTATATCAAATATAGAAATATATAAGTCCTGTTATTAGGTACGTCGTCTATCTCACTAAACATATTCAAGAAAAGGCTAAAGCAAAAATATTTATCTGACAATACCTGATTACATCTTCCTCTCCTCTTCCATTCCATATCCTTTAGTTTTCCTATCATTGCTATGAATTGTTCTTATATGCTATCTTATTTTTTTTTACTTTTCTTCTGCTACCTTTATTTATTTTGTAATGTGATTAACTTATTTCCATAGTACATACACACTGTTTTGTATATTTAACGTTTACTCGATGGTTGGAAGAAATTGCCATTTGGCAATAAGCCCACCACTGTACTAATTATATGTATAGAAAGATTAAAATATATAAAAAAATAAATATATAAATTTGATACAATAGGTAAACACAGATAAATGTATATTTATTATGTTTTTTTAAAGTGGGACACAATGATGTGTTAAGAATGAGACATGTGTATATGTCAGTATAAACCTATGAAAGTTGTACCTATACCTACTTAACCACAGTTCATTATGGGCCGATAAGCCGAAGCTATCGTCGGTAGACAAAATAACTTTTTTTTTAATTATGTATTTCTTTTTTTTTATTTATTTATTATTATTTTTTATTTGAAAAAAGAATATGTCCTTGAAACAAGTACATATACATCCTCATACATTCCCTAAATTAAGCATAAATGCTTGAACTTTACCTAATGAATAATGAATTTTCGATTACTACTCTTTTGTGTGTACTTTTTGTATTTACATACATACATACATACATACCATCATGCCATGTCCCTTGCGGGGTAGGCAGAGAGAACCGAACGCCACATTTTTCTATCCTGGCACGCATCCCTCGCTTCGTCCACATTCATGCATCGTCTCATACATGCTCGTCTATTGCTCACACTTCTAACATTTCCATCTTTCAAAATTTCGTTCACATGGTCGAGCCATCCCTTTCTTGGGCGTCCCCGACCTCTCATTCCATTCCTTTCCGCTCTGTATATTTTCTTCGTCAGGCGCTCCTCATTCATTCTCCCCATGTGACCAAATCATCTCAATGTGTTCTCTTTCATTCTAGTAATGACATCTTTCTTCATCTTACATTCTTTCCTTATGTCCTCATTTCTTACCCGGTCATACATCGTTCTATTACAAATCCTTCTTAACGATCTCATTTCAACTGCATTTATTCTACTTTCATGCGTCTTCTGCCATGTCCAGGTTTCACTTGCATACGTCAAGGTTGGCACTGCGACGGCGTTATGAATGGCAACTTTGGCATCGTTTGATATGTTGCGATTATTCATAATTGGTCTCAGTGCTCCATTCACTCTGTTTCCTGCCATAACTCTTCTTTCGATCTCTTTATCGAGTCGTCCATTCCGTTGAAATATGCTTCCCAAGTACACATATTCGTCGACTTGCTCGAGCCATTCGTTCTCTACTCTTATTTTACACGCTGTTCTGCTTTCACTCTTTTCAAAGACCATTGACTTTGATTTGCTGGCATTCATCCTAAGTCCATTCTCTATACATCCTTCATATATACCAGACTTACAAGATACTGTAACTCTTCCATACTTTCTGCTAATAGAACTTTATCGTCTGCATACATCAAATCGCGCACCATTACAGTACTCAATTTCAGACCCTTGCTTTCATTTTTAAGGGCTCTTATGCAGAAATCAATGTACAAGTTAAAGAGCCATGGAGATAGCACGTACCCTTGTCTAACGCCATTATTTATAGAGAACCACGTTGTCACTGTGTTGTTGACACGAACACATGCTACGCTGTTCTCATATAATGACGCGATTGCGCGTATCAGTTTGCTCTTCACTCCTTGCACTGCTAGTATATCCCATAATTTTTCTCTAACAACTTTATCATACGCCTTTTCTAGGTCTATGAAGGCACAGAAAATTTTCTGATTTTTATCCAGAACCTTTTCTGTGACCGTGCGCAGAAAAAAAATTTGGTCTATACATCCTCTCCCGCCCACAAACGCACCTTGGACATCCCATATCTTGCTTTCTGTAATCTTTCGCACTCTTTGATCCAGGATCCTTGCATACATCTTACCAACTGAGCTTAATAAACTTATGGTTCTATAGTTTTTGCAGTCGAGCTTCGATCCTTTACCTTTATACAAAGGTACCACGACTGCATTTCTCCAGTCTGAGGGAGTGTGTCCTTCTTCCCAACATTTGTTGAAAAGAGAGAGACACCACTCCAACGTCTGTTCGTCGCCATATTTTATAAGTTCAGCTGATACACTGTCATATCCGGCAGCTTTCCCCGCTTTCGCGTGTTTTACTGCTTCAAACACTTCTTCTCGCGTTATTTCATCCTTATCACTTTCGCTTACTTGCCATGTTCTCTGACTCCCGTCCCCACTTACTCCGCTATCATACAGTTCATTGAAATATTCTTTCCATCGTTCTTTCACGCCGTCTTCGTCCATAATTATTTTTCCATCTTTATCATTTATTCCTTTCGAAGCTTTCGCAGTTCCATTTTTTCTTTTCGCTACGCCTTTCCAGAACATTTTCATGTTTCCAGGAAAGTCGTTGGCTATTTTCAGGCTTTCTTTCTCTTTTATACCATCTTTTTCCCTTTTTACTGTGTCTTTGACTACCTTTCTACATACTTTGTAATTCTCTTTTGCTCTTTCTTCATTATTTATTTTTGTATTTATTTAAGTTATTAATTTGTTTTTATAGTTTATTTTATTTATATTTTATCACATCATATTTACATCGACAACAAAAGAAGATTACTGCTGCCCAACTAGGAAATCCTGATCTACGGTTAGGATACAATTTTTAGTGACAATTTATGAACCATGTGATAGTTCCCGATCCACATTAAATAGGCACACAACCACAGTATTCTGCACTCACAACCACCGTCACAACAAACATGCTGTTCTTGTTGTGCCTATGTATATCGTTCTTATTTTTACTTACCTATCAATATGTCTAATGTTAGGGCATACATTTATGTAAAAAAAATAATATAATATCATATCCTACCTTGAATTGTGGTCACTCATGTATCCCTGATCTCGATCGCGAATTCTTTCCCTAAAAAAATGTACAAATATGTGATTAAAATGTTATTAAAATTAGGTAGCTATAGACAAAACGTTTTCTCTGTGAAATAACATTATTTATAATATTTTAACAGATTTTTAATTATCTCAATAGAGACGAAGTTGGAATATTTACTGTAGGAGAAAATATTCCAACTTCGTCTCTATTGAGATAATTAAAAATCTGTTAAAAAATACGTTTGACTCCCGACAGGGAAAAAAATCCAATGTTTGCGCATATGCAATAATAAAAATATTCGATTATTATAATTATCAATAATAGATATTCTAAGCAAAACAATCGCAAGAATATTTTATTTCATATAACATAGCTCTGATATCTCTCTTCGTTCTAGTTTTTCTTCTTTTCTCCTTACCCTTGCCCCATTTTCTATCCTACCACTTTCTCTACACCTTTATTTTTCCTTTCTATGTTTATAATATTTTTTTTTATTTCGTTTTGTTTTTACATTTACATATTTAAGTTCTTTTAGGTTTTGCTTTTCAACTTTTTTTGTTATAATCGATATATTTATATACCTACATATGCCTTTTTTTAAATTAATTGTGGTATTTTTTTAATTAGGTTGACTGGAGAACGTTAATTCATTAACAAGTCCGCTTTTATAAAGTTTTTTTTTGAACATGATGTTTTATATGAATTTGATTTTAGCCAACAAAGTTATATTATAGTTAGCTGTGAGGCACCGGATTAGAATAGTGCTTCCATTCTTTTAAATCATTGTACACCCGGACACCTTTCGCTGGTTACCCCACATTGTGGGATATGCGGTGATGGTATGAATGAATGAATGAAGTTATATTATTATTATTATATTAATTATCTCATTGTCTTTACTGTATTTATTTTATTGTATTGTTTTGTCATTCCCATATTTTCAAAACCACACTGTAAAAAAATAGATTTATATACCAGAACTCTGAATTTTCAGTCATTTTACTATATGTGTGGTTTGCATTAAAATATAATTTTTTCAGTCATGCTATGATTAATTTTATAATTATTCAGATAATAATTATTTTGATATGTACTTTTTTTGGCTAGAATATACACGATTCACAATTACTGCATATCGTCTTATTTATTTGCCAAAATATCATTATTCGCACACCTATATTTGATTCTTCTTTATAATTTATTTATTTAATACAATATACGGCGTAAGCCATTTACATGTTACATAGAATTACAATTTTTTTAAATTAACAACATTATATATTAAAAAAACAGAATTAACAAGAAATTTCATTTAAAAATTAACAAATACTGGTCGAATATATTAAAAATACAGAAACAACAATAAATTGACAAAACAAAATTGAAAATAATGTTTTTACAGAGAAATAAACACATGCATCAATTATAATAAGCCCGCCAGTGTACAATTATATTTGTTTATATTATGTACAAGAAGTTGTATAAATAAATAAATAAATAAATAAATAAATAAATAAATAAAAAAAAAAATAAATAAATAAATAAATAAATAAATAAATTAATTAATTAATTAATTAACTAATAAATAAATAACTTAATAAATAAATAAATTAATTAATTAATTAATTAATTAACTAATAAATAAATAAATAAATAAATAAATTAATTAATTAATTAATTAATTAATTAATAAATAAATAATAACATATTGTGTAATATTAATAGGATAATAACAAAAAACAAAGAATAAAGAAAAGAAAAAAAATGGGATATTATTCAATTAATATTTTATTAGATATTGAGATTTTTACTGATGAAACCTGTTTTTTTATGATTTGTACACTACCGTTTTTAGTTATTATTTCAAACTATTTATAATTTAAAACGAGTAGATATTTTAACCAAAGGTCAAAAGTTCATGCTTTAAATACTTTTGATTCGTGCATTTGTTTTCTTATTATAGTTTATTTAAGCTTTTAATTAATAGTAGTTATCCAATATTTTTAAAGTAGTTTTTACGCAAACATTGGATTATTTCCCTGTCGGGAGTCGATGATATATTTATGACAATTTTTTAATATCTCAATAGAGACTAAGATGGAACATAATATGTTATTAGAGACTTAGATGGAACATAATATTTTCCATATTATGGAATAAGTAAACAAGCCAAAAATGAACAAATTATGGCGCGGTTCAATAGTGACATCTATGTAAAAGCATCGTCATCTCGATGAAATGATTTATCTTCATTGTGTTGCTTTCGCTCTTAACTAACCAATTTATCAATAGATGGCGTTACAAAAATATTTCTTCGTCACTTCATAGATGGCGATGATATTTTTCATAATATTTTCAAGTTAAAGGATTTTGCTAAATTACATATCAGGAACATTCAAATACTTATTTGATTGGAGACTCAATAGAAAGGCATAATTGGTGAACGTTGCGCAACCGCATAAAGTGATCACGTTAACCAACCAATGATAGGTCGTAGGTTCTGTAGGTGCCTTGATTTTCCGGTCCAACTTCGTCTTTATGAGATATTAAAAAAATTTGATAAAAATAGAGATAAAATTTACCTGGTGTTGTGATCGCTCAAATATCCCCGCTCTCTTTCCCTTTCACGTTCTCTTTCTCTGTCTCTCATCAGTTCGTTTCGGTCACTGGAAAAATTCGTGACAAAAATATTTTAGGATAATTTTTACCAGCAACCTTTTTTTATTTGAATTATGTGAAAGTAAAATTGTACTATTCCTAATTTTTGAATTACGAAACACATTGAAAGTGCAAAGCCTTCATCCCGATGCGATAGTCCTTTTGGGTATTTTTAAATGGGTACATAATATACGAGTATTTCTGCCTTTCAACATAAAAGTTTCTCTGAAGAGGACATATATATATATATTAAAACCACCTAATGCATTATGGAATTACGCGTTAGTAAGGGTAACTATCGCGTGCGTTTAAAATGGTTTATATGTGATTCAAAATATCGGAAACCCCAAATTTGTTGATTTTTTTTGTATTTTAATAACAAACCGACTTGAATTGAAAAAAAAAATATCGGTCATTCACCTCGATTTAATGCACTCTTTAAGCATATTAAATATTTATGTCTCCACGACACATAGTTTTGGAGTAATTTTAAAAAAATGATGAAAAAAAGGATATATTAAATAATTATGTTTGGAGAATTTAAGGGGGGGGACTGCTGCCAACGTACCTATTTTTCAATTTGATATACCATCACTATTTCTTATCAAATTGTTTTGAAAAAAATAATTTAGATAGTTTGGGTATAAATAAACAAAAAAAAACCTTAACTTTTTGATAATGTTCTGTATAAATTCTAGTAGAAAAATAATGGCATACCCCGATTTTCAACGTTTATCATATATTTTTATTAAACTATAAGGCGTAGAGTAATATATTTTTTTTTAATTAAAGAAGACAAAAATATCTAGAAAAATATGATGTGACGTTGCATTAATGCTTCAGGTTTAGTATATAAACCTAAAAAACATTTATTTTCCATTCAGCGCCATTGCGTAATAAAAGTTTTTTTGGTTTATTTACTTAACCTGATGCGTTAATGCAACGTCATATCATGTTTTTCCAGGTATTTTGTTCTTATTTAATTTATAAAAAAAGTATTGCTCTATACCTTATATTTAAAACTAGTGAACCCCCGGCAAACTTCGTATTGCCTGTATAATTAAAAATCGTCCTCCATAACCACCCGTCGCTTCAGACTCTTCAATACCTCCCATCCCTTCAGTACTTCCCGTCCCTTCAGTACCTCCCGTCCCTTCAGTTACTCCCGTCCCTTCAGTTACTCCCGTCCCTTCAGTTACTCCCGTCCCTTCAGTTACTCCCGTCCCTTCAGTTACTCCCGTCCCTTCAGTTATTCCCGTCCCTTCAGTTACCCCCGCCCCTTCAGACCCTTCAGTACCACCCGTCCCGTCAGACCCACCAGTACCTCCCTTCCCTTCATTACCTCCCGTCCCTTCAGTAGGTTAAGAAAAAGTTTAATTCCCGAAACAATACTGGGAAGACCTACGAAGAGATGAAAGGACAGTTGGACCTTCTTTTTCCAGGATTCTCCAATTTCATAGGTAAAATGAACAAATACACGATAAAGAAGAAGAAGAAGAAAAAAGTTTGAATCCAGAATCCGTCCTGGAAAACCTGCGAAGAGATGGAAGGACAGTTGCATCTTATTCTTCTACAATACTCCACCTTCATAGATAAAATGACCAAATACACAATGAAGAAGAAGAAGAAGAAGAAAAAAGTTTAAATCCAAAAAATGTCCTGGAAGACCTGCGAAGAGATGGAAGGACAGTTGAAGCTTCTTCTCCCAGAGTATTAGGTCATTTTACCTTCATAGGTAAAATGACCTAATACCCGAAGAAGAAGAAGAAGAAGAATTTTTTTTAATCCAGAAACCATCCCGGGCATACGCTCGACAATTCACCAAAGTTTCATTGCAATCGGATGAACGGTTCCCAGGATAGTCCACTTCATAGGTAAAATGACCCAATACCTGATGAAGAAGAAGAAAAAGATTTTTTTTTTAATCCAGAAACCATCCCGGGCATACGCTCGACAATTCATCAAAGTTTCATTGCAATCGGATGAACGGTTCCCAGGATAATCCACCTTCATAGGTAAAATGAAGGTGGATGAAGAAGAAGAAGAAGAAAAAAATTTTTGATCCAGAAACCATCCCTGGTATACTCTCGACAATTTACCAAAGTTTCATTGCAATTGGATGAACGGTTTAGGAGCGCATTCAACACATACATACAAACATTCAAATTTATAATATAGATTGTGTGACGAACATTCACTAGAGAAATGTTGAAAATACTTGTGGTATTTTTTTAGAAACACACTCTTTAACATAATTGAGAAATTTGATTTGAAATCGGGGTGTTTAGGTTTATATGCCCTCTTAAGGCTGCTATTAACCGAGTGGGTTGGCTTAAAATTCATAAAGATTTAAAATATATATATTTATAATTAAGTACGATATACACACCATTCTTAATCGAAATTCCTATACACAAAATAAACTAAACATACAAAAGATGGCACAGTATGAAACATTGAAACTAATACTCAGAATAAAAAAGGAAAAGTAGAAGACCCGGAACTAAGACTTAAGCAGAGAATACAAATCCACAATTATAACACACGTACAAAAAAATACTTACATAGTAACTGAGAAAACTACGAAAAAAAATTGGATAGGAAAAAATAATATGGCTGTGGACTCTTTGACTACAATAATTTGCCAGAACAACTAAAAACTATGAACAAAAAAGCATTCCAACGGGAATTGAAAACCAGACTAAGAACTGAAGAACTGAAGTAGGTTAATTGTTGCTGCATTTGAACGACTACTATAAACTATAAATTATTTATTTTATTTATTTACTTTTTGTCACACCATATTTATAATGACAACAATAAGTAGATTACTGCTGCCCAACTAGGTAATCCTGTTCTAGGACAAGCAATTTTTAGTGACAATTATATCCAATTATGAACCAGGTGATTGTTCCTGTTCCACACTAAATAGGTACACAATTTCAACATTTTGCACTCGCAATTATTACCTCAACAAACATATGGGCTTACACAAAATAGATTAACCAGGACCTAATATCCGTCATAGTACCTGTCATAAATCTATTCTCTGAAGCGATTTTTATTTCAGAACCATAGAAAGAGACTAGTTAACTACGTTGGTGTAGTTAATATGAAGCACATGCTTCCCAAATCAAATTTAATAATTTTATATGTTACTCAAAGAGCATCGCAAACAGAATACGGCATAGTTACCTACAATTTTACTAATAATTTTAATTTTGAATTATTCAAGTGGTTATTGTTGAATACTAAGTATTTATGTTAGTTCTCTCCGCCCATAATTTATGATGTATTTTTTAATATTCATTTTGAAGTTATTTCTCTGAGAGATGACGGTAAACTGTTGTAGAGTTGAGGAGCAATAAATGAAAAATTAAACAGAATGAGCATCGGTCACTGTTGTAAACCTGCTCATTTATACAAAATTTAGATAAAAGAGTGGGAGACTTGGACCATATCTTCTTTTCTTGTCCTCTCAACTCCCAATCCCCATCACTATACAAATCTCTCTCAAAATATAAGATCCCAATGCCCGTGAACATTCTGACCTTACTGCATAGTAGTAAAGAATATGTAATATTCAATTTAATATTAAAATTCGTCAACAGAAACGACATCAAGATTTGATTTAATATAATATCTATATATGCAATACTTATTTTTCATTTTTTTGTTTTTTATTGTTAACCAAACAAAGATACGATATAATTATTGTTAAACCATGTATATCTATTAACTTGAAACTGGCCGTAAGACCCATAGGAGTCATCTCGCCAAAAAAAAAAAAAAAATTTCTTTGACTAAAAATTTGTGGGATTGTGTAATTTAGGTTTGTACTTGTTCGCGTGTTTATAGATTGTTGTGTTCTCGGGTCATGAGCCAACCGAATTTATTAATAATTGTTGTAGAAGCATATTTCCTTTAAATCCTTTCCATGCCATTGTCCCCTCACCGATGTATGAGAATTGTCACTTGTCAAAATAATTTTGGGTGACAATAAGTGTCAAGAAAGAAATTAACCAGTACAAGTTTGAAGACCACTGCGTGTGGATGTGTGCACAAAAAAAATAATCAGTGAACCAGGAGTATAGAAGCATCGGTGAGATCGTTTATAATACAGTCCACTACCTACCATCTAATACCCATCACCTGATGTTTTCTACATAATATTTAGGCCCTTCTAACCGAATTTGAAGTGTTTTTTTGTGTTATTTGTTGCGAATTCTGCATGTTGCGGTGGTTTCAAATAGTAATTTGTAGGTACTCAATTTTTTTACAATATTATGGTGATTAATTATCACATAATATTAGTTTGTGATTATTGTGAGGTATAATAAGGTACCATATTAATGTTAATAACATTATTGTGAATGCAGTCGGGTAGAATAAAATACCACATTATTTTTGATACAGTGAATTTGTGTTTGCATGCAATTATAGTTTATAAGTATAAGTTTAAAGTTTTAAAATGGCTGATAACATTAAAGCAAGGATGTTAAATGCTATTTCTAGAATTAGGAACACATATGAATTAAGAGATCTGTGTGAAAAAGGCAATATCGAACGAGATGAAATATTTTTAGCTAGGTGTCAGAGAGTTGATGAATGGTATAAATTGGTCAATGAATTAAGTGACAGCTTGATTGGAATATATACTGATACAAAATGTGATACAGAGTTGAAAGAGTTGAGTGAAATAATTCAGAAAAGTGACATTATGTATTTTGAAATAATGAGAATTAAAAATCGTTTATCTAATGGTGTGAAAATAAATGCAACTGATGTATGTAATAAAATTCAGAGAGCTCCTATAATAAATTTACCTGTTTTAGATTCCAACGTCGAAAATTGGAATTCGTTTCATGACATGTTTGTGTCATTGATTCATGATAATATTGGATATACAGACATAGAAAAATTTCATTATTTGCGAACGTCCATAAAGGATGCATCAACATTTGTTAATTTACCACTGATTAGTGATAATTATAATATTGCTTGGAGTACATTGTGTGGACATTATACTAATACAAGATTACAATTTGAATATTACATGAATAAAATGTTTCAATGCAAATCTTTAGTTGGTGAAAATGTAGGGCAATTAAGCGAATTATATCATACATTTAATGAAAATATATTAGCTCTGTCAAATATGAAATGTGAAAAAATGTTGGATCAGGTATGGGGATTTATATTTATTAATAAATTGGATGAATATACACGTCGAATAGTGGAAAGTAGATTAGATATTCAGGAAATTCCTTCAATAAATAGAATATTTGAAATAATTCGAAGTCAATTGCAAGTACTAAAATTTTCACTTCAGAGTAATTCACAAGTAAAGCGTAATAATTATAATCATAAATCAGACAAAGGGTTTGTAGGTAATATTCGCCAACTTGAATGCTATATGTGTAAGGGTAGTCATACGATACACAATTGTGACACATTTATTAATAAAACTGTATCAGAGAGAAAGGATATTGTCTCTAAATTGAAATTATGTTTTTGTTGTTTTGGAAAACATCTGATAAAGGATTGTAAGTCTAACAAAAAGTGTCAAACTTGTGATAGGAAACATAATGTGTTATTGCATACTGACAATTCATCGGTAGTAGGTATCTGCCATAAAGGGATTCGGGGTAATGAATCTATTGGTCAAGTGATATTAGGAACAATTATAGGATGTGTCCAGGGAAAAGATGGGCAATTTTATAAGGCCAAGTGTTTAGTTGATTCTGGAAGTCAGGTTACTTTGATGTCTGGGAAGTTTTATAAGAATATAGGATTCTATACAAAAGGGCATTCTGTATCATTGACAACGCTGTCTTCTACTAATATTGATGTAAAGGGTTCTATGCAATTTTGTTTATTTAATAATAAATATAACAAGTCGCTATTTGTAAAGAGTGTAGTGGTGGATGCGCTTCCATCAAACTTGCCTAGGAGAGATTTATCTCATCAGTGTAGAATTTTGACTCAAGATTTATAATTGGCAGATAATGAATTTTGGAAAAGCAGTAATATTGATATATTATTAGGTGCTGACATATATGGAAAATTGTTTACAGGAAATTGTAAAAAATTATCAGAAGATTTATATGCATTTGAGACCATATTTGGGTTTGTAATTTTAGGTCAAGATTTTGTACATGATAACAATGAGTTGTTAACATGTTTTGTATCATCTGATGTGTTAGATGAAAAATTAAAAGGGTTTTGGGAAATAGAAGAGGTAAACACAGTATCAAGTAGTAGGAAAATGTCACATTCGGATGAGGAATGTGTTCAGTTATACAATGATTTACATTATCGTAATGACGATGGTAGATTTGTAGTACCGCTCTTATTAAAAAAAGATATTCACGAACCATGTGTTGGTACTTTTGGTTTTGCTCTTAAAAGATTAACTAATATGGAAAGAAAATTTTGTAATAATTTGGAAATTAAACTTGAATATACAAAGTTCATGAAGGAATATGAGATGTTAGGACACATGAAAGAAGTTCCTTTACAAGGTGATCCAAATGTATATTATATTCCTCATCACTGTGTTTTGAAACCTGATAGTTTATCTACTAAATTGAAAGTTGTTTTTGATGGCAGTTTTAATACGAACGCAACTGGTGCATTAAACAAATATTTACATGTAGGTCCAAAGTTGCAAAAGGATATAATAGAATTATTGTTAAGGTTTAGAATATATAAAATCGGGTTTTCTGCTGACATAACTAAAATGTATAGACAAATATCTATCAGGCATGAAGATAGAAGATATCAGCATGTATTGTGGCGAGAAGATCCGTCACAACCTGTCAAAGAATATGAGTTATGCACTGTGACATATGGTTTAGGAAACTCACCCTATAATGCAATTCAAACAATAAATCAGTTAGCTTTGGATGAAAGTGATAAATACCCATTAGGTGCTAAAGCTCTTCGTAATAGTACATATGTAGATGATATTATATGCGGTGATCATAATATTGAAGATGCTATTATTTTACGAGATCAGTTGATTTCTATTTTACGAAGTGGTTGTTTTGAATTGTCAAAATGGGCAACTAACTGTCCTGAATTTATTCAAGATTTTAATAAATCTGATAGCAGTGTGATCTGTTTTGCTGAAGACAGTAATCATATTAAATTATTAGGAATTAAATGGGATTTTGTGAATGATGTTTTTAGTTATCAGGTTAAGAAAATTGATATTAAATATACAAAGCGTATGATTCTATCGGTCGTTTCATCTATATATGACCCTGTAGGATGGATCACTCCGTTTACATTTTTATTGAAAAGTTTCATTCAAAATTTGTGGAAAATGAAATTGCGATGGGATGATATTATTCCAGAATCCATGAAAGTGCAGTGGAATAAAATAGTTGATCAAATGTCTTTATTAGAGGAATTTAAATTGAGTAGGTTTTTTGGAACAAGCGTTGATAGTCAGTGTTATTCAGTTGGCTTTTCTGACGCCTCTAATGACGGATATAGCGCTGTTTGTTATTTGGTTACTGAGGACAGTAAACAAATATCTCTGGTGACTGCCAAGTCTAAGGTTGCTCCAATTAAGATGCAAACGATACCACGCTTGGAGCTCTGTGGTGCATTATTATTATCAAAATTAATTAAATATACTTTATCTGTATTTCAAGATGCAATTATTATAAAGGATGTATATATGTACACAGATTCTAGTATTGTTTTGTCGTGGCTTAAAACACCATCATATCTATTAAAATTATTTGTTGCAAATCGAATAGAACGTATTTGGGAAAACGTGCCTCATGGAAAATGGTTTCATGTGAGATCTCAATGTAATCCAGCAGATTGTGCATCTAGAGGATTATATCCAGAAGAATTAGTTGGACACACGTTGTGGATAAACGGTCCAGAGTGGCTGTTAGAACCTGTTGACAGATGGCCACGGTGTGATGATTATATTGTACCTGCACAATTGCCAGAATATAAAGGGTTAGTTAATCAATCTAATGCTTTAATTTTAGAAGATAAAGATAGGTTAGGATTGTATAACATAACTAATAAATATACAAAGTTAACACGTGTAGTAGCTTGGATTTTAAGGTTTAAAAATAATTGTCTGTTGAATGTTAATAATCGCACTAAAGGAGATTTGTGTAATAGGGAAATGGAAATTAGTTTACAAGCAATTATAAAATATGATCAGAGTTTACATTTTATGAAGGATATTAATATGTTAAAATACAAAAATCAATGCGATAATCCTCAATTGCAGAAGTTGAATTGTTTTATAGATAAACAGGGACTTGTCAGAGTGGGCGGAAGAATTAGATATTCTGCACTACCCGATAAAATGAAATTTCCAATATTGTTGCATAAGCATAGTGAGTTTGGAAAATTATTGAAAAATTATTTTCATATATCATATTTGCGTGTGGGTCCCAGATCACTGCAACATTTAATACAACGGAAATATTGGATTGTTTCAGCGAGAAATAGAATTAAGTCTGTTTTGTCAAAGTGTCTTGTGTGTAAGCGATTTAGTGCTTCACCAGTGCAGCCAATAATGGCTGACTTGCCAGCTATTCGGGTTACTCGTCATCGACCATTCATAAACGTATCAATTGACGTAGGCGGGCCGTTTATTTTGAAGGAAAATAAACGTCGCAATTCGAAAACGTATAAGGCATACTTTTGTGTTTTCGTATGTATGACTTGTAGCGAGCGGTACGCTCGCTACGTATTTAAATAATTATCTTTTCAAATTTAAAATTGGCGGCAGTAGTTACGTATTGAACTAGTTCAAGGTCTCGCTAAAAACGCAGCTGGTGTCAAGCGGCCCCCCCCGCTCCCCTCAAAACACCCACCGTCGCCCCCGTCAACTCCCGCCTTCAGTCGGCGTCTTTTTCTAACGGTTACACACCACGCTTTGTTTTGCTCCGCGATCTATCAGCGTATTCACCCAGTTCATTGTGTTTTATGCCTGGAATCGATGTAAGGCATTATAACTAAACAGAGAGTGTCGTTATAAACTAATTATCTAAAAATCAGTGTCGGATCTCTGAGTATACCGCCTTATGCGTGAAGGAGGCGTATAAAACAACATCGTAATACATACTTCGGTTCGGTTTTCTTTAATTTTTTAAGTTCATCAAATTTCAAAGTGTCTTCGCGTAGTTGAAGGAACACATAACGGAGTGTTAACATCTGAATCTGTTGCGTACGAGCTGTACCTTTTAAATAAATGGTCGCAAGTCATACTTGGAGACAGTTTTATAATTTCATTAATTTTCAAAGTGACCTCGCGTAGGTGTGTGAATCCATATCGAAGTGTTTAAATCTCTATCGGCTGCGTACGAGCTGTACCTTTTAAATAAATGGTCGCAAGTCATACTTGGAGACAGTTTTATAATTTCATTAATTTTCAAAGTGACCTCGCGTAGGTGTGTGAATCCATAACGAAGTGTTTAAATCTCTATCGGCTGCGTACGAGCTGTACCTTTTAAATAAATGGTCGCAAGTCATACTTGGAGACAGTTTTATAATTTCATTAATTTTCAAAGTGACCTCGCGTAGGTGTGTGAATCCATAACGAAGTGTTTAAATCTCTATCGGCTGCGTACGAGCTGTACCTTTTAAATAAATGGTCGCAAGTCATACTTGGAGACAGTTTTATAATTTCATTAATTTTCAAAGTGACCTCGCGTAGGTGTGTGAATCCATAACGAAGTGTTTAAATCTCAATCGGCTGCGTACGAGCTGTACCTTTTAAATAAATGGTCGCTAGTCATACTTGGAGACAGTTTTATAATTTCATTAATTTTCAAAGTGACCTCGCGTAGGTGTGTGAATCCATAACGAAGTGTTTAAATCTCAATCGGCTGCGTACGAGCTGTACCTTTTGATTAAATGGTAGCAAGCCATACTTCGTGACTGTTTTTCAATTTCTTTCATCTTCAAAGTGACTTCGCGTGGTTGTATGAACACATAACGAAGTGTTAACACCTATGTCTGCCACACGGGATGTATACGACTGACAGTGGGCCAACCGCCTTGTTATCACCTCGGATTAGGCTTCTCCCCTTGGTGAGAGAAAGTCTGGAGCGCCTTCAACATTAGATCGCCCCTGCCGCCTTTCTTCTTCACCTCCATCACGGTTGGAAACATCAGGCCTTGTTGAATACGTGATAAGGCAATTTCTCCCCACCGTCGGACTAAAGGTTTGAGATCATTGACTTTCGCACATCCCCTTTTACGTGAATCGTCCTTAGAATTACTGATATCGACATACCCTTAGAACTAAGTTTGGTAAAGAGAAAAAGGAAATTCCTTAATTACTCAGTGTTGGGCCTTCGGCCTGTAAAATTAAATTTAATCTGGAACTGACTTTTGAAATATTCAAATACTTAAGGCTCATGTAAATGTACAATAGTGATCACTGTTTATTTTAATTAGTTGGCCACCCTAGAAAGTAAGACTATTCTTAATCATCAAACATCACCATCATTACCTCATATCACACTAACCCATATGTACCATTATATCTCTAATTAAATTTGTCTCTCTTTCACAAAAGAATATACAGTTTTGTTATGGTCACGCTCGCTGTTTCTCAATTATCCACCTGTATTCCCTCTGAGAATCAAAGAAATGCTCTACCGTGTGTCCTAGCCGGACGATAGTGGATCCAGCAGAAGCAAAAGATCTGGTATGGATTTAATTTTATGAACAACAACAATGATTTGTACTTCATTTCATTACACTGACGTTTACCAACGTGGGGCTATGACTCTCATCAATTGACACGTACACTTGTCCTTTGATGACAGTCTGCTCAATGAGATCTGCGAGCGGGCCCTCACTCGAAACTGCTTGTTCTTTTGTGTTTTATTTTTTCCCCTTTATTCTGACAGCCTCCTATATTGTAACCACGTCGTAACGAAAATCCTCGTTTCCTCTGTTGTCTCGCAATAGTCGACGTCATGGATTTAATCGAGAGAATAAATCTTGCAAATGCAAAAACCCTTGCTAAAGCATTGCGCGACAGAAACATCGTTCCTACCGACAATTTGGCCTCCTTGCGTTCCCAGGCCAATGCTTTTAATGCCTCCCGTCCCTTTAATACAGACAACGTAGCCATCCCCAGTAGGTCTGTAGCGTACCACTCACTTGAGAACGCCCCCGAACTGGCGTCGGTTTCCGAGAGCTCCCACACCGCCGAGAATGATCTAATAGCCCGCCCATTCTCATCCAGTTCCGAATCGAGCTCCAGACCCCAGAGCGCCCCTCCCCCTGGAACTGTCGCCTTATTGCCCCCATCCCCAGTCGAGCCGCCCTCCAATTCGTCAAGTTATACCTCACATGGAGATCGAGACCCTGGAGGAATCATAAACACAAACTTTGCCACGTGGCCTGTCCCAAAGTTTAACGGAACAAATGACGTCCGAGAATTCCTCGTACGCCTAGAGGAGATCGCTACTTCCCGCAGGTTCAATACTAATTTATTGTCCACAATCATTCCTGAATTTCTTGTAGGACGTGCCTTATTATTTTATCGTACAAACCCTAGAAAGAACTGCGACTGGAACACATTGAAGAAGCTCTTTCTCGACCGTTTTGAATCACAAACCTATTCCACCGACATCAAGCTAGAAATTTGGTCCTCTAGGCAGCAAGACTCGGAATCTGCGGCCGATTATATTTGCCGAATCATCAACAAAAATAACTCATTGTCCTCACCCTTGCCAGAGGACGAGCTCCTTCAAGTTTTCAAAAGAGGACTCGACAAGAAGTTCCTCCCTATTATCATCGGCTCACAACCCACGACAGTATTGGATCTGGAGCGACTGTGTCTTACACTCGAACAGATGTCGCTTGGCCACAAGGACGAGACTGCCCCTACCTCCCCCTGCCGGCCCCGGCGCACCAAGGCTGCAGCCTCCTTGTCTAACCCTGAACCGCGTTCGTACAGTCCCAAATGCTACTCCTGCGGAAGAACCGGACATTTTGCAAGACTGTGCCCTAATCGGTCACGAGCGAATCCCCTCGGAAGACGAACCTCTCCCCGCTTTCAAAAGTACCAGAGAACTGACCCACAAGGTCACCCTCCGACAACCCCCAGAAACCTCCCAGACGTTTCTAGACCCCCACCTCTCCTCCAAAAGTTGCCAAAAAACGAATAACCACCCAGCCCTATTATAGACCGTCCCATTCTCAACAAAAGACAGAGTGGGAGGACTGGTTGAGATCGGTCAAACTCTTCTACAATACTAAATACCTACATGTATCAGCCATCACAAATGCGCGAGACGATCGTCCATACCTACACTTCAAAATCAACAACATCGCCTTCCGTTCGCTCTTAGACAGCGGAGCTGCAGTTAATGTTTTGGGTGGCACATTATACAAGAATTTCCTCGAATTGGGTTATGACCTGGTGCCGGGCGACACTTCCATTCACACAGCGGACGGCCATCCCCATGCGATCCTGGGCTCCCTCACGCTGCCCCTCAGATTTTATAAACAAACAACCTTTGTTGAATTTCTTGTAGCTCCGTCTCTTGCAGAAGGGTTTATTTTGGGGGCACCCTTCTTGAAGAAGTCCGGACTAACCCCGACCCTATTCCCAGATAAGGTGTCATCATTATATGCTATCAACATGCCTCCCCTGTACATTTCACCGCTGTCGACCCCTTCCTGTCTAAACTCTACAGCCGACCTTTCTCTTGCAGAATTGAAACAACTGGATCTGCTCAAACAAGAGTTCGACCAGATTGCTTATGAAAAGGTGGGACTAGGCCGCACCGACCTAGTTTCCCACATCATAGACACTGGTGATCACGCCCCGGTTAAACAAAAGACTTATCCCCTTTCTCACGTAAGACGCGAACAACTCATCGCAGAACTGGATGAAATGATCAAACTCGACGTAATAGAGCCGGCGCGGAGCCCCTGGTTGAACAATGTTTTCATTGTTCCCAAGAAAGACGGCTCTGGGCGCTTCGTACTTGACCCACGTCGCCTTAACTCGATCACTCGCTCTGACTCTTACCGGTTGCCCAACATTCATCGCATCTTGGACAATCTGCGCGACACTAAGTTCCTCACAGCCCTGGACCTCTCCCACGGGTTCTGGCAGATGAGACTGGACGAGGAATCCAAGCCAAAGACCGCCTTCTTCGTAGAAGGCCGAGGACAGTTCCAGTTCAAGGTTACCCCTTTCGGACTAAAAAATATCCCGGCCGAAATGCAACGTATGATGGATGGACTGTTCACAGACTTGGGAGACCACGTCTTTGTATATCTTGATGACATACTGGTATGCAGCCCGGACTTCCAGTCACACTGCAAGCTACTAAAAACTGTGTGTGACAGACTAAAACAGGCCAACCTAACCATTAAGTTAGCGAAATCTGAATTTTGCAAGCAAAGCTTAAAGTATCTCGGCCACATAGTCGACCGAGAGGGCATCAGGACCGACCCCGAAAAGATTGACGTGATGGTCAATTACCCTAGGCCCTCAACTGTCAAACAGGTTCGCGGGTTCATTGGATTATGTGCATACTATAGAAGACACATCAAGGACTTTTCTCGTATTGCATCCCCTCTATGCCGCCTCACCAGCAAGAAAATCGCAAAGAATAATCTCCCTTGGGACGACGAAGCTGAACAAGCCTTCGTAAGCCTAAAAAGCGCAATGATATCTTCTCCGGTGTTGAAGCCCCCCGACTATTCCCTACCATACGTACTCACCTGTGACGCCAGCGGCGTGAGCATTGGGAGCTTCCTGGCCCAAAGGAGCCCGGACGGCTCAGAGCACGCCATTGCATATTTTTCCAGGAAACTGCTACCTGCCGAAAGGTCTTACAGCACCACCGAGAGGGAACTCTTGAGCATTGTGGACTCGGTACACCACTTTAGGAGTTATTTAGACGGAACGCACTTCAAAGTGATCAGCGACCACGGCTGTCTTAAATACCTGAACAACTTGTCTTCACCATCGGGACGCCTGGCCAGATGGGCCTGCCGCCTCTCACAATACAGCTTCGACTTTGTATACAAAAAGGGATGCGAGAACAACTTGGCCGACGCACTAAGCAGAATTGAAGTATCCAGTTTAACGTTCCCTACACCGTTTCAGAATGTTACTGATCCAGCCTATCTACGTCTGTTCCAGGAATGTTCGACCAATGCTAACTCCACACCCAACTATATGATAAGTAACGGACACCTCTACAAATACTGTAAAACTGTTCCCGAAACTGACCCTCCATTCAGAAATAGCTCCTGGAAGGTCGTGGTGCCCGCCGGAGAACAGGAAAGTATCGTACAGGACTTCCACACTAACTTTTGCCACCCTGGAATCAGAAAAACTTTGGAGGTGGTCTCACGGACCTTCTATTGGAAAAACATTACGAACACGGTTAAACAGGTTGTATCAAAATGTGACACCTGTAAGGCATATAAACATAACAACCAAGCACCTCTGGGTTTGATGAGCGTGCCTAAACGTCTAGATCATCCCATGCAGTCATTGAGCGTAGACCTTGTTGGGCCGCTTCCCTGTTCACATAAACAAAATATTTACATACTGTCGGTGGTCGATAACTTCACGAAATTCTTATGGGCACTGCCGTTGCGACGTGCCACAGCCCCGGCTATCACCAAGCTGATAGAAGAAAAAATCTTTCTGCCTTACGGTGTACCTCGTACTTTAATTATGGACAACGGCAAGCAATTCATATCCAAGGATTTCAAGGAGTTCGCTGATCGCTTCGGTATACGAGACCTATTCTATAACGCGTACTATCACCCCCAGAACAATACTGTGGAAAGATACAACTCTACCATCGTAACCGCCCTGTCAATATTAGTGGGGGAGAACCAGCGAACCTGGTGCACTATGCTGCCTAAGATCTGCTCCTGCCTCAATAATTGCGTGAACATCGCCACCGGTTACACACCGTTCTTCCTGACGCACGGGTTCCACCCCTGTCCGCATGCTTCATTTCACGACAAAATGGAACAGGTCACCAATAGCCCGGAGGAGCCAGCGAGCACGGATAATTCTTATGGAACGAGCCTTTCAACCATGGAGCAACTTTACGAGAAGGTATCTAGCGCACTATTGACTGCGTTCAAAGTAAACGCGAAACGATACAACCTGCGTAGGAAACACTGCTCACTGTCCGAAGACGCAGTGGTCTGGCGCAGGGCATTCACCCAATCTGACGCTGGAAAGTACTTCTCAAACAAGCTCGCCCCTCGATTCATCAAATGCGTCGTATCGAATAAAATTTCGGACACCATTTACGAGGTTCGCGACTGTGAGGGTAAACGTAGTGGCAGGTACCATATCAAGGACCTGATTAAGTTTAATTAAGTATTAATTGTTGTGCTGAGACCCTTATCTAGCAATAAACCTATTGATAAGTTGCAAATTGTAAACTTGGTTTCTGGTTTGATCCGCAAAAAATCAGTGGCGCCTAACGATACACTTCTCATTCCGGATGAATTATGTAACCCCCTTTTCAATTATGCCCTGCAGTCATGTACCGGTCATAAAATGTGCTGGCAATTAAAGATTGCGTGAAATTAAAGTAGTGTGAACGATGAATTTTGTAAGGACCATCTGTAAAAGAATGATGTATGCAAGGGTATGTGTATAAATAATTGTGACCAATGCATGATTGCTAGGATCCTGTCTCCATTCCTGAAGGAGCTAGCCGCCTTCTGACAGGCATCCTAAGTGGTAGCCCTAACTGTATATAACCCCTTCCCTCCCCTTGTGTACTACTAGGAGTTCTCGCTAAAGATTTCCTTGTTAGAATACATAAGTTCCCGAATTGTATATTGAATTGACAACTCGTCCTTGTTTTATGTTTAATTGTTTCTGAGTTGAATATTGAATTGTCAACTCACCCTTGTTTTGTGTGTATTATTTCCGAGTTGAATACTGGATTGTCAACTCACCTTGCATTATGTTTAATTTTTTCTGAGTTGAATATTGAATTGTCAACTCGCCCTTGTTTTGTGTGTATTATTAACGAGTTGAATACTGGATTGTCAACTCGCCATTGGGCTTGATTCCCTTCGGTTGGGTACTACTTGACCGGTGTAGAGTTAAGCAAGAGTGGTAGTACCAAGCGGTTGCGTGAAGAACCTCAGTTTGCGTCTATTGTGATTGGTCCCTTGTCCTGATATTCATTGTATTTGTGAACTGTGGTTGAGAAAGGATCCCAGGTAGTAGCCTGATGCCAAGTCTTGCTTGAGGAGCCGTTTTGAGGCTATGCAAACTTCAGTTCGCGCTTACCGTGATAGGCCCCTTGTCCTGATATTCATTGTATTTGTGAACTGTCGTTGCAAGTGAATAATAACTTCAGTTTGCGTCTGTCGTGATAGGCCCCTTGTCCTGATATTCATTGTATTTGTAAACTGTCGTTGAAAAGGAATGACAGGTAGTAGCCTGATGCCAAGTCTTCACTTGAGGAGTCATTTTGAGGCTGTGCAAACTACAGTTCGCGTCTACCGTGATAGGCCCCTTGTCCTGATATTCATTGTATTTGTGAACTGTCGCTGCAAGTGAATAATAACTTCAGTTTGCGTCTGTCGTGATAGGCCCCTTGCCCTTATATTCATTGTATTTGTAAACTGTCGTTAGGAAGGAATCCCAGGTAGTAGCCTGATGCCAAGTCTTCACTTGAGGAGTCGTGTTGAGAATTGGCAAGCATCGACTCGCGTCCATCGTGATGGATCGCTTGCCCAGCTATCCAGTGTGGTCACAAACTGTAGCTACAAGATTGTTATTTTTCTTTTGTGAATGTAAGTCATTAATTTTGTTGTTTTGCACATAGCAAGCGGACTGTTCAAGCACGCTTGCTCCGCGACATTATACTTATGTTTCCAGTCGGTTGCCCTGAGTGAGATATCTGATTGCTCAACTCACATGCGTGTAGGAAAGCGACTAGCTTCGAGTTCGCCAATTATTGTTAAGTTTGTTTGGGTAAGGCTGAAGAGAGTTCGCCTATTAGATTGGCAACTCTAATTCTTTCGGTGCTCCCCCCCCTGTATTGTTCATCAATGGAGTGTTTTCCTAGAATTAATCATGGCTATAGGTAGAAGCTAGTTGCCGAACATTGGTATCTGTACCACACCGCTGCGCAACCCAACATATAACCCCGATCGTGTCGTATCGCGAGTAGGAGTCCTTATTCGAGTCTAACCTAGGTTTCAACGAAGTTTGAACATTAGTATGATTCCGAACTCGCACAATTAGGGCGTATTCCTTCTGAATGCTATAATCAATTATGATTCACGTACGAAACCTTGATCTTGAGTAGGGGGGCACATACCTTAAGTATGTTACCCATTATAATAATAATAATAGTAACTTTTATTTAGACGTAAAAAAATATAAAAATTAATACATCTAGTATAAACAAAAAAACAAAAAGTATACATTTTTTTGATAAATTAATAAATTCTGGTACAGGTACAGGGTATGACACTAAATTATTTAAAACAATGTAAAGTATGGAGAAAATTAATAATTTTCAACTATGTGCTCAGCACCTAGCCTACGAAAGGTGGCAAGACTTGTGGTTTGTTTTATTTTTGGTGGCAAACTATTATATATTTTAAGACCCTTATGGTATAAACTATTTTGAGTGCATGTTAATCTCGTTTTTGGAAGTCTAAAATCCTGACATCCTCTCGTAGGGTAGGTGTGAACATTGGAATTGAATAATATATCCCTCTGCATATATTTTGGAAGCATATTATTTTTTAGTTTGAAAATCAAAGTTAATGTGTTGTATATAATGTATTGCTTTACTGTCATTAATTTTAGTTTATTTAACATTAGGTTTATTTTTGTATATCTGTTACATTTTAAAATTGTTCTCATTCCCATATTATGAATAATCTGTAATTTTCTATTTTGAGTTTCATTGCAGAGGAAAAGGACACTAGAACAATAATTTAAATGGGGAATTACAATTGAATTAAAAATTAATCTTGATGTGTGAAAATCTAAGTTATTTCTTATTCTTTTTAAGAAACCAATTTTTTTAGCCATTTTTTTCATAATATATTCAAAGTGTTTATCAAATTTCAATTTATCATCTATCAATATACCTAAATATTTCATACATTTGACTTTTTCAATGTTCTCATTATCAATATTTAATGTGAAGTTGTCATTTTGTCCTTGGTCACTTATAATTAGAAACTTGGTTTTGGCCACATTTAATTTTAATTTATTTTCATATAACCATAGTACCACACTATTCAAATCAATTTGAACTTCTTCTATGCCATCACCAAGATTTGATTTCGCTATATATATTAATGTGTCATCTGCGAAGAGTTTTATATCACTGAATTTTAACGTTTTCACTATGTCATTCATATATAAAATAAACAATAATGGGCCCAAAACCGAACCTTGAGGAACTCCTTTATCTATTTGCTGAGGCTCTGATGTTACATCTCCGTATTTGGTTTGCTGTTTCCTTTCTGTTAAATAATCTAAAAACCACTTATTTTCATTTCCACATATTCCAATTCTTTTTAATTTCTTGATAAGTTTATCTCTGTCAATTGTTTCAAAGGCGCGCTTTAAGTCCAAAAATACTGCAATTATGTGCTTTTTTTGATCTTTATATGTTTTCCATTGATCTATAATATAATTTATAGCCGTTTCACATGAAAATTTGTTTCTAAAGCCTGACTGTTGGTTTACTAATATTTGTTTTGCCTCTAGGTATTCCATGACTTGTTCCTTTACAACGTGTTCTAATATTTGTTCGTATTTAGGAAGACAGTTAATAGGTCTAAAGTCATCAAACTTTTTTGGTTGTTCAATTTTAGGAATAGGCGTAATTATTGATGTCTTCCATGTTTTTGGAAATATTCCACTGTTTAATGATTCATTTATTATAGCAACCAATGATTCACCCAACACATCAAGAGAATCTTTGATTATATTTATGGTTATACCATCTTGGGACTCTTTTGATTTCATATTGCTTAGCAACTTTTTTAGGTATGATAGATTAATATTTTTGAATTTGAAATTTACATCCTGGTAACAGGGTACAACTATTGCCTACACCCTCGACAAACCTACGATGACCAAGAGTCACTAGGTCGGTCTCACTACTGGAGGTGGTTGCGATGTACTGGTGTGACCAGCCGAGAACACGCAACTCACCATACTCCTCATAAACTAAGAATCTGGTCGTGGTTATAAGTTCCTCTCGTTACTTCTCTTCATTACAGTCAGGGTCTTTCATTCTCTCCAATTTGCACAGGCCGGCTTACGGAATTTTTTTTTTTCTTTTCTTTTTCTTTTTGTTTGGGTAACTTTGATTGGAGTGTAGCGAGCGGTACGCTCGCTACGTATTTAAATAATTATCTTTTCAAATTTAAAATTGGCGGCAGTAGTTACGTATTGAACTAGTTCAAGGTCTCGCTAAAAACGCAGCTGGTGTCAAGCGGCCCCCCCCGCTCCCCTCAAAACACCCACCGTCGCCCCCGTCAACTCCCGCCTTCAGTCGGCGTCTTTTTCTAACGGTTACACACCACGCTTTGTTTTGCTCCGCGATCTATCAGCGTATTCACCCAGTTCATTGTGTTTTATGCCTGGAATCGATGTAAGGCATTATAACTAAACAGAGAGTGTCGTTATAAACTAATTATCTAAAAATCAGTGTCGGATCTCTGAGTATACCGCCTTATGCGTGAAGGAGGCGTATAAAACAACATCGTAATACATACTTCGGTTCGGTTTTCTTTAATTTTTTAAGTTCATCAAATTTCAAAGTGTCTTCGCGTAGTTGAAGGAACACATAACGGAGTGTTAACATCTGAATCTGTTGCGTACGAGCTGTACCTTTTAAATAAATGGTCGCAAGTCATACTTGGAGACAGTTTTATAATTTCATTAATTTTCAAAGTGACCTCGCGTAGGTGTGTGAATCCATATCGAAGTGTTTAAATCTCTATCGGCTGCGTACGAGCTGTACCTTTTAAATAAATGGTCGCAAGTCATACTTGGAGACAGTTTTATAATTTCATTAATTTTCAAAGTGACCTCGCGTAGGTGTGTGAATCCATAACGAAGTGTTTAAATCTCTATCGGCTGCGTACGAGCTGTACCTTTTAAATAAATGGTCGCAAGTCATACTTGGAGACAGTTTTATAATTTCATTAATTTTCAAAGTGACCTCGCGTAGGTGTGTGAATCCATAACGAAGTGTTTAAATCTCTATCGGCTGCGTACGAGCTGTACCTTTTAAATAAATGGTCGCAAGTCATACTTGGAGACAGTTTTATAATTTCATTAATTTTCAAAGTGACCTCGCGTAGGTGTGTGAATCCATAACGAAGTGTTTAAATCTCAATCGGCTGCGTACGAGCTGTACCTTTTAAATAAATGGTCGCTAGTCATACTTGGAGACAGTTTTATAATTTCATTAATTTTCAAAGTGACCTCGCGTAGGTGTGTGAATCCATAACGAAGTGTTTAAATCTCAATCGGCTGCGTACGAGCTGTACCTTTTGATTAAATGGTAGCAAGCCATACTTCGTGACTGTTTTTCAATTTCTTTCATCTTCAAAGTGACTTCGCGTGGTTGTATGAACACATAACGAAGTGTTAACACCTATGTCTGCCACACGGGATGTATACGACTGACAGTGGGCCAACCGCCTTGTTATCACCTCGGATTAGGCTTCTCCCCTTGGTGAGAGAAAGTCTGGAGCGCCTTCAACATTAGATCGCCCCTGCCGCCTTTCTTCTTCACCTCCATCACGGTTGGAAACATCAGGCCTTGTTGAATACGTGATAAGGCAATTTCTCCCCACCGTCGGACTAAAGGTTTGAGATCATTGACTTTCGCACATCCCCTTTTACGTGAATCGTCCTTAGAATTACTGATATCGACATACCCTTAGAACTAAGTTTGGTAAAGAGAAAAAGGAAATTCCTTAATTACTCAGTGTTGGGCCTTCGGCCTGTAAAATTAAATTTAATCTGGAACTGACTTTTGAAATATTCAAATACTTAAGGCTCATGTAAATGTACAATAGTGATCACTGTTTATTTTAATTAGTTGGCCACCCTAGAAAGTAAGACTATTCTTAATCATCAAACATCACCATCATTACCTCATATCACACTAACCCATATGTACCATTATATCTCTAATTAAATTTGTCTCTCTTTCACAAAAGAATATACAGTTTTGTTATGGTCACGCTCGCTGTTTCTCAATTATCCACCTGTATTCCCTCTGAGAATCAAAGAAATGCTCTACCGTGTGTCCTAGCCGGACGATAGTGGATCCAGCAGAAGCAAAAGATCTGGTATGGATTTAATTTTATGAACAACAACAATGATTTGTACTTCATTTCATTACAGACTACAAAGGCCATACATATTGAAATTGTCAATGAATTATCTACTAGTGCATTTATTGCTTGCTTAGAGAGATTTGTATCTCGACGTGGTTTATGTACTACAGTATATAGCGATTGCGGAACAAATTTGGTTGGCACACGTAAATATTTGAATGGAATTTTTAAATTTTATAGTGACTGTATCCAGGATACAGATTTTCGAAATTTCTGTCTCGAAAAATGCATCGATTGGCATTTGAATCCTCCTAAAGGTCCACATTTTGGTGGCTTACATGAGATCAATGTAAGATCTATAAAGTATCACTTACACCGAGTTGTTGGCAACCAAGTGATGACTTATGAGGAATTTAATACAGTATTAATTAAGATCGAGGCGGTAGTGAATTCCAGACCACTTGTTCCAATGTGTAATGATATTGACAGCGTAGATGCCTTAACGCCAGCTCACTTTATTATAAGTGAGGTATTGGTTGGTATTCCAGAGTATGACGTCACAGATATTAAATTGAATAGGTTAGATAGATGGTAGATGATCACAATAATGTATCAGGATTTTTGGAAACGTTGGAGTGTGGAATACCTCACTTCACTTCAACAGCGTAAAAAGTGGTTCACTTCAGTGCCTAATATACAGGTGGGAGATTTAGTGTTAGTGAAAGAAGAAAGGTTACATCCTTTACAATGGAAATTGGGAAGAATTGTGGCTACCATGCCAGGAAAGGATAATATTGTACGGGTGGTAAAAGTTAAGACAAAAGAGGGAATATTTGTTCGACCTGTTGTGAAAATATGTCCCTTAGATGTTTAATAGAAATAGTTAAGAATAATGTTAGTCTTATAGTTTTAGTTGGTTATTATAACAATTAAGTTAAATGTGTTTTAGTTATGACAGAAAGGTCTGTCTATTGTTTTCATTGATATAGTCTGTGAACTATCTTTTTAAATTTTTTTTAATGTGATTTTGTTGTGGATAGTATGTTATTGAATTTTTTTTGTGTGTTTGTAATTTCATGAATTGGACAATGTGGAGTTTTATTTTGTGATGGCTGCATTAGTGATATGAGTTTGTTAAAAGTTAATTTTGTTTGTGGCCACCGTGATATGTACAATTCGTCAAATTTTGTTTAAAATTTGAGTGGGCGGTTATGTAGAAGCATATTTCCTTTAAATCCTTTCCATGCCATTGTCCCCTCACCGATGTATGAGAATTGTCACTTGTCAAAATAATTTTGGGTGACAATAAGTGTCAAGAAAGAAATTAACCAGTACAAGTTTGAAGACCACTGCGTGTGGATGTGTGCACAGAAAAAATAATCAGTGAACCAGGAGTATAGAAGCATCGGTGAGATCGTTTATAATACAGTCCACTACCTACCATCTAATACCCATCACCTGATGTTTTCTACAATTGTTGTAAATTAAAAAAATATATTTACCTGTAATATCCGTCCCTTTCTGATCTATCCCTTCCCACACTTGGAGGCCTTTCTACGCTAAGCCTATGTGGTAGAGGTAAAGTGGAAGATTTGGGCCCACCTTGTTGTGGTACCGGACCTAGAATGAATTTCAAATTTATTTTTGCTTTTAATTTGATATTTTTTTGTTTAAGTGCTTCGATGTTATTCAAAGATTTATGATTGATATAAAAATAAATATCACTGTTTTTACATAGATGCATGGAAAGGCAAATGATAGGCGTAAATCTACGAGACAAAATTAGAAATGAAGAAATCAAACGCCAGACAAAAAGTTGTTGATGTCATGGATCGAGTTGCAAATCTTAAATGGCAATGGGCAGGTCATGTTGCCAGACAGGGAACAGACAGATGGGTACCCAGAATTCTAAATTGGAGACCATGGGATATGAAAAGGGGTATAGGCCGGCCCCAGAAAAGGTGGGCCTATTATATTGTCCCTGTCGCTGGAAGCAGATGGGTTCAAAAAGCGCAAAATAAGACGAGTGGAAGCTCTTAGAAGAGGCCTACATCCAGCAGTGGAGAGATGGCTGAGAAAGAAGGAGAAGAAGATCACTGATTTGATTTATATATTTTTTACAGTTGATTCCACGAAAAGTTGTCCATGGTCTGAATTTGCAATCTCGACACTGTGATGCAAATATATTCAGTAAATATGATATTTAGTAAATACTGTCACTATTGGAATAAAAACAAATTATTAGAATATTCACACTTGTGCACTATCATCGATTTTTTAACTGAATTTAAAGAACAGAGAAAATAATTGATTAAGAAGAAATGGAAACCTTCTGATACAAAGTGAGAAAATTCTTCGAATATCACTTTTTTAACTTTTCTACGGACAATTCTTGGTAGATCTTCATTGCAAATACATTGAAAATGGTCACTGGATGACCGAAACTAGTCAGTGTCATTAAAGTAGTAGAACTGAAAAATTTGATTTTATTTTACCATACCTAATTTATTTATAATTTTCTTCGATTGTATTGAAAATCATTCATCCCATCAGGGTATATCACATAACCAGCGACCATTGTTCATTGACAATTGAACACGACAAATTCGTGTATACCTACACGCCAGTCTCGTATATTGAAATCGTTCTTCGAAATCACAAAATCATGACCAATTGAGCCTCAAAGAAACCTGACCATGTTGAAATTTGCTTTGCTCAATTATAAACATTTATTGCACGTATTAAATAAAATTCAGTGAACAAAAGTGGATGTCTATTCTTACGTCTCCGTGGTGGATATGGACTTCGTTGATTGGAGCCTGGAAGACTTTCTGCGAATTCTGAAAAAAAAAACATCGTTAAGTGATATTTTTAATTATTAATACACGAATTAAATTTAGTTAATTCTTTCCAAGAATTCGTAAGCAGCTAACAGATATCATTTCGCCATATTTTTATGGAAGTTAGTGAAATGGACCATCCTGAAAACATAGGAAATGATATACAACCTGACTGAATATCGAATTGATCAAGAGTAAGGAGTCAGTTTTTTAACTAAGCCACGCAGACTGACAAAATTATGTTCTTTAAACATTGTTGTTATGTTTCATATATTTACAAAGAAACTTAATTTTGTTGGTTGAGTATATTGAAAACAGAACACCTTTGATTCAATTTCCATATAATCATTTTTATACCTGAATATTATTCTTGAACATTGTTCTTTAATGAATGAATATGTACTTGTGACAATTATAATATATATACATCAACATACATTACCATAAATGCTTGTGCTATAGGTGAACGAAATCGGTCGTGACAGGATTCAAACTCGCGACCACTTGATCTAAACATTCAAGGTTTACTTCGTCGAATCCACTCACTCTTTTTTAAAAACCGATTTTTTGATTTTCAGTAGTTATGGAAAGTGAACTAATTGAAAACTCATAATTATTTTAATGATGTTTCTTAATTCTAATTGCTTCACGGTCAACTAAGAAGGTAATTTGTCAAATATTGATTTAACATGCACCCTATAACAAGTTGCCACTTGCTAGAGACTTATAATTATTTAATAGAGAATTAAAAACTCTGTCTCCACGGAGAATCGAACCCGGGACCTTTGGCTCGTGAGTCAGTTATCTATCCAACTGAGCCACTAAGGCGGACAATAATGTGGATCGCTAAACTTATTTTATTTAAAGAAGCTAAAGGTTCATTTCAATATTGATATTTTAATTCAGCCCCCCTAGAAAACGTGTCATTTAGCTCAAGAAAAGAAACAAGAAAAGATAACTTAATGTTTGGAAGTGACAGTTGCCAGTCACGTGACAGCTGTCACTTCCTTACATTGAGTTATCTTTTCTTGAACTAAATGACACGTTGTCTAGGGGGGGCAGACATGATATAATTACAGAACCAAAAAAAAACATTCCATCAATATAGCATACATATTATTGATAACTCACAATTGTTCATTATAATGTATTTCAAAATATGTACCTAAATTTTCCATGCTTTGTGATAAAAGGGCTTCGAAGGTGTGCAAACTGTAACTCTCGGCGTCCATTCCTTTTGCTAAGGTATTTCTGAGATGCATCTCATATTCCAACAGAAGTCTGGATGTTGGTGAGCCAGGTGTGGGAGTAGTCCCTGTTTGCTGCATTTGCTGAAAACCATTTACAAGATTTATTTGTAATGTATAGAAAAAAGTCCCTAGAATTTTGGTTTGAAATTAATTTTGAATGATATTTTTGTGTATTTTTCCATGTAGTATATTTTTATAAATGGAAAAATTTACATAATTTTAATATATTTTCGAATATTTTTATTGTTACATACACGCAAACAAAAAAATAATGTTATAAGTGAAAAGAAATAATAAGGTAGGTATTTAATATTTTTGGAGTTAAGCAATACTTAATATTTAATCGATTGACAACCAAAATACCCTTTTTACAAAAAACAAAAATACGGTAATATAATTCCGGATTCAGTACAAATACAGCAAAAATCAATAAAATCAAAAAAAAATATATAATATAAAGAAACAAGAAAAATGTATAAACAAAATTTTTCGACACTTTATAGATGGCGATGGAGTTTTTCAGCTTATTTTTAAACAAACAGATTTTCATGATTAAAATATTTAGAACTTTTAAAATTGGACTGATGGAAACTCAATAAGAATTCACAATTGGTGAACGTTGCACAAGCGCATAAAGTGGTCACGTAAACCATTCGATGACAGGTCGTAAGCTCTGTAGGTGCATTGAGTTACTGGTTCTCCTATAATATTCCATCTTCGTCTCAATTGAGATGTCGAAATATTTGTCAAATATATTTTGTTTAAATAATATTTTACATCATTGACATTATGCTGTTTGTGCACATAGCATAAAAAAATGAATAATTAAAAACACACAAACTTGAAACCAATGAACAATTAATTATCAAATAAGTAATTAAAATAAGAAGTTGTAACAGTAGAAGTTTATTATATTTATTGTATTGAAAATCCAATATTTGAAAAAAAAATGTTTTCTAAGGGGAAATCAATCCCAGGACCTATAGCTCTAGAATTGTTGTGTCTTCATAAATGAACCATGGAGGCTATTTTTTGTTGGGTTAATTGAATTACCGAATAAAACATATACTGACCTCCATTATCGACTCTATGCTATTTTTCCAGGCATGTTTACCAAACATTTTTTATTCTGGATGGAATCATATTTTTTATTTTTTCTGCATATATTTCATTCTTGAGTGTACTGTATAAGCAGAAAATATTTATGGATGAAAAAAATACGAACCTGATGGTGTTGTCTTCTTGCTTGAAAGTGATGTGGTTGATCCGCGTCAGAATTACCGTTGGAAGAACTGGGAGTTGTGGCGTAGCATTGGTTATCAAACATGACGTTATCAGACGGAGGCGAGAGGTCTCTCTCCAATTCCAAGTAGAGTCCACGACCTGGATATCCACCTGTACTGCTTATACTCTGCTGTCGTCCTATTTCGTGGGAAGACCTGGAACGAGAAACAATAAATTATTTACGAAAACAACTTCGGACCAGAAAGAAGTGTTATGTTTTAAAGAGCAGATATCTCATTCCTATTCATGGGCTTCGTCTGTGTTATATTGATCATGAAGATTTTATTACGATGTAAGAGATGGATTGAATAGCTTCCCCAGAAAGGGATCGCATGGCGGTGTGAATAATATTTTGAAAAAAGGAAACATAAAAAACTTGAACAATCTAATTTTACGAGAAAAATTTAAAATTCAAAATCAAATGCAATAGAACAAGGATGTAAAAATAAAATGTTCTTCTTGTTTTAAAAACGTGTTTTTTGAGGGTACCGGGGAAAAGATTTTCAAAATTTACTATTTACCCTACAATAGGCTTATGACTCTTTAAGTTGATTATTTACAGAAAATTAAGCATATTTTTAAAATTGTTGACAGTTCATGAATCTTCTATTCCAACTGTCGATTTGTTTGAGAGAACTTTGTTCTCTTAACATATCGACAATGTTTCAAGCCAGGATACGCGAGATTAGTATGTAGGGTCTATATTTTTCACGGTTTTTCCAACTTTGAAGCAAAAAACACCAACTTAGAGGCTTCGCAGCATGTACGTTCTACTAACGGATTTAATCAGAATTCAGAGTAGAACATTTCGTTTGTCTGTGTGTGTGTCTGTGTGTGTGTGTCTGTGTGTGTGTCTGTGTGTGTGTGTGTCTGTGTGTGTGTCTGTGTGAGTGTGTCTGTGTCGTCGTCGTCACGTCCCCCCCATATAACTTTTGATCCTAGCCAACTTAGCCACCTAGCCTACTTAGCTAAGAAGGCCGGCGAGTTTGTTAAATTATTTTTATTTCAATATTTTATTATGAAAAATTCATAACTCTAACAATGCCATTTTAAGAATGTGATGTACCTATTTACCAAATCGAAAATAAAAATAACATATTTTGAGTTTCCTGAGCTTGGGGTCACATTGAAATATTTGAAAGTTAAAAAAATGAGATGCACTATTCAGATATCCTTCAAAATCTAGTGGTCGTCTAAGCGAGTATTAGATATACAAATTTGCAATATTCGAAAATAATCGAATGAGTACTTTAGTCTATAATCGATAAAGTTGAATAAATACGCTATTCATAGAACACAGCACGCAGAACACAGCACATAGTACACAGCACACACAGACATTGTGATGCAACTTTCAGAATACAATCTCAGCATGATACTAGTTGATAATCTGAAAAAAAATAGCCCCCCTATATCCCCTTGGGTTAGTGAGGAGTAAATAGGGTGTGTAAAGATATGAATAATATTAGACAGCATAACTCCTGTAATTGGGGATCTTTAGCAGTATAGTAGGTACTCCGTAATGTGGAGATAGAATAGATATTCGTTTTTACCTTGAGCCCAAAAATCTTCCAGTTTGTGCAGTCTGCCGAGTAGTGTTGTTGTTGCTCGGTTGATGGTGATACGGAGCCCCATATCGCCTTCTTCCTGCCTCTGGTGAGGTCACAGGGCTCTCCGTGGATGGCATCGGCTTCAGCATTCTTTTCAGGGTTCCTGAATCCAAAGAAATTCCATTTTGTGTGCCTGTAATAATATTACCGGGACTTAACTAACATCGTAGAATGTATCGTATTTTATTTAAATTCTCATACATCTTGCTTCTGGGGTAGAAAGATTAGGTAGTAGGAAGAAATCGCCATATGGCAGTAAACTCGCCACTTACACAGGTGGAACGAAGTGTTTAATATTATTCTTCGGATAGTCTTGCGTGTTTAAATAATTCCGTTTCAAATGTCTTATTTCATATAAAATGGTTGTAGGTATATTTCTGAAGCAGGCTTTATCAATACGATGAAAAATACATGAAATATACAAGCAGAAAGTGTACATTTTTCTCATACATCATATTTTTTACTGAGAGGTGATAGCCCAGCGGTAAGGTCATCGCCTCACATGCGTGAGGTCGACAGTTCGAATCCGGGCACGCACCTCTGGATTTTCAAAAAAAATCTTTGTGCGAATTTATATCACTAGCTATGTGTAGCCATGGTCCAATTTGTCTGGATCCCCTTTCTAAGGGTTACGATAGTCAGATGGCAGTCGCTTCAATGTAATAACTAGACTCGATAATTCCATGATCATGGTAAAAGCATACCCCGATAGAAACGGAAAAAAAGCGCAAAGGGGAAAGAAGAAGAAAACATCATATTTTTTACTAATTTTACCTACAGTCAGAATGAGTATATTATTTTGAAAAAGTTCCTACAATGATATTCATAGAATTATCAATGAAGATTTTTTTACTAAAAATACTAACCAACATTCATGTCTTCTGTGCTTTTTGACTTGTTCCTTCTTGCTGTGCTTGTATTGTTGTTCATGACATTATGGTGGTGTGCCCGCATTTCCGCTTCCCTGACCTAAAAAACACACATGAAAATAAATCGATGTGTATTTGTATAACAATCATTTTATTATGCTTCATGTGGTAAAATATTGGGTCATCTCAGTTATTTTTGAAAATGTTTAAAATATATTATCATTTCAATACAAAACGATCCTAAAGCTAATCAACCCAAAAATAAAAATATCGATGCGTAAAAACCATTTGGCCATGTGCCTCGTAAAAAGAAGTCTAGTAAAAATTATTCGTTTACAATTTCCTTGTACATAGGTAATCATTTTATTTATTGTATTTTATTATTACACTTGTTCTGTAATTATGATAATTCTATAAAGTTTAATTGTACATTTACAGGTCGCTCAGGTACTCAATTGTGATTAGTTGCACTGTCGTTTCCTCGCTTAATCAGCCAATACTAACATTATCATGCTCTAGGTACTATTACAAACATAGTAAATAAGTCACTAATATCCGGCACTGTACCTGAGGCGTGGAAAAATGCTATAGTCAAACCACTTCCCAAAAAGACTCCTATTGTGGGATTAAACGATCTTAGACCTATTAGTATACTTCCTACACTTTCGAAGGTACTTGAAAAGGTCGTTTATGATCAAGTGGTGAAATACACCGAAAGATGTGAAATAGTGCCTCCTCATCAGTCCGGGTTTCGTAAGGGCCATAGCACCACATCTGCGTTGCAATGCATTACAGACGACTTGCATGCATCTGGTGATGATGGAAAAACCTCAATAATAGTACTTTTGGATTACTCTAAAGCATTCGACATGTTAAGTATTCCACTTCTTATTGAAAAGTTGCGATACTTTGGTTTCGCATATGACACTGTCGAATGGTTTCAAAGCTATTTTCGGCACAGAACGCAGCGTACAGCATGCGGCGAAATTTTGTCATCTGCTGTTGAACTGACTCGTGGAGTTCCTCAGGGTTCTATACTTGGGCCATTGCTGTTTGCCATATACACATCGGACATGATGCATGCTCTCAGATTCTGCAAATCACATATGTACGCAGATGATACACAATTGTATTTATCTTTTGAGGAGCGCAATGCGGGGTCTGCTGTGGGTATGTTGAACAGTGATCTGGAAAGAATTCTGACATGGGCACAAGAACATGCACTAGCTCTTAACCCCAAAAAAACTATTGCAATAATAATCGGGTCACAGCATAAAATCAATGCTGTAAAAAACAGCAGCAACAAAATTCAGCTAAATGGTAACATCATCCCTTTTGTCAAATCGGCGCGGAATCTTGGCATCATAATGGATGAAAGATTAAGATATGAGGAGCACATTAATAAAAAAACGCAATGGTGCTTTTCGAGGTTGCGTCTTTTGTATGAGATCCGTCCTTACATTGCAACGGGTGTTCGCAGGTTGCTTACAGATAGTTTGGTTCTCTCAATATTGGACTACGGGGATTCGATATATGGTACGTCTCTGTTAAAGAAAACACAAAAACAAGTGCAACGCGTACAGAATGCATGTGCCCGATTTCGCTTCAATATACCTAGACGAGCACATATATCACCTTATCTTAATCGGCACGGGATTCTGAACATGTCTAACAGAAGGAAGCTGCACTTTCTTTGTCAACTACATAGTGTGATAAAGAGACGTTCTCCTTCCTATATGTTTGACAGACTACAATGGTCACGTGATTTGCACGTTCACTCAACGCGACAGAGAGGCCATTTACTCGTTCTCCCCAGACATCGAACCTCCGCATTCGAGGGTAGTTTTAGATATGCTTCCTCAAAGTACTGGAATGAGTTGCCGCAGAACATACGTGCGATGAACTCTTTGCAGAGTTTTAAGAAACACTGCAAGATATGGTTATTGAACCAACAAGGGTGCCAGCAGTGAAAAAAAGAGAAGGAAGAAATACATTTTATTTTTTAATTACTGTTAGATTTTTATAGGTTATGACATGTGGTCTGTCCTCAATGTTTTGTGTTATCCTAAGGCTTTGCTGAAAACCAGCAGCACTCCAGGGATACTTGGTAGTGCGCAGCTGAGCAATAGCCTTTTTGTTGTCAATTGTAGTTCAAAATTGTATATAAATATTCTTTTTTTTTTTGTTTGATGTAACATTAATGACAACAAATAAATGGTTTATTTATTTATTTATTTATTTTATTTATAGTCTTGAAACTAAAGACAGGGACAAAGTATAGTATTTTCTACAGCTTGACAGTTCCAGAATCATAATATTTCAAAACTTTCTCGATAAAAAATAATTATTCCTAAAATTTGCGGGATTCCCTCGTTATCCAATTAATTTGTTAGATGTAAAACAATTATCAAACAAAAATACTGTTTAATATAAAACAACTATCAAAAAAAAAATACTGTTAAATAAATTAAATAGATATGGCATAAACACATTGACTGTTTTAGATTATTAAATTTGTGTTTTGATTTAAAAAAAAATATTATTCATTTTTTTCACTTATGTCGTTCCTGTTTTGCGCTACAAAATGTACGGAGGGACGAACTCTATCGCTTGTAATTCAGTGCGAGGAATTGTGTATAACCCGCTAAAAATTCTCAGTACCCGTGGGGCCTTAACTTAATAATAAATGTTGTATTGCTTTGTATGAATTTTATTTTAGCCAATAAAGTTATATTATTATTATTAACTAGCTTTTATGTCCCGCCGTTGGCCAAGAATGTAAAATTGTGAAGAAATAAGCAATCGTTTTTTATAATATTGTCACCCAATTATTTTGCAATATCGGACTATGAAGAGTGGTTTGAAATTTGATTGAGTTTAAGCATTGTAAAATGTTCAAGTGATGGCCACAACCCATTCTTTTTTATATATTGCTATAAAGTGTGAATGAAGTATAATATACAATTTCTGCACGCACTATGGACTATGCGAAATGGTTTTAAATATATGACTGTTTATCAACGTTGTTAAGAGATTGGTTTGGCCACAACCCCTATTTTTAAATATTATCATCGAAAACAAATTGTAATATGTACCTATTGAAAATTTAGTAATTTTGGATGTTGGAATGTGGTTAAAATTTGATTAAATCATGTACCGAAAAGATCTAGCGTTGGTCACATCCCATTCGTTTTTATATTTTTTCATCGAGTGTGTATTATATTTTTGCACAATTAGACTGATAGACTTAAAATTGACACAAAAGTCTACATTAACGAAGAAGAAGAAGACTTAAACTATAGTAAATAGTTTTTAATTTGAATATAAACGTTGTGAAGAGTTCAGTTATGGCCACAACCCCCATTCTTTAAATATCGTCAACGAAATCAAATATGAAGGTGTTGAAAATTATTCAAAATAGGATGATATAAATGGTTTAAATTTGATTAAACAAAAGTATTGAAAAGATTCTAGTGCAGGTTACATCGTCACATCCCACATCCCATTCGTTTTACATATGTATTTTCATCAAGTGTGCATATCGTTAATAATAACGTCGTTATTTCTGCACAATAGACTATTAGACTTAAAACTAACCCAAAAGTCTAAATAAAAAAGAGAAGAATAAGTATAAGACTATAAGAAATAGTTTGTATAAAAAACTATCCCAATGGTCTACATAAAATAAGAAAACATACACAAAATAGAAGAATTAGACTATTGGAAATAGATTGTATAAAAACTGACTAAAAGGTCTTCATAAAAAAAAGAAGATTAATCTATAGGAAATAGTTTTGTATAAAATTCAACAAAGAAAACGAAGAAAAAGACTAAAGGAAATAGTTTGTGTAAAAACTGTAAAGTCTACATAAAATTAAGAAGAAAAAGAATTAGACTCCATGAACCGTCGCTTCAGACCCTTCAGTACCTCCCGTCCCTTCAATCCATCATTACGTCCCTTCCAATCAGGTCCTTCAGTACCTCCCGTCCCTTCAGGCCCTTTTATACCTCCCATCCCTTTAGGCCCTTTAGTGCATCCCATACCTTCATTGCATCCCGTCCCTTCAGTCGCTTAAGAAATGTTTAAATCCAGAAACCATCCTGGAAGAACCGCGAAGAGATTAAAGGACCTTCTTTTCCCAGGATACTCCACCTTCAAAGGTAAAATGACTAAATACACGAAGAAGAAGAAGAAAAAAGTTTAAATCCAGATACCTGCGAAGATATGGAAGGAAAATTGGACCTCCTTCTCCCAGGATAGTCCACCTTCATAGGTAAAATGACCAAATACACGATTAAGAAGAAGAAGAAGAAAAAAGTTTAAATCCAGAAATCTGCGAAGAGATGGAAGGACAGTTGGACCTTCTTCTCTCAGGATACTCCAACTTCATAGGTAAAATGACCAAATACACGACGAAGAAGAAGAAGAAAAGAAGAAGAAAGTTTAAATCCAGAAACCTGTGAAGAGTTGGAAGGAAAATTGGACCTTCTTCTCCCAGGATAGTTCATCTTCATAGGTTAGATGACCAAATACACGACGAAGAAAAAGAAGAAAAAAGTTTATATGCAGATCCCGTCCTGGAAGACCTGTGAAGAGATGGAAGGACAGTTGGACCTTCTTCTCCCAGAATACACCAACTTCATATGTAAAATGACCAAATACACGATGAATAAGAAGAAGAAGAAGAAAAAAATTACATCTAGAAACCTGCGAAGAGATAGAAGGAAAATTGGACCTACTTTTATTTATTTATTTATTTCTCCCAGAATAGTCCACCTTCATAGGTAAAATGACCAAATACACGATGAAGAAGAAGAAAAAAGTTTAAATACACAAACCGTCCTGGAAGACCTGCGAAGAGATGGAGGAACAGTCGGACCTTCTTTTCCCAGGATATTCCCCCTTCATAGGTAAAATGACCAAATACACGAAGAAGAAGAAGAATAAGAAAAAAGTTTAAATTCAGAAACCATCCCGGGCATACGCTCGACAATTCACCAAAGTTTCATTTTAATCGGACAAACGGTTTAGGAGTACATCGCATACATGCATAAATAAACAAATAAAATAATTTTCCGATAGAAAATCAGTATATTGTTGATTTGTAAGTAAATAGTAATAGGTAGGTACCTACCTACAACAATGTTCTAAATAAATTCGATTCATAACTAATTTTATTTGAATATCAGAATCTTTCCGTTACCATAGTAACCATTCCAATACGTTAAAAATATCAAATGGTTTGAGACTTTTTTGAATATGTAGGTACCTACATTGGTTTGTTCGATGCCATAAAAATGAAAATTGTCAGAAAAATAAAATATTATATACAAATTATGCAATTTTATTATGCCTATATCTTTACTAATAATAAACACATTTTTACAATATATGTCTTAAAACTCGCTGTAATGTCTTGTGTTTCATTTTATTATTTCATAATTACATTTATTTCAAAGGTTTATTATTTTCAAGAACATATTCATTCGGTAGGAAAATGAAATATTGTATGAAAAGATATTAAAATGGCGGCGTTTATGTACAAAACGCTTACTTTAAAAATAAGTTAAACATTGTAATTATACAAAATATTCACCATGTTTTTCTCTTAAACGCTAAGTTATACTTGAAAATATATTTTTTTCGTGTAAATACGTACTTCTAACTTTTAAAATAACAGATATTTGCGTGCAAAATGTACACTTTTTTGACAGATATGACTTGGAAAATTTTGTATGAAAAAAATAATTATTGAAATATTTTTAAAATTCAGCATTTTTATCGCATTATTTTCAGCGTGACACTGCATCAGGTATACTGGTACACGTTCGCACATAAATTAGATTTTTAGATGCTCTTGGTTTTTCAGAAGGCGTGAGACAAACACACACACACACACACACACATACACACACACACACACTAACATTTTGATTGCTTTATTACTTTAGATATTGGTTTTAATTGGGGAGTGTATTGCTTAGCGGGATATGACGTTTTAGGTACGATGTAAACATTATTTTGTGGATAATTCTTAAGTTTATTATTTCGAATATTTTTTTAATTGCATAAAACCATCCGATGACAGGTCTCCCAACTTCGTCTCTATTGAGATGTTAAAATGTTTGTCAGTAAAAAAATATTATTTGCTGCTATAATTTTCTTAAACTGTGACTTGTATTAAAAATCTAAAATATTACCATTTCCACGTCTCCATAATCGATGCTCTTTGCCTGTGTGAGGATATGATGCATGTGCTCCTTGGCCGGCTGCCTTGTACTAGTTCCCTTAGAACCTGATGTTAGTGTCCCTCCAGCCTGCACTCCTTCTGACTTGAGTTCTTGTCCACCGGCTCCGGAGCCTGTGCCAGTTCCTGACTGTATAGTCGTCTGACCCGTTTGAGCTTCTTCACTCACACCGATCTGGAAAGATTTTTTATTTATTTATTTAAAATTCACTTAAATATTTTGTGACCCTGATATGTTGTGCTTGATAATGTTTAATGTGCCCATGAGATCTACTATATAGGTTAACGACACTATTTTACTGTGACAATAGGTACTAGAAAAAATGCAGACATGAATTCTCGAATATCTACACTAAACTGACTAGGTAATAGGTATGAGCTAAAATCCTTACATACATACACACATACATACACACAGTATAAAACTGTGTCCCCACCAAGTATTCCAACTGTCGATTTGTTCAGGAGAACTTTGTTCTCTTAACATATCGACAATGTATCAAGCCAGAATACGCGAGAATTGTATGGAGAGGTCTACTTTTTTCACGGCTTTTCCAACTTTGAAGTCAAAAAACACCAACTTAGAGGCTTCGCAGCATATATGTTCCATACACGGATTTACTCAGAATTTGGAGTAGAACATTTCGTGTGTCTGTGTGTGTGTGTGTGTGTGTCTGTGTGTGTGTGTGTGTGTGTGTGTGTGTGTGTGTGTGTGTGTGTGTGTGTGTGTGTGTGTCTGTGTGTGTGTATGTCTGTGTGTGTGTGTGTCCGTCCCCCCCTTATAACTTTTGATCCGCTCAATTTACAGAGCCTAAAATTTCAGAATATATAAACAGTTACAGGCCTACAAAACTTTTATACTCGGAATTTTGAATTTTTGTTTCAGTCAGGGGTTATCAACTTTTGAATTTTTATTTTATTTTTCCCTATATCTCAGAAACCATAAAAGCTAGAACGCTGAAAATTGGTATAAACATAGACAAATACAAAATCTCAAATTAGTTTTTTCAAAAAAATTCCAGGGTTTCTCAAACATTTTTTATTAAGAAAAGTATTTTTTTTAAGATAAATTTATGAGTTTAACTGCCTATATTTCCATTTTTTTTTAAATATCGAAAAAAGCTGAAACACCCCAACTAGATAATTTAATTTTATATAAAAAATTTTAACATTGTAGCAGTACATCTCAAATTTTTTTTAACAATTTTTATAAAATTGAATTTAGTGACGACATCGCTTCATACAATTTGTATGGTAGTCACCTATACACAATATCAAAGAAGACTTAATAGTTTGATACTTCATCTCTAAACATACAATATACATATACCATCATGCTGTTTTCATATTTCGGGTAGGAAAAAAAGACTGACCTCCATACTATCCTATCTTGACTACCTAGGTACATGTGTTGTATAGAAAACTAAATATCATAAAATAATAAATAAAATAATAAATAATTTGTATTTATGGGTTTGGTACTTATTCTTCAACTATACATACTATCGCTGTCGACAGTTGGATCTCATGTGTTACATGCAACTAGTTTTATAAATTCAGCTAAAAATTCTAGTTCATTTAGTATCTAACACGGAAAAAACTGCATGTTTATATAAATTATCTCACATTGTGTACTATAAATTATTGAGTTTTTCATTTACTAATTCTAAAAAGTCCTGAAATTATTTCCTAAACTTGATTAATATTATTTGTTCTAAGTAAGATTCGTACTTTCACCCGACTAAAGACAAGTTTTCCTATTGAGACGGGAAACGAAAAATACATACATACATACCATCACGCCATGTCCCATGCGGGGTAGCCAGAGAGAACCGAACGCCACATCTTTCTATCCTGGCACGCATCCCTCGCCTCATCCACATGCATGCATCGTCTCATACATGTTCGTCTATTGCTCACACTTCTAACATTTCCGTCTTTCAAAATTTCGTTCACATGGTCGTGCCATCCCTTTCTTGGGCGTCCCTGACCTCTCATTCCATTCCTTTCCGCTCTGTATATATTTTCTTCGTCAGGCGCTCCTCAGTCATTCTCCCCATGTGACCAAACCATCTCATCATTCAAGTAATGACATCTTTCTTCATCTTACATTCTTTCCTTATATCCTCGTTTCTTACCCGGTTATACAACGTTCTATTACAAATCCTTCTAAACGATCTCATTTCAACTGCATTTACTCTACTTTCATGCGTCTTCTGCCATGTCCAGGTTTCACTTGCATACGTCAAGGTTGGCACTACGATGGCGTTATGAATGGCAACTTTGGCATCCTTTGATATGTTGCGATCATTCATAATTGGTCTTAGTGCTCCATTCACTCTGTTTCCTGCCATAAATCTTATTTCGATCTCTTTCGAAAAATTTTATTTTAATTATATTTTTTAAATAATTTACGCCGGGTTTCCGGCACTTAAACTAAAACTGATATTTTTTTTAAATTAATGGGTAGATCTATGTAATGTAGTTCCATTGAGAAATTTTAAAACTCACGTTATTTTGAGTACCAACGGAAGCTGTGACAGTTTTGGTCATAGTCGGAGTGCTTCCTGTCATTGTTGAAGTGTCCTGTGACTTGCTCATCCTACTTCCGGTTCCTGTTTGACCACCGGCATCCGTTGACCTCGTAACACCTGAAATTAACCAAATATGAATATTCATAAAAACGCTGAAATGTACCTAATATATTTTTAACAAAACAATGGCGTTCCATCTGGGTACCTACTTGTAAAATATTTGCCTCAATAATTTTGAGGATTGTTCAAAAATGATTAATAAGATACATTCACTTAATATACACTATCCACATTCATTGACGATACCGAGCTATTTTTTTTATTACTTTTCGGGTAACTAACAGGCACCTAGCTATGTCAAATATTAATTTAACAAGCACCCAGTAAAAAGTTGCCACATTCTGGTGACTTACGATATTAATAGTCTCACAGATCCAGACTGAAGACACAATCTGTGTCTCCACCGGGAACCCGCTACCTTTGGATCAGCAGTCAGATACCTAACCAACTGAGCCACGAAGGCCGATTGTATAATTATATAAGGTATATTTGTTTAAAAAATGTAATCATTTATGATTTTTATACAATGAAAATTTATTGGAGTCTTTAAAATATATCATCTTATTTCAAAAACAATTTTTCTCGTATATTTTAATATATTTTCTCCAAATGCTTTTGAATACTAATCCATAAGCCTCTCTACCACCAACACATCGGCTCCTCATATATTTATATTCACTCAATTTACAAATTTATATTTACAGTCACAAGCTTCTATTCTATACAAATTGAATGTTCTTCTTAGCCAAAATAAGATGAAAATAAAACAGTTGATTAGTTAAAGAATTTACAGCAATATACGCTACTAATTTGTTCTACTGTAGCTTCATCCAGCTTTACTACATCCTACATACTCGGTAATTCATTGTGGAGGTGTACAACGGAAAGTAATTTAACATTAATGAATATCTCAATTTTTAATAGCATATAACCGTGGGTCGGAGGTAAATGAAGGTGCCTTTGTCACGGTAATATATTATGTAAAGGAACAGCACTTGACTTAACTGATGCAATCTACATTTATCTGTCATTTAACACTGAATCTTGGAGGGTCGGAATAAACACCTGCTAAGTTTCGACAACACAACATTTGCCTCAATATCAGGCGTATTTATTAGAGACTAGTAGCCTAAGGGTCGTATTACGAGTTATTTAAAAAAATTGTACTGCGAGATACTGCTGAAAAACCTCAACCTCAACTTTTTCAAATTTTTCTCAAATTTCGAAGATTCGTTTAGAACTTACCTAACTGTCGCCTGCGTACATTCAAATTATCGACTATTACGATTAAAACTTACCTACCTACCGCATTATTCCCCGTTACAAAGCGAAAAATTGGGAAATTGGATCGGTTTTGCAGCAGAAAGCCGCTGGTTTTGAGTAAAAGCGCGTTTAGATCATGCGATAAAACGTACTTATAAACTTACTCGTAATAGTAATGTTGATTGAATTATTAGCAAGTAAATAAAAAAAAAACTTGAATTACTAGCAAGTAAATAAAATTAAGGTTATTGAGGACACCCTTTTCGTGGTTTCGAGATCGATCTAATAACGACATATATTATGCCTGAATACTCGTATTATACAACATAAACCCATGGCAGTCACAATTCAAGTTCAGAAAACATAAAATCGATCAATTTTATCAAAATTTCAAATGAATCAAGCCTGCCCCCCTAGACCAGTCACGTGACAACTGTCACTTGCATACATTGGGTTATATTTTCTTGTTTCTTTTCCTGAGCTAAATGACACGATGTCTAGGGGGGCTGAAACAGTTTTTAACATGCATCGCATTGTCATTACAAATGATTGCAAAATTCCAGTATAGACAAACAAGTGAAGTTAAAGGAAAAGGTGTAAAAAAACAGTAAAATATTGTTGCAAGTCGAATACTTTTATTATGATATCATATTTTATATATTCGCATATATTGGATTTTGTCTCCTTTTGGAAATCAATATTTTTAGAAAATTAACATCTCAATAGAGACGAATTTGGTATATTATAGAACCGGTAAATCAAGGCACCACAAGGCATCTCTTTCTCAATAGATGGCGATGGAAAAAAGTTTCTGTATCACTTTCATAGATGGCGACAGTGTTTCAGCTTATTTTTAAACGAACAGTCATTGATGTATGACATATTATGTATGTAGAACTTTGAAAACTTGGATTGATAAGAGAATTCAATATTAAGGAATTATTGGTGAACGTTGCGCAAGCGCTAAAAGTGATCGCGTATAGGTGGTGACCCCTGTAGGTGCCTCGATTTCTCGGTGTTCGTATAATATTCCAACTTCTTCTCAATTGAGATATTATTTTTTCAAAAAACATTATTGTAGAATCTTACCGATCGCTCAGTTGAAAACGCATAGCATTACTTATTTTGTATATATTTTTTTGTATTTTCGTTGGTGATTCAGAATTTCTGAAATTTTCAGAGCTCTAACTAGTCGGGAAGTTAGTTCGCGCGTTTCGTTTTAAGAAGGTCTCAGTGCTATTTATATACGCTATTTGATTGTAATCTGTTTGAAATTGTCTTTTATCTAACTTATATAACTTTTTTTAACTTCTTATGTATCTACCCATTTTTTTACTTTGACTTATGTCACTTGTGTATCTTGGTTTATTTTTGCTTAACTTATGTAGCTATTTTTTTTACTTAACTTTTTTAACCAAATTGATTGAAGATGAGCTCATGTAATTTTGTGCATCCATAATTGGACGTCCATCAATCATAATAATAACCCGTACTATTTTCCTTTTATGAAAATTGTAAGCTGGATGTCTATCGATGTACCCTTTTAATAAAATAAAATAAATAAATAAAATGGCAAAATTTCAGTACACACAGACATGTGAAGTTAAAAAAATGGTGTATGGGGAATACCGGAATGGGTACGTGAATAGAATGCAAGATTATAGACCCCCATGTATCACTATTCAGGGAACTCCTTAGGAAGACTTTTGAAAATATGGTGTCACAATTGAGAATCCACATGACAGAAGATTAAAAGTTCAGCGACATAAATATATCTCAAGATCAACACGAAGGTAGAAGAAGAAAATGATTGTTTACTTTTAGGCGGTGGTGGATGTCCTGTGGCAGGTGCCGGAGGCGCCGCCCCGCTGACATTGTCGTACAGCGATGTGCTGGATGTGGCCGCTGCCACCTTGTCTCCGAGGGGCGCTGTCGAGGCTCCCGGGGCAGTGGTCACGGGGCCCGTTCCCGTCGTGGGTCGTCCATCTGTCTCCGTGGAGCGGGTGGTGCGGGGAAGTGTTGAAGAACCTTCAAAATATATAACAAAAATCTATGTAAAAATGATTCATAATCACACGGCTAGAATGATTTATCTTAAAGATTTAAACAATTTTATATTCAAAGGTAGAGGCGTTAACATTGTGGAAATTCATTTAAAAAATATTAAACCCACTTGAAAAAGAGAACTGTAGTTCTTGAAACTAGTTGTGGAATAAAAATAAATAAGTGGAAATAAACAAAGTTATTTAATATTTTCATATAATTTTCTTTATATATTTTTATTCTTTCTATTGTTAAACCTTCTGTCAATGGAAAGAAATTTGTGAAATTCAGACAATATCACAGGAGGCGGTTTATAATATTTGTTTATGCAGTGCTGATTTTCTGTTTATGCTCTTTTTATGATTTAGCATTCCGATCCGTAGAAAATAGCAGGATGAACTATCGTATATTGAAATGCAAAAACATTTTTTTTTTATAAAACTTCGTCGATGTTGAATTCCTTTTTATCAATAATATTACCGTCAAAAATATTAATTTTTTAAACCACCTCCAATTACGGAGAGGTTGTCAATTCGACACGATATTTTATGTACGTTATGCGATAACTTATTATTACGTTATTCGATTTCAGTGATTTTGTTTTCGTTAGAATAGAGGTATCTACCAATTGGTCTCATTTAAATGTGGTCAAGAGCTGATCATGGAATCCATAAGAAAATCATCAATCTTTTCAATTCTCACTTCAGAGATACTAATTGTTTACCATATTATCCGATTTTAATGATATTTTTTTTCATAAGAAGGGAATGCTTCAAAAATGATCACACGTATAAGTTTCATCAACTTCTGATGATAACACTAATGAGAAAAATCATCACTCTTCAATTTTCAAAGACGTCTGCAATCTGTATAACACGTGTATTGTATAGGCGAATTGTATGCAAGATAATATTACGACATACATCCATGCAATCAAGCCATGTCCCTCATGGAGTAGGCAGATAGAAACGAATGCCACATATTTTCTATCTTGACATGCATGCATTTTGAAGTGGTTTTTTTTAATATGAAAGATTATTATGTAGGTATAATAAATAATATGTAAACTTACGGTATCGAGGATCCTGTGATCTCAATCGATTATACTGTTCTGCTGTCATACACGTACATTGGGGCTCCCTTTTGATAAAACAAAATACATTTTTATAATATTTGATTTTTTTTAAATACTGCTCCAAATCAGAAATTTGTAATGCATTGAAAAGTTTCGCATTGTTCCTAATATTTACGGAAATAAAAAAAAAACAATAATATTGAACATAAAATATCTGATGAGTGACGTAACAAAATGTAAGTTGTAATTTATTGGACAAGAGAAAACACGCCAGAAGGGAAAAAAAACTATTTATAATTTCAAATATAAGATTTCTCAACTAAGTGAAGGAATTTTTAAAAATAATCTCTATACTTTTTTAATAAACATTTACATTTTAAAAATTTACCGATACTAAGCAAATGCTGGTGTTATAGTTGACAACGACACAAGTTTCGAATCCGCGTCCACTGAATCACTAATCCAACACACAAGTGGTTCTGACACCGATCCATCGTATTGTATATTTAAGAGATCATATAACGATATATATTGGCTGAAAACTCGATTCATGAAAACCACTAATACTCTATGAAGTTATGTGTTAATAAGTGTAACTATCGCGTGCGTTAAAAAGGGTTTATAGGTGAATCAAATAATTATGGGAAACACCAAATCTTTCGATTTTTCGCATTTTATGAACAAATAATATAACTTGAAATGAATTAACTTCGGTCATTCACTTTGATTTTATGCAAACTTTAAGTACCTACATAAAAAATTATTTCTCTGTGACATATAGTTATGAAGAGAAGAAAGGATAAAGTGAATATTTTTTCGGGGAAATTATGCTGAATTTAAAAATTATGTGACGAACATTCACTAGAAAAATGTCGAAAATACTGTATTTTTTTAGAAACACATTGTTCAACATATTTGTGTTTAGGTTTATATGCCACCTTAATGCGAAATACTTTTAAATGGGTATATTTTTGGCAATTGATCCCGATAGCACGAAACCGATTGTAGGTTGTAGTCTTAATAAACAGTTGAATTAAGTTATGAACGTTTTTTTATTTTTAATGTTTATTAACAATTTTAATGTAATTCCATCATGGACTTTCGATGTCAAAATTAAATCTCAGCAATATTATTCGATCAGCGTAACAGCAAAAAACACACGATGTAATCATATCATTTACTAAATTTCAACAAAAGGGTATATATATTTATTACCTTGCTCTGTTCGGACTCGCAGGTGTTGAGACAGGCTTTCTTTTAGCTTTAGGTTTCTGCTTCCCGTTGGGCGCGTCCTTGAGACTGTAGCTCGACGAAGCCTTTCTGGCGAACTTGAACTGCGGCGACTGCAATTCGTCACGCTGACATTTGAATGCAACACCAATTTCTTTACATACAAACAAGGTAAGGGGTGCAGGGTGATTCTTTTTTGGTGCGTGTCTTTGTTGTAATCTTAACATAAAATGGATGCAAAAATCGACCGTCGAGTCGTGAAATCGAACGAATCCCGTTCGTTTCACAACTCGGTGTCGACATAAACAAAATGTTAAAATTGCCAATTGTTAAGAGGAACAAATCTTTCATACCGCACTATTTATAGCTACTAACTACAAAAGAAATAATGGAATGAGTTTAAAGTTAAATAAAACACTTCCATGTGGTTTCATAAAATGTGATGAAGGGGTCTGTTGCATTTTTTTTTCAAATCAGTGTGAGATTTTATATTTAGCCAATAATTTTTAGAGGTACCACTTTTTATCAAGCCTATGAAACAGACAAAAAGACTTTGCTATATTTTCATCGAATTTCAGAGACGAAAACAATAGTTGTTAAAATTTAATTACAAAAGTTAATTACAAAAATAAGCATAAACAAAATTAAAGACCTAGTGGATAAATTAGTCACTTCATGTGCTTGCTCAGCGTTCACTGTATACTATCATTGTTTAATGTTCCGAATGATTGATTTGAGAAGTCTTACATCAAAATTTTACCTAGACTCATTTTAATTCACATTCTTTATTAATCGCTACGTATCCAATCATGAACGGAGAAAAAAATGAACATAATATTGCTTTACATTAGTCCCTAAGTCACCGGCATAGAATAGTGCTTCAACTTATTTTTACTATCGTTTACGTGTGTCCCGTAACAGCCGGGTAATCGAAAATACAACAGGCAACAATAACATCTCACACAGTTCAGCAAAGATGTTCAACGCCCATTCTGAATGTAGGGACGTTTTAGATCAGACGAGACTGGTGTGTGGGGACTCACGGGTAGTGAGTCTTCCTTTTATAAGGTAATGCACACCCGAACGCATCGCTTGTTACCCACATTGTGCTATATGCCGTGATGGTATGAATTAACATAGTATTATGCATTCCCTAAATAAAGCATAAATGCTTTTGCTATAGGTAAACGAAAATGAATAAGGAAATTCAGAAACGCCCTTAAGTCATTTTTTTCATAAATGGGATATTAACGTTTTTGTGTTCTAAGATAATCTCACATGTCACCCAAAAACTATATAAGTCAGTATAATATCGAAAGAACAACATCAAGTTAAACTGACTTATGACGTTTCTGTAGTACATTATATTTAAAAAAAATGACTTATGTGGTTTCTGAATTTCCTTATTCAAAAACAAAATCACTAACGATTATTTTAAAGTTTTAAATTGTTTTAGTCTTGAGACCACGAAATGCGAATGCTTAGGTGTTTGTTAGGAATGTCATAAAAGACAAAAGAAAGAGTAGCCTGGGATTCACTGACATAAACAGCAAGCTAGAAGAGCGTCAACTGAGATGGTATGGGCACGTGAAAAGGAGGCCACCAGACCATACCGTAAATAAGGCAATAGATCTAAGGGTATTAATAAGGCTCATAACCTGGAAAAACAATTGCTCCAAGATCCAACAAAGAAACGGCTTGCATGAATGCGATACCCATAACCGCAGAGTATATATATACAGCCTGAGGACTGGAAGAGCCGACCCCAATAACCAATATAGGCAGTAAGTTGATACAGTGCCAAGAAGAAGATGATTATTAAAAAAGTTCATTAGGAAACACCTTGTCATTGAAGATGCTCATATCATCGATGTGGCTGGAAGCCAATACAAATAGTTTATAACATCAGGATAAATTGAATTATTGCAGTGATTCAATTATAAGTACCTACTCTCTAACTATATAAAAACCTGGTTAAAACTAATTAGAATACTATAATTGGCACTATAAAAAGTATAAATATATTTTCTTTTTTTTATGTTGTATGATATTAAATAAATGAACGTTGCACAATCGTATAAAGTAATTTCATTAACCAACCAAATCTTAATATTATGGGCCTGAATTAACTTTTACTAATATTTTCTTTCTCGTTTCTTAGATGAATGTAAATTAAACTATTTTTAAAAATACATTTTTAAATAATGTACTTAAATGTAGAAACTGAATGTGATTTTTTATTTATTTGGCTTTTATTCAACTTTAAACTTTTATCAACTAGTATCTAAACTTTTCAGTTAACAAAATAAAAATTTCTTTGTAAACGGTACTTTAAATTATTTATAGGTACTAATTATAATTAAAATAAATAAACAAATTATTTTTTAATAGGTTGTATAACTTCAACTTAATTAAGTTGTCATTTAAATTACTTTCTAAGTGTATTTTTTAAAATGCTTTTATTTAAATAACTCATGATGATCAGATAAATATTTATTTTTTAATTTACTAATTACAAATAACATTAATTACTTGGGATTCACGTAGTTTCCAATATTTTATTGTATGCGTTCATATTTTAAGTGAATAGACTGAAAAATACACAAAAATATGAAATCTAAGTATTTAAACAATTGAAACCATTTATTTTTATTGAAGTTCGAAAAAACTAAAATTAAACTAAAATGTCATTACTTTTTAAATGTATTTTTTCAGTTTTTTTTTTATGTAAAAAATGAATATGTCCGTGTTAAACAAGTACATATACATCTTCCTACGTTCCCTAAAATAAGCAAATAAATGCTTGTGCTATAGGTGAACGAAATCGGTCGAGGCAGGATTCGAACTAGCGACCACTGGATTACTAGCCCAGCGCGCTAACCGCTCTGCCACCGACCCATCTAAAAATTAAAAAAAATATTTATTAAATTTTTGTACAACAAAGTGTACAACTGATGACTTTTTTATGATTTATTTTTCTGACTCATAATGATCAGATAAATATATTTTTAATCACTATTTCGGAGAAGAAGAAGATTGTTATTTCAATGCAATAAAATCTTAAATCGACATAAAATATTAATCGATATCACACCTGTATATATCCAAAAGAGTTGATTCAAATTTACATACAATTAAAATATATATATTTTTAAATAATAATATATCAACAATGGTATCTTTATGCGTCGCAGATATTTCCTTGTAGCACATTTTAATTATTATAATAAAAATAAATAAATATCTTAGGGTCGTATTACAAGAGTTATTAGAAAAAGGTAAGGTCACGTACTGCGAGAATACTGCTTACAAGACCTCAACTTTTTCTTACATTATTCTAACTCCCGTAGTACGACTCTTAGTGTCAGCCACGTTTGAGTATTTTTATGTCAACTAGTTTCGGAGACGTAACGTAAATACACTTTATTAAGTAATCCTGGGGTTCATAGATTAAATTGTGATGACTGTCAATCATTTTATATCGGTAAAACTGGTAGAAATTTTGATATAAGAATAAATGAATATACCTATACGATGCTTGAAGAGTAATGATTTTTCAGAATTTGCCAATCATTTTATTTATTTATTTATTTATTTATTTGATTGAAAATAGTCATTCCTACAATATTTAAACAGGCTATAGAATATTACATATTAATAAGGTGGGTTTGAGATAAGATTATTTGGAGGCCTTTAAAAAAAGAAAACTAATTTTAACCAATTTCATTTGAATACTACTCCACTATTTAATATCTTTCCGTTGAAAGCCCCTGCTTCTAACAATTTAAACTCTTTCCATCAACTTTTTGATCCAAAAATACTCAATCGTGGTTGACACTAAGATATTTATTTATTTTAATTATATCAAAAATGGTGTTTAAAAATATTTCTTGGACCTTTATAATCGCATATGGTTGGATTTAGTATGATCATATTTACGGAGTTAACTTATTTGGTCTGTTTCTGCTTATAATGTTGTTTATTGAAATTGAAAAGATCCGAAACTTACACAGCATTCTCTGAACTGTTTAGCATCTATCGGTGATGTGAAATTCAGACCCCATGTGTCGTTCGTCATGGGATCCTTCCAATACACGAAGCATTCTGAAGCCTGTCCGATACGAGTTCCTGAAAAATATAATAAATTCAATATCGTCAAATTGATGAAATAAATAAATTTATTGAATGACTTGTTTTTCTGATGTAGGGGAAGTAGGCGATAGTGTTTACTGACTGATAGTTCTTTGGATGAGAAAGATAGGTACATTTTTTCAATATATACTTTGGAAAATGTATTTATTTTAGGTGTCATATTTGAACATATGCACGAGTTAAATGCATGCAATATTCATATTGTATCAAAATAATATCGATTATGAAGAGTATACTTAGTAATTTAACTAGAAAAAAGAAAATATTAATAAAAATACAATTCTTAGAAAATAATAGGCATATATTTTTTGTACTATCAATAAGATCATATCCGTTGAATATATCAAAAAAACAATTGCATTTGAGTGATTTTTTAAAGAATATTACAACCATATTTTACGTAAAAACCTCTTTTTAAAAATGCAGTCAAAATAATGTGAAAATATGTTAAATATTTATGAATATATTTAAATATATATGTGAAATTCAATTAATATTTACGTCATCCTTACGATGTGATGTTTCTTAATATCTCAAGGGAATGGGGCTTTTGTTCAACTCGTGATAAGTTTATTCTCTACATATAAGTACTCACTCTACACACATCATAAATATTGTCCTTATAACTATGCATACATCTTTTCACTCAAGCAAAAAAGAAGGCAAAAATGGTGTGTGGTGTACATTTAAAAAATAGTGTGTCGTGAATAAAAAACAGTGTGTATTTTATAAAAAAAAATAGTCTTGTTTATACGAGTATATATTATTATTCTAAATGGCGTTTCATATTTATTTTTAATACCCATACATTTTTTTCCTTATATTTGGTAAAAAAAAATTAAGTAAGTATATATTCAAAGTACATTTAAGTACAATAGTAGCTACCAGATATAATATTATTATCATAAACTGCCTCACTAGGTAAAACCTGTTCCGAGACAGTATATAGATGTTTTATTAGTTTTCCATTTGATTGATAGCTATGGGAGTATTTTCAGAGTGATTAATTTATTCGTAATATAGTCCCTACCCTTTCTTTAACCCAAACTTTAATGTCTCCTTTAAATGTTTTCAACTATTTTGTCTTACTGTTGAAGGTAGTTTGTTGTATAATTTGACTCCAAAATATAGGAAATTTCTTTGTCCGAAAGTTGTCTTATATATATATATATATATATATATATATATATATATATATATATATATATATATATATATATATATATATATATATATATATATATATATATATATATATATATATATATATATATATATATATATATATATATATATATATATATATATATATATATATATATATATATATATATATATATATATATATATTGGAATGTTAAAAAAAAAAGTTGTGTGATGTATAAAAATGATTCTTTGTTTTAAAAATGTATATAGATATAGTACATATGTAATAAATAATAACACTTGCACCCTGCGCAAGCGGCGAGTTTTTTTTCCCATATGACGATTCCTTCCAACTAACTAGTATTTTCCTCCAAAAATAGTAATATTTGCGTGAGAAATGAACATATTAAATAATTTTCTCCTCTGCTGGGGATCAAACCCATATAGCCCGCACAGAAAAAAAGCCAACTGAGCCACATCCCTCGTCTAATAAACGATGTGTGGAATATAATGTTGTTATGATTCTAGGATATTACCTTCTTTGTACTGTTCCTTGTATGTTTCAGGTATGATCCTATAATTTTGTTTTGCTCATTTGTTAAAATATTGTAGGTATGTAAAACTTTAAAAATCACTTGATATGATGCCCTGTTATTATGTAAGGTAGTCTATCATTTACTGTTTTTCCATTGTTCTTAATATCATACTATGTTATTATATTCTACTGTACTGTTGGATATCCAAAATAAATAAAATAAAAAAATAATAGTAGTGTGTGTGAAAAATAATGTGTGGAGCTTAATAATTGTGTGTTGTGTATAAATAATGCAATTATGACGAGTTACCTGGTTGCAGCAATCGCACATCGAGAATCTTGTCAACCTGCGAGTTATAAGCCGTGATGTGGAAGACACATTCTGGTGAGTCCTGGATGCAGGTAATGTTCACAGGGACCAGGTCCTCGGATACCTGTTGCCATTTCACTGTTCCAGCACCACTCGCTGACACGTGGAACACTTCTGCCCATAGTCTGAAAAACAAATCAACATTCTTTATTTTTACAGCATCATGATATTATATCATGATTTATTTATTTATGATCAAAATTCTTGACTTAACATCCTTATTTGTCTATAAAAAAATTAAAGTTTATAGTAACTATATAAAAATTAATATTTTTTGAACATCTATAAATCGAACTGTTTATTATTGTAAAAAACGCCTTTGGTTTCAGTGATAACTCCTATCGTAACAAACCATTTTATAATAGAAATTACAATTTATTTTTTGAAATACACACAGGTTTCAATTATTTATTTTATTTTAAACGCTCTAAATGGACTCTATTTTATATAATTATTATGTAAGTAACGTTTTAGAACTTGCATCAATAGTAAAAAAAAGTTACTACCAAAGTTCTTCACTTCTAATAGCTACATTTTTATACAACTATTTTAATTTTTATTTTACATTTAATATATTTCATAATGAGCGTTGGCCACAACTATTCTCCAATTAATTTTTCAATAAATGTTGTTATATTTTTACAAGGGGCTTTCACTATGATCTGAGAGGAAGAAGAATAAAGTCCAAAAGGAAGAAAGCAGATGACTTAGAGACACTGGAAGTGAATGCTACATATCCCATAAACAGTCATGATCACATATGTGTCCATTCTCAATGAACCAAATATTAAAAACCTATGGCCGCCGCGCGTCCTTATTATCATATCATCGAACATCACTATTTGATACACGGATACTCGTACCAACATAACGTACATCGGATTTGTATATGTATGTATGTCAACAGAAGTACCTACAATAATTGTCATATCGTGCGGACCGACCTTCAGCAGCGCAGATCGCAACAATTTATAATTAAATATCGATTTCAATCTTGTGAACGTAGTGAAAATAATGTAGTATGTAAACGAGTTAATTTCATTCATTATAAGTGTGGTATAGTAGAATACATGGTATTGCCCCCTTCCCTGATTAAATACGGTAGAGAAGCGATTAGCTAGGTATATAACAGTGTAGGTACTTGTTCGGCCAAGAGCTCTGCAACGAATAAACCAAGTATAACGCAACATATGTGTTTAACATAATATAACCCCACACCAGGACAAGACAATAAGTAAGTTCAGTTGCCTTTTTACCTCTTTTCAAAAATATTATGGAGATATGAGATTGATCTAATTTCATTCAACTCTATCTTTGCCTTCTGATCAATTTAATAATTAATAATCTAAATGGTTTATCAATTATACACATGCACCCATCGATCAGTCAATAATATGCTGCGGACGTATCCTTCAATTCTTTGCCAGGAAGATCTTGCTGCCTCAAAATGCCAGTGATGAACAAATCTCGTGGTTGCTCATCAACAAGATGGAGTGACCTAAATAAATCTGCAATGGGTTCTTCGTTGACTGATGCTCTATATATAATGTCCAGCTCAGAACAAATCATCATAGACGTAGACCACACAAATAGTGATTAAATACTTTTAGCATCCTCAGTCATGATCAAATGGACGAAAGAAATATTTTTGAAGAGATTTAATTCGAAAAATACTACAATTCAAACTTTCTGAATAAAAAAAAAATATTTTAATGGATGAATTAAGGGCCCCGTAGAAAATTGTTTATATTTAAGGGACATGTGCAGTGTATACTGTACCTGAGCAAGTGTCCGTCACGCCGGCGCGAGCCCTGAAACGGCCCGTCCTCGTAGCGGTATGCCTTGCGGATGAGCGGCGCGCACGAACACGACAGCTTGTTGCCCATCACGCCGCGCTGCCCGCACTCACCGCAGGTCACTATACCACCTGAAAATTAAAATACACCATTAAGCTTTAGATTTTATTTATTTATTTATTGTTAATACACAGACATTTTTACATATTTAGGTTAAGTAAGTAACGCCCCACTAGGCAAAACCTGTTCTGGGGCTGTTACTTTTACACAATATGGCATACAAATTATTTACATATAGAGGATACAAAATATATAAGGTGCACAAATTACATTCAAGTAGTTAAAAGAAAATGATTACAAAAGAGTAAGCAGTAAAGATGTTCTTGTGAATTTGTCCGTATTTAGATGTTCTTGTGAATTTGTCCGTGTTTAGATGTACTTGTGAATTTGTCCGTGTTTAGATGTACTTGTGAATTTGTCCGTGTTTAGATGTACTTGTGAATTTGTCCGTGTTTAGATGTACTTGTGAATTTGTCCGTGTTTAGATGTACTTGTGAATTTGTCCGTGTTTAGATGTACTTGTGAATTTGTCCGTGTTTAGATGTACTTGTGAATTTGTCCGTGTTTAGATATACTTGTGAATTTGTTCGTGTTTAGTTGTACTCGTGAATTTAGTAGATATATGTACAGTCAAATTAAAAATTATAGAAAAAAAAGATGTACAAAAATAAGACCAATTACTTACTTATCACTAGAGTATATCACGAAATCTAAAAAAATATGATAAAAACTAAAAAAAATATTAATATCTACTAAAACATTTTTTTAACAAAATAAAAATGTATCCTAAGAAAAATATTAAAAACTATACAAAAAAAATTCCAAAAATAAGTAACTACAAATGTTTTGAAAAAATAATGAAATGTGGGAAATATATAAGATGGATGAGGAGGAATGAGGTAAATATATTTATTTAAAAATGGGTATTTTAAATCAAACAAATGATTTGGTCTACATATATATTTTTTCCTGAATCCAGGACGACCGTTTCACGGACCGTTGAAACGGTCGTCCTGGATTCAGGAAAAAATATATATGTAGACCAAATCATTTGCTTGATTTAAAATACCCATTATTATGGAATTCTACATATTCAACACCGTCAGTATTGACAAAATTAAAAAAAATATATATATATATTTATTTATTTATCACTTTACATAATGTACCTATATGAAATTTTTTAATCGACTGATTTCTGTACACCGTTTGGTTACAATCAAACAATTTATGTTCGTGCGTTTGCTGTGGCAGGACTAAATGCATGGAATAAGCACCCACATACCCTAAAACAGTCCAAAAATATATATCTCCCTTTAGAAAAAATCTGAAAAAACACATTTTTCACAAATCATACCGGAGCCAAAATATAAATTTTCGGCGCCCTTGAGTTGAGATAACCACGAAAACAATATGAAAACAAATAATCCAAAAAAAGAAATATTACATTTAGACTATTACAATAAAAATTAAAAAAATAAAATACATAATAGCTGAAAAAAATGGTAGGGAAAGGACAAGGAGAAGTAATCGGAATCAGGTGTCTAGGGATAAATATTCCTTCATTAGTTTTTTCTTGAAAATACAAAGTGAGTGACGCAATATACGGACGTGAATATTCCACTTTCTCGCTGATTGTTCTTGATAAATTCTGTATTATGGATGATAATAATAATAATAATAATAAGTATGTAATTTCTATAGCGCCGTTTAATGATTTAAAATAATTCCAAGATAGGGATGGATAGTGTTGTACGTTCTGCAGATCGGAGTGCAAGTTTATTCTGGTCCGTATAACATAATTTACTAGACCTTAGAATACAACACAGATCATTTTAAACGCGAAAATTTTCAACATAAAAAATAATAAATAGTGTTAAAAATAAAACCTAAAACTACCTAAAGAATATGTTGAGAAATACAATTCATTTGAAAAATCGAATACATTATAAACTTATATTTAACCTCAAATGACAAAGGTGTTGATAACATTATCCTGCCACCAATTTCAATTCAATTTATACTAGTTGCACGTAACACATGAGATCCAACTGTCGATAGCGATAGTATGTATAGTTGAAGAATAAGTACCAAACTATAAACCCATATAATCCAAATTATTTAATATTTTAAGATATTGGGTTTTCTATACAACACATGTACCTAGGTATGTATGTCAAGATAGGATAGTAAAGAAGTCAGTCCTTTGATCCTACCCAGAAAATGAAAATAGCATGATGGTATATATGTATGTTTGGAGATTTAAGTATCAAACTATTAAGTCTTCTTAGATATTGTGTGTAGGCGACTGCCATACAAATTGTATGAAGCGATGTCGTCACTTAATTCAATTTTTTTAAAAATTGTTAAAAAAAATTTGAGATGTGCTAATACAATTTTTATGTTTTTTAATATTAAATGATCTAGTTGGGGTGTTTCGGCTTTTTTCGATATTTTTAAAAAAAATTGGTAATATAGACAGTTAAACTTATAAATTTATCATAAAAAAAATATTTTTCTTAATAAAAATGTTTAAGAATTCCTGGAATTTTTTCGAAAAAACTAATTTGAGATTTTGTATTTGTCTATGTTCATACCAATTTTCAGCAATCTAGCTTTTATGGTTTCTGAGATATATGGAAAAATAAACCAAAAATTCAAAAGTTGATAACCCCTGATTGAAACAAAAATTCGCAATTCTGAGTATAAAAGTTTTGTAGACCTATAACTGTTTATATATTCTGAAATTTTGGGCTCTGTAAATTTAGCGGATCAAAAGTTATAAGGGGGTGGGGAACACACAGAGACACACACACACCCACACTCACACACACCCTCACACACACACACACACACACACACACACACACACACACACACACACACACACACACACACACACACACACACACACACACACTCACGCACGCACGCACGCACACACAAAACTCACATAAAATGTTCTACTCCGAATTTTGAGTAAATCCATGTATGGGAACATATATGCTGCGAAGCCTCTAAGTTGGTGTTTTTAGCATGCAAAAAGTCCACTACGCCATACAAAATGTTCCTTCGTACACGCATCTTGGATTTAAATTGCTTCTTCCTTCAAAAAAATTCATTCTCTTGAACGAATCGACAGTTGGATTAATTTTTTAATTGACACTTCCATTTGACACATTTCTTAATGTTATTCTGAAAAACCAATTTACACACATTAACTAAAAGTTTCAATTAATTTGGGAGGTGCTTTAAAGTATTCGTAGAAGATCTTGTTGACCTCAAAGTGAGGAAACAGCCATAATGTGATTCTTCAGCGCCCAATATATTAGGAGAACCAAAATAAATCAAAGAGAAAACATTGCTCCATAAAACAAAATTCAATTTATCGTGGTCTCATAATTCATTGTTACGACTTACATTTGAGGATCACACTCGAAAAGTTATAATTAGTCGCTGTACAATCATTTCAGGTATTACTTCCACTAGGTTTCCACCTGCAAACATATTTATGCATGTATGTATATACTCAGAGAACTCAATGCTACAATTTTATTCTCAAGCATTCAACACAAAATAAATCAGGGCTTAAAATGGCCCAAATTTTTATGGAAGCCTGAAAGTTATAGTTATCTAGAAAATTAAAACTTTTGACTTCGGAGTCCAGTCCACAAATTTCACAATAATTAAGAGCTTCATTTAAGAAATGATGTTTAAGGAACGTCATAATAATTTCTCGTGAAAACAGTTTTTATTTGTATAATATAACTGTAAAAATTAACATGATGAGTCGAGCCAGCTTGAGATGGCTGCACGATGAGCTTACCAATTGGAGAAGACAGTCGATCTGAAGAGATAAGATGATTTATTGAGAAGGCCGGGGTCACCAATTATGATCATGGGATGGGATGATGGTTCAAGATAGAGAACCGGTCATGAAGGAGATAATTAAGGAGACCGAAATAGAAGTAAAAGAGGATGAGAAAAACAATTTATTTCAATAGGCCATTGTTTCCAATCCAAAGAAGCAAGTATATTGCCAGAGAAATTATTTTGAATAATTTTTTACACTTCCCGGAATTCAACCAGGACATCTGCTCAAAAGTCAAATAACATATTTTTCACACAATTTTTCAACCGTTGGCCTCTCATGGACCCCCACTTTGGTCTAGAGAAGAAAGAACCCTTGCCATCCCACCTCACGTTACAGAATATTATTCATCCTCCTTCACTATTCATGCTGCCCGGCAGTGGAACAATTTAGCATTTGATATTGGAACTGCCACATCACTTCCATCCCTTCCATTCCTTTTGATCACTTTCCATCCCTTTTGATCGGTCCTCATCCTCTCCCTTCCCTTTCGGATTTTCCTCTCCTTTCTGAATTTGTGTAATTTCTCACTTTTTGTTTTGCTGTCTTACACTGGTTGTGTTATTGTGTTATTATGTATATGCCAAAACTATGTTATGTACTTTTGATCTCAGATGGTTGACTAGATGAAATTGCCTCCAGGCAATAAGTCCGCCATTTGTACTATGTAATTTTATGTATGTACAAAAAAGTGTTAATAAATAAATTAACATAAAATTAACACTAATATGAAATAAGAATAAACATTACAAAATACAAGAAAATGATTTCGGAAGTAGAGTTGAAGTTAATCATTAATTTGTTAAATTATTATAACAATCGCAAGTTTTAATCAAGACCCTGAACTAGAATTTATATTTTCCGTATTAGGCATACCGAATATGAATGTAATGAGCACAAACATCTTACATAGTTGCAAAATCAAATACATATTCTCTAGTGCTACGAAAGAAGGACTAGATTTCTTTTAGAGTGAACAAAAAAAAATCACCTTGACGATAGCCAACCTTCGATTGAAGACGGCACTTAAGCATCGGAAGAACTTCAAATCAACCATGAAATAAAACAGTTTTCGGATGTAAAATTTCGGGGGAGGTCTAAATAATCCACCGTAGGAAACACCGAAGAGTTTGCTATTAAGGTAAGTGGAGATATATAAGTAATTTTATCTTATTTCCTGCGGGATTAACACATTCTCCGAATTCCCCTTTATGATCACTCTGGGTGGTATGAGAAGACCCCGCAAGACACATTTTTCCATATCTGTGAATAACTTATCTTGAGAAAGTGTCTGTGTTAAAGTACCTACCATCGTATCCCCTCATACCTTTAAGAAGTAATCATTCGTATATCACTTTATATTTATTATATCAACATAATGCTTGTTTTTCAATTTTACAAGTCACTATCTAGTTTATTAACCTGTCTACGCCAGACACTACACCGCGTTGTCTTGTTATTTAAAATGGTTTTTAAAATATGGCATTCTGAATTCAATTTATTTATTTATTTAAAATCCTTTGCAAGTATAATAATATCAGAAGTAGGTACAATATAACTTTTTACAGTAGTAAATAAAATGTATAGGTTAAAAGTTAAAGTTTAAATTTAAGTCATAAGTGTATACATATATTTATTTTAATTTGTGGATTTGGCTACTCTACTAGGCTATGCCTGTCCCAGATATTTAGATATTTTATTTAAAATTAATGAACAAATATACCACTAGTATTTTCCCACAAAATTTGATATTAATGTCCGAACGTTTTGCCGAGGTGATTCGGCATTATCAAGGTCTAAAATAAAACTTACCAATTTAATCAAAAATCATCCTATTACAGCGTTGCCACCTGCGTGGGTGGAGATTCGGTGATTTATGGATCAGAGAGATCATCGAGGGAAGTCAACCGGTTGGCCACCACCAGTGAGTCTCGAGCTCACAAGGTTGGTCGCTTGGAAACTTCCATCCCTGTTTCACCTTTTCGAACATTCTATTTATACAGTCCACTATTTCCATCAGCAAAACCCTTCCAACCGAGGTGGGGCAATTTTGCCACGAAACATTGATTTATCGAAGCGTTAACAATAAGAGTCGTTGTTAATTTTCCAGATTAAGGATTTTCGTCGATATTGAATACCTATTTGGTATTTTGCTGTGAGAACCAATAGTTCAGCAATGAGGTTCACCACTCATTCTGAATGTAATGCCTTTTTAATGTGAGGCTACTCCACATTATAGGTACTAGTATTTTGATTTATAAAACGTAACATTTTTCATTCTGTATTTATTTTATTTTTTTTTGCTTAATTTTTTTCTATATATATTTCTTTTTCTTAATATATATTGTACTATGAAAAATGTTTTTGTTTATTTAAGACGATGTGTTTATGTTATGTTTTTGTTGTTTTTTTTTTAATGTAAATATTTTTGCTTAATCGTCAATAATAATAAATAAGTTAAAAATTTCAAAGTTTTTTCGTTAACACAGTGGAAGTTCATAGTTAGGTGTAAATAAAATATTTATAAAAATAAATAAAAACACACAGTTTTAATCCACAAAAGAGTATGACTTTAATGAGCCTTATTAGGCTCATTAAAGTCATACTCCTTTTGTGGATTAAAACTGTGTTTTTTTATTTATTTTTATAAATATTTTATTTATAAATAAGTTATAGGATTTGCCATGATGGTATGAATGAATGGTGTTTGAGGAACTGGTGTACTAACTGTATTTGGTATAAAACTAACCCCCAATTAATTTTGTTAATCTAATGCCTATGACATCAATACTACATACAATCGTTTATCAAAATGAACATTTTTCCTTACTTGAGGTACCGTGGTGTCACCACATCCCCTCTGCCCGCGATAGAGAATGTCCGCGGTTAAGACTCTGAGACCTCTGTGTGCCGTGGCGATGGTGATGGTGATGCTTGCCACCGTGCTGAAACAAAAATAATTAATAACGATTACATTTTGTCACTATTTGATATAGTAATTAGTTGCCATTGTCACCATTTGAAATTTTAACTATTTTATATTGTCACTATCCAACATTCTCACTATTTGATATTGCGACGATTTGATTACGTCACCATTTGATATTGTTAACTTTTGACATTGTCACCATTTGAAATTGTTACCTTTTGACATTTTCACCATTTGATATTGCAACTATTTATCATTCTCACTATTTGATATTGCGACAATTTTATTTCGTGGCCAATGGATATTGTTACCTTTTGACATTGTAACTATTTAACATTCTCACTATTTGATGTTGTGACAATTTGATTTCGTCACCATTTTATATTGTTACCTTTTGACATTGTCACCATTTGATATTGTAACTATTTAACATTCTCACTATTTGATATTGCGAAAATTTTATTCCGTCACCATTTGATATTGTTACCTTTTGACACTGTCACCATTTGACATTGTAACATTTTGACATTGTCACCATTTGACTTGTAACTATTTGCTATTTTCACTATTTAACATTTTCACTATTTGATATTGCGACAGTTTGATGTCGTCACCATTTGATATTGTTATATTTTAGCATTCTGAATTTTTTTCTGTTGTGACCATTTCATATTGTCACTTATATTCTTATTTATTGATATTGTAAACATTTGATATTGTAGCCATTTAGCATAGTCACTTTTTATCGTTGTTTATTTTATTAAAGTTTTATTTATTTACATTTTTTTAAACAATAAGTATTCTTGCACTAAACTGCAAAAGCAGTTTAACAGGGCTAGCTCTCTCGTACACTTATTTAAATTTGATAATGTAACAAAAAATAATTATAAACAAACAAAAATTAAAAACTAGCAATACAATATAACAATAATTAAAACCATTAACACAATATAACAAAGAAAACATACAAACTTATATATAAAATTCTTTTAACATTTTTTTTGTTTTTGTTATACTACAAGGCTTTGTCGTAATTATATGTTTTATCTGTAAAATTGACAGTTTGATATTGCTATATAATAATAAACGGTCAAAAAATTCTTAATTCATAACTCTTTATCCAACATAACAAAATATAATTAATAATAACAATGAAAATACAATTTAAAAAGTTGAGAAGATTATTTGCACAACCACATAGAAATATATTTTTTTTTTTATTAATAATGCAAAAATATTGTTTAAGTAGTAAATAAATTCCAAACAATATTTTTTGACATGTATATCTACCCAATATTATTTTATTATTTGTTTTTTTTTTATTTCACTTATACAATAAATATAATTCTTCACTTTTTGTATAAACTTCAACGATTATGGACAATTTACAATATAATATTCGACTGATAGGTATGGAAAATCAATAAATATAATGTGCCATCATGCATCGCAAAGTTTATGTACATAACTTTATAAGGAAATCATTTTACGCGATATCAAAATGAGATATCATCATTTCATGTCAATATTCTCCGTCATAATATGCTAGAACGATGATACCTAATGATAAAAGCCACGAACTAATATATTTGGGTCATCTCGTCGTATATTTTATACCTTCAAAGTAGGATCATAAAAATATTGACAAGTCACTTTTCAAATTGAAGGTTCATTCAGTGTTCATGAAAGCAGTTTTATAAGGAATACACACATGCCATGTCCCTGACGAGCTACGCAGATAAAACATTCACGGATTTCATTACATTCATACATCGTCAGACATGCTCGCTTATCGTTCAACCTTCTCAAGTTTTGTCGTGCCATCCCTTTTTAGGGCAGTCTTCGCTATTTACTTCATCCCTATTACCATAATATATGATTTTGGTCAAACGTTTATATATGTATGTCATTATTGAAACGTATGGTATCTGTTTCTCTGTGTCTACCTAATAAAAAAGCTATCATAACGATATTTTGAAATAGTAAATTTAGGTAAGTGCTAACAATAAAAATAGTGCAAATCCTTTACTGTATACTACTTTCTCGTTCTAGTTTCCGGAGAACACTCTTATCCGCAGGTGAATTATATCTAGCTGTCTATGGGAGCTGTTAAATATTTCTAGAAGTATTTGCACCATTAAACTACGTTTTAGACTACGATGGATGGATGGAGTCGAGAGAGACCTTTAGATAGCAGGTGTGCAGAATTGGAGAGAAATGGCCTTGGACAGAGTGCAATGGAGACGATTCCTTGAGGAGGCCAAGGCCCATCATGGGCTGTAGAGCCACCGATGATCGACCAGTATTTTGCACCATTGTTTTTGGAAGTATAGACTAGCACCAAGCCACCAAGAAAATAATACCTTATATATGTCATTGAGAATGAATGATGAAATTCTGATAAATAAAATATACAAGATAATCAGGAGTGGAAGAAAGGAAACGACACCAGATTCTTCAGACTCTGGAAATGACTCCAAAAATAAGATTGAAATTGAATTTTGGAAACGTCAAAATAACATAAGTATCTGAGATGACGCATGGCTGCAAATGAGAAAAACGAAAATTAACTGACTTCAACTTCACGGTCTTAAACTACAGTGTCAGCCTTATCTTTGGGTTCAGATTTATTATTGGTCTTTTAATATTGCAATAAATAAATTTGTAATGTGGGGAACATATAAAATGTTCACGAGCCAATTTCACGTTGGGGAATTGTGTTCTGTAGAATGAACCTATATGTAGGTAATGAAATGGTTTAATATGCCACCACCACCAAGCAAATGGAATTAAAAACTAACGAACAGTGTTCCTTGTAAGATTTATTTCAGATAGCGGTACTTTACTGATGCTGGGACCAGACTATAAAGGCGAAAGAACACACAGAATATTTCAATCGATACGATCAATCAATTTCAATTTAATATATATTATCAGTTCAGTATCAGGGTATAATATCGTGCTGTTTGCCTACCAGAGTAAGTGAGACATACCCTACAATATGTATTGCCCCTCCAAACATCTGAAGTAAGGAAGATGCAGACTCTGAAAGAAAGAAGAAAGAAACGCACCCAAGATATCCTGTGTTTGGTCACATGCCTCCGATGATAAGATTAACGACATTACCCCTTCAGGTACTGCCAGAAAGGACAAGGCAAGAACACTGGATTGAACAGTACAGTGGAGGAGGTGGGGAATGGGACGAGAAGAAGATGTATCTTAGGATTGCGGGGAGTTCCAAGATGAAACATGGTACAGGGATGTAACGAGGAAAACTTGGTTTTGCAAATGACGTTGCAATTGCTGCTGAAACATATTGGAGTGCAAAGCCTAATATATATGTCCAGATACGTTAAATAAGTATTAGAGTATTTATGATTTCAAATTTCTGATATAAACATATTGGGATGGTTTAGCCACATAGGGAGAATCACTGAATGAAGAACGTCTGACGAAGAAAACATACAAAGCTATCTAAAATATACAGGGATGGTGGAGTGAGAGGTAGCAGTCGAAACAACAAATGGCTCTATCATAAGCAACAGATGAACATGTATTTGACGATTGAAAAATATGGCGTTCAGTTTTTCTCTTCCTACCACAATAGGTACATAATTATGATGATTTGTACGAATGTAATTTTCTGATTTATGTTCCACGAAGATTTATTTCCATTCAATGGACTGTCGTATTGGCTGATGAGGCCTTTCTCAGTTTATAAGAACCAAATTAGCTGAAACGATTTTTGTGTGAAAGTTAAATCCAAAAATGAAGCTCTGAAGTATCAGTTCTGTCAAAATTGATAAAATAAAAATAATTGTGTTATTTCAAAACATTCTAAATAGTTTGTTAAAATTGTAATTTTTTGATATACGAACGTACATATTTTAGCTTATTTCAAAATTGTTCTTTTCTTTATTTTTTATTTATTTGTTTTTTGTATAGTATATAGTAACTTAAATCATTTTTAAAATAAAATAATTATAAATAATTTTTAGATATAAAAAGTAAATATAAGTTATAAGTTACGTATGTATAGACATAAAAAGTAAATATAAGTTATGAAGTTATGTTGTTAATTACCAATTGTTAACAAAGATCTGCTGAAAATGATACTTTTGTTAATTCCAAATCCGATAGTTTTTCCAAGGGGTGAGAAACAGTCGATTTTCGTTTCAATACATAGGTTACTGTTATAAACAAATGACATTATGAATTTCAACTTAAGCTTTAGAAGTACATCGATTGTTTATAATCAAAATATATGTGTGTGGAGTTCATTCATAAAATTTCGCTTGAGTGAGACACCAAAAATTATTGACGAATTGAAAAAAAGTTAACTGAAAATTGTCACGCTACGTATCGTGATTTGATAAAATAAAAATAATATCTGGGGTAAGTCATGTTACGTTGTAATATAACTCAGCGCCGAAAATCAAAAAATCAAATGTTGTTTCTGTAAGACATAATATTTCGTTTTTAAGCAAAAATATTTCAATAGCAGTTCAAGACCAAGGGCGGAGCGATCGACACATGACGTGTCGCAGGTGCATAATTAAATTACGCCAAACCAATTATTATTTTTTTTTTCACATGAAAATTGAACAAGAAGAAGAAAATTGGTTGTACAGAAAAAAAAATTGATAAAAACATGTAGCGGGTGCAACCAGCCGAGTTGACCACCCACTTCAAGGAGTAGGGGGACGTCAGCCGGCTATTTAAGGTCCTGCACATCACGTTCCCGTCGTTCAGTTTAACCAAGGCCAGCGGTAGATCGTCACTCTGCTCGACTCACATTTCGATTCCGCGCATTCATCGATCTATTTTATTTAAATTATTTAATAGTCAATTATTGAAGTATATACCAATCTTGAATTATAATTAGAGTCAAACTATCAAATAAACACGTAAGTCAAATTCAAACTATTTTAATACCTGTCTGTAATATCAATTAATTTATATTTCATATGATAAATTTATATATGTTTTATGGTGTGGCGTGGGTACCCCATTCTGCTGTGTAACGTTCTTTAATTAGCTTGCAACTAATTACCGAGTTACGCACGGCAGGATCGAGTACACACGCGACATCATTTCGCGTTGGATTTGGGGAACAGGCGACAGGTTACCACCTAGTGCCTTTCTAGACCGGAGCACCCTTCTGTAAATAAATAAATTAACATTAAAATCCAATTCCCAACCTAGCGCGAAAACATATTATGTAATACATGTATTTAAATATTGGTTGTGAAGCTGTGCTCCTGAAAAATAACTCCTATTTGCATAGCCTCGACAGTTTACGAATATTAGCGAAGATTAACGAACTCCATACTAGCGTCTACAATCCGCATCAACCATTCCGCATTGTTTCGGGTTGGCTCTCTGATTGGTTGAGATCTCATAGTATTAAGTCAAATGAGCTGTGAAATTTTATATTAATTGCGAATAATTTAAAAAAATATAAATTTAATTAATAATAATTTACATATAATTCAATTTATAAAGCAACTCGCTAATTATAAACAAACTTAAACCTAACCTAAGAATGCAGAAAAGAAGAGCTGGGACTAGACGCTACTCTAGCCCATTGCCGCTCGGGCAAACGAATCAAATACATACATGCGTCAACCGTCTAACGGAATACAGTGTCGCGTTTATTTAAGTTTTATTTGTTCCGATCCTTAACATCACGAACATCTGAATTATTATAAAATTAATTTTAATATTCATAAGAATATACTAATGTTGATCATGTAGGTAAGATATATTTTATTTGAAACCCTTTCATCATTTTAAATTGATAACCTAATTTTGAAATGACTGACTTTGCAATATCGTATTTGGAGGTGGGTGTATAAATAATAAATCTTTTGGAAACGCATATATAATCTTATCCTTGTGATAAATAATCCTTTAATTGTTGGTTAGAATATATTATTGTCCAACACTTATGTGTTATAAAAAAAATGTTTCAAACAAATAATGTTGATGAACCTGCTATATTACATATATACAATATACATCGTATTATTATAAAATCGATAGTTAAATCAGATAATCACCATATTATTCTATAAAGCTAGGAAGATAAAGAGATTGCAAGGACAATGGATATATTTCCGTATTAAGGCGAAATCCTACGCCAGAAAAACTGATGACAAACGATGTTTTAATACCGTCATACACAGAATGTTCTTTTTCAAGATTTTTCCTTGAATTGTTTTATAAGATTCAGTTTCATCGTGGTTAAATAAGTATTTATTATCGCATCAAAAATTATAATCGTGCATCCAAACGCAACATTATTTAGGAATGTTGGGCATCTATTGTTATTTTACTCTATTAAGTTTCTCATAGGATGGAAAGGGTTTAGCTGGGTGATAATTTTCATATACAAAGCCTTAATGTTTGAGCAAAAGTACCAAGTTTTAGTAATTCGCTTTTCACAATAAGCTCCCTAGCAGACCGCCATATTTGAGATTCCGTTGAAACTCATATCATGTTCTCTTAATCTAACAATATATAATATATGCGCAAACATTGGAATTTTTTCCCTGTCGGGAGTCAAAGATATTTTTTAACAGATTTTTAATTATCTCAATAGAGACGAAGTCTTACTTCGTATCTATTGAGATAATTAAAAATCTGTTGAAAAATATCTTTGACTCCCGACAGGGAAAAAAAATCCAATGTTTGCGCATATGCAATAATGAAAATATTCGATTACTTACACATTGGTACAAGTAGGTAAATAAGACAAAAATTACCTTATAAGCCTGGCGCAATTCAGGGGTGACTTCTATGCGAATAAAGCATTGTTACCTCAGATATAAGAATTGTAGCTTTCATTATTTACAAAAAACCAATTCTCTCAATAGATGGCGTTACAACAAAATAAATAAAAAAATAATAAGATTGCTGTTGATAATTTCACCCATAGATGGCTGTAGTAAAAATTCCTTATTTTCAAGCGAAAAGAATTTCAGTATTACCATATATAGAACTTTCAAAATTGAATTGATAGGGATCTCATTAAAAAGGCATAATTGGTGAACGTTGCGCAAGCGCATAAAGTGATCACGTAGACCAGCCGATGACAGGTCGTAAGCCCTGTAGGTGCCTTGATTTCCCGGTTCTCCTACAATAAATATTCCAACTTCGTCTCTATTGAGTTAATTAAAAATCTGTTAAAAAATATATAATAGTTTCTTAATATATTTATCAAAATTGAGAGACTTCCTTTGCTAGGATATGTTAATTTGGTAGAAAACCGGCCTTCGTGGCTCAGTTGGTTCGGTATTTGACTGCTGATCCAAGGGTCCCGGGTTCGATTCCCGGTAGAGACACATTTTTTAATTGTGTTTTCAGTCTGGATCTGTGAAACGATAAATATAATATAAGTCTCCAGAATGTGGCAATTTGTTATTGGGTGGTTGTTAAATAATGATTTGACATAGCACCTTTTAGTTACCAGAGAAGCTACATAAAATAAAACAATTTACATAACTTGCCGTTTGACAATATACCTGAATGTCAAAGTATTCCTAAAATTAGATAGATTGATAAATTATATCCAGACAGATCTTCAATCCTTGCCATAATTAATTATATATCATAATAACAAGTGGTGTACCGAAATAATGAATGGAACTTTTATTTTTTAAAGAATTACTTTGTTTACTGTCACATGTTTTGCTTATGGGGATTTTATCAACCTTACTTAAGTAAGTCACAAAAAAATACACAGTATTGTGATGACAAAGAGAGAGGATGGCCACGACCCTCAATAAATGAGGAATACGACACTGATGATGAAGTAAGTCAAAGTAACTTGAAAACTCCTGAAGTGGGTTGCCCATCAACAATCCAATGGATATGTCATAAATTCGGACATCCAGCACTACTTGTTACTATCGCCGAAGGAATGACGAAGGGCAGAAACCAGAAAAGTCGCCTTAGAGACTGTTATATGGACCAAGTAAATAGTGATGTGCGCTGTAGCAGCCAGCAAGAGATGAAGAGGCTGGCGGATAACAGAAATATGTGATGAGATGAAGTGCTTGGTGCAAACCAATCCTAGGATTGTTAACTAACTCACAAATTTTGGAATTTTTTTATCAACTTTTTATAGAAACAGAACAATTGTGTATTGATCTTTCATCGTCATCATACTTTATTAAAATATATAATTCACACAGTGATGCCATTCATTCCTTAGTCGAACCCTACTTCATACTTTTTCCATTTATTTCAGCTTATTTCTTCGTTCATAATATTCGACGTCCAACATCTTTAATCTTCCAGATTAAAACAAAGATACACGTTTTCGGAGCGGAATTAAAATGCAATTAAAGGGAAATAAAAATAATAATCTGATAAGAAACATAAAGCAAAGGCAATAATTCGAAAAAGACCATCAGATCCAAAACTTTTGGCCGAAAGTAATTAAATTGGTCTTTGCCCAATTCGTGACGCCAATATCGAGGCCGGTACAAGGTTCAACTTCTAATCAACTTTTAATTAATTACAAGCTTTATACAACGCACTTTCACACATTACACTCACCACTAGCACACATAATACTCACAACTCTACACTTTATAACTCACACACTCAGGTTCAAACTAAAATAATCGAATCATGGCCGTTAGAACTATGTACTAACATAAATAGCAAACCCGATCTTTCCAACATTAATTTATTAACGAACATACATAATATCATCGCGCTGTTTCTTCTTTTAAGCATGGCATTAATAAATGAATGCTGAATATTCCTTTTCAACATTTTTTTTCTTCGTCAACTTACTATAGTTTCATACGTTCAAGATCCAATTGATATAATTGTCTCAGGCATTGCGCGGTCAGTTTCTTCGTGTGATTCAAATATTTTCTGGCTTGCTTACTTGATTGTCTTTCAATGAATTAATAAAAAATACCTGGCATTCTCAATTATTATCTTTTCGAATCGATTTACCACCAATTCGTTTAATAGATCTTATATCTACCCCTTTTTAACCAACTTCCAAGAACGTTTTAGAATGTTCAGCGTTTTTATACTGCGCTGTCAGATTTCGATGATTTTTCTTTCAAAAGAAAGGGGTATCTTCGTTTTGGTCCCAATTAACTGAGGTGAAGATACGATCATGACCACAGTGAAATGTTCATATCTTTAAAAAGTTCAAAATCTTGAATTTTCACTTCAGCGATTCATTACTATATTTTCCGACTTGAATAATTTATTTTTCAATAAGAGGGTAGTGCTTCAAAAGTGAGCACACATAAGTTTCATCGAGTTCTGATGATGGGCTCATGAGGAAAAATCATTAAACTCTACAATTTCCAAAGCCGTCTGCAATCTGTATAACGCGTATTATTGTATAGGCAAATTGTACGAAAGATATTATCTTTAAGCATTTTCATGTATCAGACGACACATCTTGTATAGAGTTTATTTAATTTTGATATCTTCAAGATTGGTCCATTTATTTTATTCAAAATAATCTATATTTTAAACTATAATAGTGAATGAAATCGAGCCTAGATTGATGAAGTTTTCGAACAATAGACACGGATTACGATACATAATGCTTAGGTAAGTAATTGTTTTAATCCAGCAGTTTTGGAACGGGGTTAACCAAGTATCGACAACTAACACAACCAGAGAAATTAAACCAAGGGTAAAAGTTTTGCTTACGAACATGGGCGTGGTAATAAATAACCCTTCAGATACTCCTGCCTACGTTTCATTCATACGAGAAATCGATTCCAGTTTGAACTTTTCTATCGCTGATAATTTCTTCACTCGTAATTATTCCTCAAGGTATGTGAAAATATTTTTAATCTCCGCATCTAATTTATAGTGGATTGTTATGATTTTGCAAGTTTGCAGAATATTTTCATCTTTTGAATACTATGAGTATCATAGTGATATGCTTGTGTGTATCACTACAGCATAGGTAATATGAAATCTTGTGTCCTCTATTCGGCCATTATTATGAAATCAATCGACTTCGTATCGATATCATCGCTATTTGAATTAATCTCACGAGTACGATTTGGTTTTAATTTTGGTAAAAATAAAACATTTGTCGAAAATTGTTTTTATAAAATTATCTACATTCAATCTTTGATAACTTTTGTTGAACCAACTATTTTCAAAAATTATAATATGTTAAATCAAGTGTACAAAAGTGGTTTCATTCCTATAAGGCAATCTCTTTTATCCAAACTAATAGACATAAAACCTCAAGTAAATTAGTAATAATTAAATATTGAAACGATTTTAAGTTCTGTGATCCTAGATCCTAGAGTTTTTGCCTTGTCCGAAATCCTTGAGGCAGACCAATTTTGGGTTGGTGTGAGATTCTGAGCAATTTGATCTAGTAACAAATAATTGAAACTGTTGAAGAATACATCTATCTACCTTGGACATAAGTTAAGAATGGGAAAATAAAACCAGGTGGCAGAAATACCCAGAAGACTTGGACTTGATGGGCAGCCTTCGGAAAGTTCAGTCATATATGAGAAACAAGGATATCCCCATTATTTTAAAAAGGAAAACCTACGAAACATGCATCTTGCATATGATGACATATGATGACATATGGTTTGAAAACAATGTTTCTGAAAATAAATAATATCCACAAATTGAAATGCGAGCAACAATCCATGGAGCGGCAAATGTTGGGCATAAGTCTGAGTGATAGAATCACAAATACAGAAATCAGACAAATGTTGGGCATAAGTCTGAGTGATAGAATCACAAATACAGAAATCAGACAAATGTTGGGCATAAGTCTGAGTGATAGAATCACAAATACAGAAATCAGACAAATGTTGGGCATAAGTCTGAGTGATAGAATCACAAATACAGAAATCAGACAAATGTTGGGCATAAGTCTGAGTGATAGAATCACAAATACAGAAATCAGACAAATGTTGGGCATAAGTCTGAGTGATAGAATCACAAATACAGAAATCAGACAAATGTTGGGCATAAGTCTGAGTGATAGAATCACAAATACAGAAATCAGACAAATGTTGGGCATAAGTCTGAGTGATAGAATCACAAATACAGAAATCAGACAAATGTTGGGCATAAGTCTGAGTGATAGAATCACAAATACAGAAATCAGACAATTGTTGGGCATAAGTCTGAGTGATAGAATCACAAATACAGAAATCAGACGCCGAACAAAAGTCGCCTATATCATGGATCGGATCGCAAAATTTAAATGGCAATGAGCAGGACACGTAGCCAGACAGCCAAATTCAAGATGGACTTTCAAAGTCTTAAAGTGGAGGCCATGGGAAAACAAAAGGGGTGTCGGTCGGCCACAGAAGAGATGGGCCGACGATATTTTTGTGGTCGTCGGAAAATAATGGAGACAGATGGAAAAGGCCTACATCCAGCAGTGGAGGGAAGGCTAGGAAGAAGAGAAGAAGAAGAAGAAATATTGTAACCTGTTTACAAAAATAACGACACTTAAATAAATTATATTAAATTAAATATATTTGAACTATTCTTTAACTATTTCTTAAATATTAATTGAAACGGCGAATAACCTTAGAGGTCACTGCAAATAAATGAGTGTATATTACATGACCTTTTTCAAAGTAGGGCATAATAAAATAGCATGCTATTCATAATAATATCTTATGATATTCAATTACATAAGTATTTGACATATCGACAAGTCAGATCACGTAAAAATACTCGTTCGTATTTATTAAGAAATATTGATAGACTACGTAATACGTATGTACCTATAGTGAGGCTGTGTGTTTGTGTGTTGTGAGGTTGTATGCTTGTGTTGTTGTTTGCAAATATTAAAAATGATACCTGTAGATACTTCTCCTGACTACTGCTTGAAGTTTTTTGTATGTTGTTGATTTATGTAAAGATGTAGCTTTAGTGGTGTGTATGTTTTTGGTATGTTTATAAACAAATAAACTTATTTTCTTGCCATATTTTTGCCATACTACAAGAATAAACGATGGACGAATTACCAAAAATAAATAAATAGGTGAAAGGAATGGAGTAAAAAACTGAGATGGCCGTTCAATAGAATGGTGTTTTATAGTGTGAATGATATTATATATAAAAGAAACAATATATGAAATCGTTGAACATTCGGCTAGTATTATAAGACGACGTAAAAGTGCTGAGGAAACCATTTTTTTGCAAAAGTAATAAAAAAACTATACTCAAAAATGCCATATTTATGGTTAATATTAATTTCTTCCGAGTAATAAGCGTGTCCTGCTAAGAAATGCAAGAAATGTTTTTAGAAACAGTTTATAATAATTTTATCCACTGCTGGGTATTGAACCAAGTAAATCAATACCAATCTATGGCAAACTGATTGAAGTGTGTTGATTTCGGTTCTGTAGTTCTATCTGCCTACCGCAATAGGGGCATGACATGATGGCTTTGTTTTTTAAATGTAAATAATATATATAATTGATATTATTCAAAGATTTTGTTGATATAATTTGTGAGCAAAACAATCTCATATTGTAATCTTAGTGTGTTCATAAACCGAAATCATAAGAAACATTTCGTTGGTCAGGTCATGGGAAATTGATCAAATGAAAAACTTTAGTTTTTCCCTCAATGGATACAAATTACACGAATGTGTATAAACACGCATTTTTTACATTACAGAAATTCCTTGAAAACATCAAATTGCGCTCCCTATTATTATTATTCTATCACGTCATCCTATACTTTATTTCTTAAAAACTGTGATAGCTCTAAGAAGCTATATCCGTTTAGAACTATATATTATTATTATAACTACTCTTCTATGGGATCAGTTAGAATTGGTTTCAAAATTTTCATTAAACTTATCCAACAGTCGATTTATCCAAGATAATTTATTTCTCTTAATAAAGCGACAGAATTAATCATAGTCTTAGAATTGTATGGAGTAGTATACCAACTATGATGTCAAAAAATCATTAACTTAGAGGCTTCGCACCATATATGTTATGTATATGGATAAACTCAGAATTCCGAGTAGAACATAGTGTTCTTGTGTGTGTGAGTGTATGTGTGGGTGTAGGGGTGTGTAGTGTATGTGTGTATATATCTCTTATAACTTTTGATGTGCTTCATGCACAGAGCCAAAACTTTTATTCTCAGAATTTCGAATTTTTGTTTCAGTTAGGGATTATTAACATTTGATTTATTTTTTTATATTTCCACATGTCTCGAAAAAATATCTAGAACGCTAAATTTGTACAATAAAGGTATATGAATACCAAAAAAAATATAAGTAACAGTCGCAAACTTTTTTTTAAAAATACTAATTTAAAAAAATTAAACCGATATTTTTTTATCAATTGAAATTTCTTTTTTTTTAACTTCTATTGATTAATGCTATAAACATTGTTTTTTCACAGAAGCTCACACATTTTAATTTTTTTTTATGTAATGTTTTTTATTTAAAATAATAATTGAGTTATTATTTTGTAATAGAGAGTTGCTGCATCAAATGAAAGCCTTAATATAATATTAATATAATTTACAATTATTATCCCGATTTTTTTTTTATTATTTTGTCTATATTTTTTTTTAAATATATAATTAGAACATATGGTAACTAAAATACATTAAAAATATATATTTTTTATAAATTCAATTCTCCCGAAAATGATTCATTATTACAGGTCCTTGGGCTTACATAATTTTGGGAGGTCATCCAATCATTTATCTCTACCATCAGCTTCATAGATGGATGACTTTCAACATAAATTCAATAGAAATAGCTATAAATCATCCACCAACATAATTATAACACACCACGTCTTCCCATCATTGTAACACAGCAGTAGGAGAATCAATATAACAGAAACAACTTTGATATATTAAAGGGTTGGTGAAAATAATTTGTAAGTATACCTATCGCTGGCACCCCTCACTTAAGCTTATATATGTAGCATGTTAAATATATCTATATCATTTTTAGCACGCAACCATTAATTGATAGCTACTTTTTTCAGTTTAAATAGACTTTAGACATATAACTTAAAGTGCATCATAGACAACCGTCTCTTCTTCTGGGTCACAATCCTAGGATTGGTCTGCACCAAACACTCGATCTTTCTACTTAACTCTATCATCCGCCAGTCTCTTCATCTCTTTGTAACTGCTACAGCGCACGTCACCGATTATCTGGTCTGTATAGTTGTTTCTGGGGCGACCTCTACAGTTCCCCCCATCAATCATTCCTTCGACGATGGTAAAAAGCAGGCGGATGTTGTGGCCTATCCAAGTTGTTCTCTGTTGGGCAATTCTTTTCATAAGTTGCTTTGTCTCTCCAACCCTACTTAGTACCTCGTCGTTGCTGATGAGTTCTGACCAGTGAACTTTAGCCATGCGTCTGTAGCACCACATTTCAAACGCGACAGACGTCCCGTTTCGCGTTGGCTGATGGTCCATGTTTCACAGCCATATAGCAGTACACTTCAGACAAGAGTCTTTATCAAATGTTTCCTAATTTTGATGGAAATATTAGGTGATTCAAAAATTGTTGATCTTTTGTTGAAGGCAAATCTTCAACAAAACAACTGTTAAAGTTTTTTAATCTTGTTTGAAGAATGTTTACCTACGATAAAAACGGGCTTCTTAAAAATGCATAAAGGGATTATTAACTTTTGAAATAGAAAAATTATACATGCTGACATATAACATAATATGGGAGAGATTTTTCTTGGCTAATTATAACTGCTTAAATTATATTTACACACAAGGGATATTAAAATGAAAATAACTTTCAAAGAATGATTGATTTTAGAGTGGATTAAAGGTAGGTGCTGACAAAAAACAGATTTATCAGATCATGATATGAATAAATCTTTCTTTTCTATTCCTTGTTCTTTTCCCATTTTTGATTTGGGGTCGGCTTTTCATATTTTTATCCTCCATGCCTCTATCTTGCACGATCGTTTAATCTATTTGTGCCTTTCTCAATTCCAATAATATGAAGCTTTAAAAAGCACACGAATTTTTATGAATGGGAAACTAGTTTAATATAAAAAAGGCAATGATTATATGTGAGGACATTTAAATATAACATTCTATTCTTTTTGATTACCTGGAGATGAACAACATGGTGTGATTAAATTTATTAATAAATAGATCCAGTAACAAAGGTTTACTAAATATAAAAAAAATTAAAAGACCCTTGGACAAAATCATTATACTTTCCTGGGTCCAAGAATATGCAACTCCTTACCTAGTGCTTGTAAAACTATGAGTATACTTGTACTAAAAAATATATATAAAAAACTGGCTTGTACACATTGGACGTAAACAATCGGAACTAAAATGTTTTAAAACGTTTCTTACCCTTTACTTTGTACCTACATCTTGATATGTTTTCTACATACATATGTTAAAAAGTGTTTTTCCATGTGATGTAGTTTGTTTCCTGTATTTTTTTCTATGTTTTCAAATGTGTACTATCTAACTTAATTTTATTTTTTAAGGGTGCAATATCTATTATTTATTTATATTTTCCTCATTCAGAACACATATTTTTTCGGAAGAAAACTATAAAATTACCAATAAATAAATTGGCTGACTTAAAACAGGAATTATTCCTAGTTAGGCAAAGGTAAATAGTGGAACACAACCTATATACCTACCACGAAACTGGGTGAATTTATTTATTTATAATTCATATATGTACTATGTTTTGTTGACTTTTTAGTTTCTTTTCTTTCTTTTTTTTACGTGCGTGTTACTGTTTAAATGAATAAATAAATAAATAAAATATTATATACTTCTTTATAGGTATTATTATTATTTTTATGTATAAATTCAAGATATTTCAATATTGTTCCATTGTAATCTGTTTTTTAAAAGGAAATAAATAATTATTATTATTATAGAGTATATAGATTAAAAATCGAAACCAAGATATATTTATTTCTTTTTCCAAAAACAACTCACATTCATTTCCTGTCAAATAACCTATAAGAAGCTATACATTTCTTCAGAATCTCTTTATTATTATATTAAAAAAATATGACATTTTATGAATACATCGTTATAAACAGAATTTCAATGATATATTGTTGATGGTGATTAATGTTGTAAGAATGTAAGACCACATTCAAATATTAAAATTTGATAAATTAATGACTAACAAAGGATCAGCGAAAGGGTCAACATAATAGATACATATATTAACGGGAGTGTAAAAGATTCTGTAGAACCATTACATACATTAAACGATTTCCTATTTGGCGTAAGCAAAGAGTAAGGTAATCCTCAAACCCATTTCTTTACATAATTTTTAATTTCATTTCAGTCCACGGATCGTCTCATATTCACTACTCTTTCTTTCTTTTTGAGAAATTAAAGTGTAATGAGGTCGAAGTTTTTTTTTTGTCAAGATATGGCGTTCGGTTATACAAATCGATCTCAACAGAGATACTGCGTCAAAGGTTATTTATAAAAAAGGTTATTATATTTTCAATTTGTTTTAATTCTAACCTTTAAAGGTGTCGTAAATGAAGATATTATCCATATACTATCCATATTCGTTTCATGATTTTCCATTAAACAAAAGTTTCACTTTTTACTCATAATCATTTAAAACACTTCTTAAACACTTGAATCACAAGAAAATAGATACACTTTAACTGTAAAATAAATATGTCATTTTGTTTGATAAAAATATTTTTTATTTCAAGTTTGATAATATTGCATAAAGATCTATCAACTCAAAAACTTAAGATTTACTGCTTTGTATTAATGTATACTAGTGATCGCTCATAGGTCAAAATTCGACCGTTATTTATTTCATTTTTAAGTTTGATGATTTATCGGACCTGGGGAGACAAGTCCGGTCAAACGGTGGAATCAAAACCCTCATGATTGCCGATATCTTAATATGTTAAAGAACTCCTTAAGATAATTATATCCATGATATGGGTTATCACGAGGGTCTTGATTCCATCGTTTGACCGGACTTTCCCCTTATCCATGATAGAAAACATCACGTATGTATTCAAGGGGTCCGAATATATTGTTTTTTTCATATTACATAGTTTAATTGTTTAAGTTGGTACAATTTATATTATTTCACAGTAGATTATGTATTTTTCTTTAGCATGTTCTGTATTTTAATTTATCATTATTTGTCATATAAAACCACTGCGTTTGATATTACATTTTGACATTGGCAGTATGAAAGTAAACAATCTATGGTTTGACGAGAAATATTTTTTTCATTTACTGTATTTGTAACACAATTTAAGCTTTTTGCATTATTCTACATATAAACTATGGCGAATCTCACATAATATTCTTATCATTTTTTTACGTTTAGTATATTGATAAATTATTATTTGATCACATGTTTGTATCTTATTATTACATATTTCATTCACATAAGTCACTCTTCAATCAATTGTTTATTTTCTATTTTTGAAATTAACGGTTATTACGGTTCATTTCCTTCGATCGCGATTTACACTCGTTTATGATAATCTGACAAAGTTACGACACTAAACAAACGCATAACAACATTATGACAGGCAAAAATAACACGCGCGTCTCGTCGCACGTGCGCGGCGTGACGTAAAGTACCATCCTAGGGAGATCTATGCCGTTCGCTCGAGATTTATTCGAGATCTATCGCGCCTAATCCGCTGTAGATCATTACACACTTGCAGAGGCGAGCGTATAGGCGGCATAGCCGATAGAAACTAAGTCAGTAAACATACGCGGGAACGAATGAATCTAGGAATACACGACGATCGATCTGGTGACCACGCGTTGTGCGTGATGGAATCGAAAAAAAGGCCAATTTCCCACGAAATATTCATGGCCAAGGAAATGAACAATTATCCTCGTAATGACAGGTAATGGATTTGTAAAACGACAGTTACAGATAACTATCAGTAAAATTATGTACCTAATTATTTTAAAGAAAGACATTAAATACAAGTAGGTATACTCAATGCTCAAACCTAAAATAACGATACCAAAATTAATTCCGATATTTTTTTAATATAAAACAAGTTAATTTAACAAGTATTATTAACAAGTCCGCCTTTTGGCTATTATAATGTTATAATAATAATAATAATGAACACTTCCTTGCACCCTGCGCAAGTGGCGAATTTATTGCCGTATGGCAATTTCTTCCAACTAACCAGTGTTTCCAGCCCAGAGAAGGAACATTAGCGTTTAAATAAATTTCTCCTCTGCTGGGAATCGAACCCAGGACGCCCGCACAGAAACCAAATTAGAATTTACATTAATATTAGAATTTACATTAAAATGACAATCGATTGATCCCGGTCAGTGTCATTTGTTATTCATTTATTTCTAGTTTTATAATCTAATCTATCTATTATAATGACTTACGTCTACGTCTTTAATTATTTATATTTACTCTCTTACATTCAATACATGTTCGGGCTTAAAAAAATGTATGTCAAACGGGTAGATCTTTAAATGCACGCCTTAAAGGACATCTTGCGTGTTTCCGTTTGAAAAAAGACACTTCGAACTATGTGTGACGCACTTACTTGAGAGTGACCATTCCTTTAATTCCCAAACCGAGATCAATCTTATACAGTTAAAAAAAAGAAAAAACATAGATAAACTTGAAATATTAGATATAAATAGAGTAAAATAGTAACATTCCTTTGATTAACGCACAAATAGATTTTAATACTTCTACACTATTGTTACCTTCAGAACAGTTAATGACGGGTTTTGCTGTTGGCCATTAAACAATATATTTACATGTACAATTTATTTTATTCTTAATTGCTGTCCTTTCAATACAATATTTATATATTCATTATTTTACTTCATTTATATGATATTGTAGCTACTTATCTACCTTAATGTCTTTTGGGTATTTTTTTTCTTAATGGTATTACCCCTTCCATCTCTATTATTTGTACCCTCGTTTTGAATGTACGAGATGCTAATATTAACTAATTTACCATTTATTTAATGTAGCTTCTCGGGCAACTAACAAGCACTATGTCAAATAATTATTTAACACGCACCCAATAACAAGTTGCCACATTCTGGAGATGATCGTCATTAGAAAACATCGCTATTGCGAAACCAACATCGGCCGTTTTAGAAAGTCTTACTAACTAATCCACAAAATCCACAAATTTAACTTATTAATTTGATGTCAAACCAAACTTTTCACAAATACTGGTCGCAGTATTCGACCGACTTAATATATTTAAACCCACGAAGTAACGATAATATGTCTTAACAAGTCCAATGACTATCTGATAGTTATATGTAAAATATTAATAACAATATTTTACAGCAAACACTCAAATTTGATTCCCATTCTTCCGGTAGGAACTTCATTTTATTTAACACAAACAAGCAATGACTAGATTATCAAACGGTTTATTTTGATGCCCTTAAAACCTATTACAATTATTAAAATTTTCAAATTAAATCATTTATGTAATATTGTTTATCCAAATTTCTGTATTCAAGGCCTGCAAAGAATGTATTGTGTTTCGTTACCTTATAGCCTTATGGCCCTTGTATACCCTGGGTGTACGAATGTACACAAAATGCACACGAAATTTCCTTGTAATGTATGAAACTCGAAAAAATATTGTAGGTATATTACCTAATATGTGATATATAACATTTTTTCGTGAAGAAAGGGTAAAATTTAGATGTTTGTTTAAGTAGCAAGAATAGTAATTAAAATATTACAATAATAAAAAAAACTCTGCCGTAGATTTTCTCATTCTCTTTCAATTGAAGTCAATCTACTCAAAAATCTACTTCATAGGCCTTGTAGTTTTTTAGTTACTTACAATAAACAATTAAAAAGGGGCTTTACTAAAACTATTTTTTCGAGAAAAGTATCAAATTCAATTTTCTAAAAACTCATGCAATAGAATAAAGATGTACATACAAACTGTTTTTTTAATACGTATCTTTTGAGGGTACTGGGGAAATTATTTTCAAAATATACTATATGGCCTACTTCTTATCAATTTCAATCCTAGGATTGGTTTGCAACAGCTATGGCTGCCTCTCTTCTACTCCACTCCGCTCTGTCCTCTGTTAGTCTCTTCATCTCCACGTAGCTATTATGGACTACTAAAGCCTCTTATAATACCATAGCAAAATTCCTATATTTATAAGTAATTGTTTATTATTATTTGCGTTTCCATACATCAGTATGTTGTTAGTTTATCATAACGGAAATAGAATAATTAAACAAAGTCTCCTCGTGCGACTCTAGTGTTATAACTTCTCTCCAAGAGAGTTGCAGAATTCTCAAAATATTGACACGTAATTTTAATCATTTACATAGATATTCACTTTGTGAAATTATTAAAGATCGTACAATGTGTAATAAATTGATTGACATATTTTCAAGACTAACACTCAAAATGAATAAATGATTGACATTACTTCCATAACGCTAATGAACGGCAGTATCTTTATAATGTATATACTAAGGGAATGTCAGAGTACAAAGTCGTTAAATTTAGATATTCCATTTATCACTTCCAGTGGCTTCATGCATCATACTTTGGAAGACAGATTCACTTTAACTGATAATAATCTTCAACTTCATGCAATCTACATTGCTTTCTTATATAAGATCATAAACCTTCGTTATTAACTATGAATTATTTTTAGCTTCAGTATCTCGTCCCTTCTTGAACTTTTAAAAATAACGAATCCTGTTTCGGGAAATTTCTTTCACCTAGGTATAGCTCAATAATTAGCTTGTTTTAGGTAATATAAAATATGTTATTTTATATTTATTTTATTTCAATAATACAACACTTTAAAAATTCAATCATACAGAAAAAGATGTGCTCTTTACTAGAGTGCAAGCACTCGTGTGTAATTTTTTTTTTTTACAATTTAATTTATGTATTTTATTTGACATTTTTTTTAAGATCTCAATAGAGATCCTAAGAATGTTATAGAAGAACCAGAAACTCAAGGCACCTACAGAGCTTACGACCTGTCATCGGCTGGTTAACGTGATCACTTTATGCGTTCCCTTGTTAATGCAGTTTGGAAAGTTCTGTATATTTGAATAATGAGTAACAGATCACCTGAAAATAGGACAATATTACTATTGCCATCTATGAAGTAACGAAGAAACCTTTTTGTAACGCCATCTATTAAGAAGTTGGTTTATTTGTAAATCGAATATTTTTTTAAATGCATATACGCAAGCATTGGATTTTTTCCCTGTCGGGAGTCAAATGATTATTATTTTTTTTCTTTTTTTACAAACTTTTTAACATCTCAATAGAGACAAAGAACCAGGAACTCGAGACACCTACAGGGCTTATGACCTTTCTGTACCTAAACAATGAAAGCAACAGTCCCCACGTAAACCAGCCGATGACATAACATAACTTTTATAACATTTCAACTTCGTCTCTATTGAGATGTTAAAAAGTTTGCCAAAAACTATAATTTGACTCTCGATAGGGAAAAAAAATCCAATGCTTGCGTATTTGCAATTAAAAAAATATTAATTCATGTAATTGCAACAATAATTTTTCATTCTCCACTATTATGTGTAGGTAGGGGAAATACGTACAAAATGACATATACGGACAAAACGAACTATTGACTTATTTCGAATTTGGCGGGTTTTATCATACCACTGACCATCGAATCGCATGTTCCAACCGGCTCCCTAAATCCTGTTATAACATGAACGTGTCAATCACAGTCATTCCGGTGTTATAACCGATATTGTGTCAGTGCATGTCACGAGTTTTTTTTCTTTACGGGAAGTTTTCTTTATAAATGATTAGTTATTCGCTTTTATGCTTATTTATTTGATTCAATTTATCTTTCTATGATATGTTGTCGCTTTCAAATAACTTTTTCCACACAAAAATTCCTCTATGTATTTTTTTTCAATTTTGTTTTTTAATAACGCTGTACGGACAAAATGACATACGAAGACAATGGGTATTATGACATACGTATGTCATTTTGTCCATAAAAGCTCAATCAAGAAGATTACCTAACTGTGGAAAATTTAATTAAGCTGTTCATTTCTTTACCGGTAATTCCTCTTTCAAATCAAGAACAGCCATCATCGTCTACTCTTGTTGTCCCTATTGAGGAGATTTCTCCTGCACCTAAAGGTCATTTTATTAGTAGACAAGGAAAACGCTAACCAAAGGCATGGCAGACCTCTTTAGATTTAACTTCCACTCCTAATATGACGGAAATTAAGTCGAAAAATAAGCCGACAGCTCCCCCGGAAAAGAGAAAATGAAACGTCACCAAAAAGATGTTTGAAGACGACAGTGAAGAAGAAAAGGTTCCACAAGATGACGAGGAAGACTGTCCATGTATTTACTGCAATGATATTTTTTCACGATCAAAGCCCAAAGAAAGCTGGTTGCTGTGCCTAATTTGTGCGCATTGGGCTCACGTTTCTTGCGCTGATGTTCCTAAAAAATGTTCCTAATGATGTTAAAAAAATAATGTTCCTAAGCAGGTGATTGTATAGTTTTTACGTATATGTCATTTTGTCCATTGTATATGGACAAAATGGATTTAAGCTAATCTCAGTTTAACTATTAATTTATTTTATTTCTGTGTTTTTATTCCCTAAATGTTAATAAGTTTCGATTAATAAAGAACCAAAGATGATTGGTGAAGAATATCACTGTTCTGTGAATTACTAATAAAGAATTATAACCCAAAAACAAAACCCTATGTCATTTTGTACGTACTTCCCCTATATGTAATAGATTTTTTATTATAAATAATAAATAATTAACACTTCTTTGCACCCTGCGCAAGTGGCGAGTTTATTTCCATATGGTAATTTCTTCAAACTAACCAGTGTTACCATCCCAGAATGCAAAAATAACGCGAGAAATGAATTTAAATAAATTTCTCCTCTGTTGGCGATCGAACCCAGGACGCCCGCACAGAAGCCAAACTGCTTACCAATTGTGTAGATATCCTCATGTAGTTATATTGTGTATCGCGTATAGCGAACAATCCCAAGCGCATAATTTTATAATAAGAAATACTTGGCTGTGAAACATTGAGCCTCTTTATAATTAAAAGGCGATTAAAATACTGTTTTATGTATTTTATGAGTCAAACAATAATCCGTTAACAAGTTTGTAAAATTATATGTTCATTTTTATTTATAATTGATTTGTTTGTTTTCATAGTAAGGCTATTAGCTTTATTTCTCTTTTTACGTTTATAAAGTATAATGTTAGATTTAAAATAAGACGAAGAAAAACCTGGATAATCTTAACAATATATCGCTCTTATCCCTGTCATGGTATATAGACCAATTTATCACGAGGAAAATGGCTTAAAGCGGTCTGATGTTTCTCAAACTTTGAATTAAATTTTACGAAGAAATCTAATTTTAATTGAATATGTCATTTAATATAATAAATTATATTCATTCTTCAGAGTCTAGGATATTTTGAAGCGTTTCTAAAATTTATTTTTTAATATATCGAGCTGTAGATTAACTTTTTGATTTTATTACGAATGTAAAACACAGTTTCAATCCACAGAAATTGAGTTAAAATTAGCCTGAGCGCTTTCGATGGTTACACCATCATCCTCGGAGGCGACAATCAAAACTAAATTATAATATAACAAAATGGCCAGTATATAGTTTGAGGTGTGGGGGGGGGTTCTTAGGGCGGGGGTGTAGTAAAGAGAAAGCGATACGTAAAAACTGTGTTTAACATTCGTAATAATTTAATTATGAACTTCCACTGTGTAAACGAAACAACATTAAACTTTATTTTTTGATTTTCTTCGCCTATTACATTTTCACCTCACCGATGTGTTCGGGAATTGTCACTTGTTTTTTTTTTTTTAGTTATCACATTGAACGATAAGACAAGTGAAAATAGTTTAGTACCAGCACAATTGGAAGCATCTGTGAGATTGTTTTTTATACAGTCCACTTATACTACAACATTAATACCCAGGTGATGGGTATTAATGTTGTAGTAAAACATATTTTCTACAAATACACTTCCTTAAAGAATTAAAAGATCAATACGTTTATTGTAAATCATTTAAAAGGTAAATATGAAATGCATAAAACGAATTCATCAAGCTTTCATTGGGAATTCGCTCATCATAAAAAATAATGAATTATATCCTTCGAACAAGTACGTAATCGGTTTATTAATGTATTTCTATTGCATATGTTTCATTTTATATAATAATAATAATGGGGAATTTCATATAGTCCCGTTTAATGATTCAAGATCATTCCTGGGTCGCTGATAGTTAAGTTATGTGCTGCTCTATGAAACAAAGCCGTTTTCAGTCCTTTATTAAAAGTTCTGTGGCTTTGAGCACTGCTGTCATCTGGAGGCAGTGCATTTCTCTTAATTAGGCAGCAAACATCAAAGCATATGTCATAGTAAGCCGCTTTGTTGACTATATGATCCAGACGACTTGAGTGTGAGATGCCTCCCAGAGAGCTCTTTTCTCTGACACAGCTCTTGAATATATTGTGGTGCTAGATTGTATAAAGCATCGTCAAACATTTTTTTGTAATCAAATCGCTATTTATATTTTATGTAAAAGGTTCATATCATGATATAATTTAACAAATCCACATTTTTAGAATCCTAGATCTGCCAAAAAATTGACAGTTGTTGTTGGGTCTTATTGTATAAAACTTAAACCGTTAATTTATTACTACGACTTGGTCTTAAATTGATTATCAAAGAGACGCTCCGAATCGGTGCAGTACCTAAGTCTTTTTATTTTATCCATAAACGAATGAATGTGATTGGAGCCTAGTTCTTGGAATACAATTAATTTATCGAATATATTTTTTTAATTGCATATACGCAAACATTGGATTTTTTTCCCTTTCGGGAAGGGGGTAAGCCCTGTCGGTGCCTGAGTTCCTGGTTTTTCTATAATATCCCAACTTCTTCTCTATTGAGATGTTACTGTCAATAAAAAAAACAATTAATTTAGTTTCCAACGGACATTTATTGGTGAAAATCTCAGGAAGGCATATCACACTCAGGTCGTCTGGATCACAGAGTTATGACTCCTCAAAGAAATTAGAAAGAGCCCACAAGACTGAATGCTTTGGTGTGAATGATAATATAAAATGAGATATCTAGGTATCCCCAGTACCCACTAAAAGCAAGAGCACTTTTTTATTTATGTTTACAATGGCAGGTAATATTACTGTCATAGTACACATTGTATCGTATATTAACATCAACTCTGGTTGGAAGTGTTGCCGTTTGGTCATAAGATTGACATGACAAAACTTAAGATAGTAAAGATAACAGAAGAACAGCAAAAATATACAGTTCATAGCTATGATAGGAAAACAAAAGGATAAGGTGAAGAAGAAAACGATTTTTTTTTATCAGAAAGATATTTTTCTTATGCCTTTCTTTGAATATGTTTGATGAGATAGCCGACATAATATCGGGACTTAGGTTATTCCTTAGCCTTGCTGATTGTACTTCAAATGAAAATCTTAAAAATTCAGTACTATGAATTGGAATAAATGGCAAATTACGTCCAGTAGATTACGGACGCCCGTGGTTTGAAAGATATTATTTTTGAGATACTGAGGTTAGTTTGGATTAGAAAGGACATTGTATAACAATGACAGGATATGTATATAACGTCGCTGTCGTATCTTGGGTCAATGAAGAAGACAACGGTAATGAGAAATGTGATCTCTACAGGAATAAAAGACTGACTAAAAACAGCTTTGTTTCGTAAAGTAGTAGGTACAAGAATAAACTGTTTGCGTCCTTGCTATGAATCTATAGATCAACGGCGCTATAAAAATTCGATTTTTTATTATTGATTCTCTGGCTTACATAGGTAATTTGTGACATGGAAATATGTAGGAGGGTGTAATGTACGAACCCAACACATTTCTCTTTGTCTGCATTTAATATTCATCTCTAGATGCAACTTGAGTACATATAGTGGGCGGACGGAAGTACTTTATTAACTGCTATAGGACACATAACTATTCCGAGGGTCCATTATATATGTAGGTACCAACATTATATTCTCCTACAATCTACTTCAGTACCACACACACAGATCTATATCTTTATTTTCTTCTTGCGAGATTATTCCATTTTATTAGACATGTTTGACACCATAGATACAAATTTAGTTTATGAATTTTAAATCTATCAGTTGTCGCAAACCAATATTAAAATGAACCAAATCGTGATGTTTATGAGCATTCTACGCGTTCAACGCAATGAGACGAATATATAGGACTGATAAAAGTTGTCACATAGCACACATAGGTACCTATATTATGCTGTCTTATTTTGTTACTTACCTACTAGTGTTAGATTCCCAGTAGGTTCATTTTTTACGGATATCTTGGTCATACCCCTAATGTTTCTCATTTAAAAAGATCTGAAGTCAATGACAGTCCACGAGTGTGAATCTTCCATTAACATTCGTCGATTGTTCTTTTTTGCACTATGGTGCCGAGATTGTTAATCCAGAGGGCTCCATGAGCTACTTTTCGTGCTATGCATTTTTTTCTTTCGTGTTACAGTTTCCATATGCAGAACGGGTGGTGGTGGAAGTAGCGAAATTTTGTTATCAGGGTGGTCAAAAGAAATTAAGAAATGGAAAGCCCGCCAGTGAATGATACTTGATGTATTAAATACAAAAAGACTAGTAAATATGCAAATATCGTAAAAGAATTGCCAAATAGAAAGTAAGTAAGTAAGTCTTAAAGTATCTAAAACCTGTAAATTTCAAGGTTTTCAGTATTCCACACTACATTCAATAACATCGAAAAATGTACCATAAGAAACGGAATATCAGGAGGGCATGTTTGACTATATACTTTGTGATCTGTTTCTTTTCACGATCGCCCTGCGACTTTTTTTCGATTCAAAAAATTCTATGTAAAAAAAAAACACATCAGCACCTGTTGAAGATAGGCTCGTACAATTATATACTAGCTACGGTGTTTGGGTGAATACTTTTTACTTTGTGAAATACATTTATAATTCACCTAAATAAATAGAGATTTGTGCCTTCTATAAATAGCACACAAGTGCTTGCTATATCTTCCAGAGCTTTAGTCTTAGAAAAGAAGGTCATAGGGTACAATCAGACGCATTTCCACATCGTAAAGAATAATAACTCTGAACTGAAATAGAAAGCTTCATGAATTATGAAATGTCTATTGATTCCAACAGTTCTATTTTTACAACGACGTATGTATGAGATATTTGAGATGAGCGGAAATTTTTTTTTTTTTATTTTTAAATTACCTCAATGTGGGCTCAAGTTTTTTTAATATTAAGGTTGTAATATGACTTGTAAAACGTACATATGCCGTATTCGATTTCTTGTGAATTTTATTTTTAATTTTAAATATCTTCAACGATACAGTGTTAGAGATCTACAAGTGGGAGAATGCAGATGACAGGTTTATGCAACATAATACATACCATCATGACTATATCTATGTGTTCATGGCATATCCTCACACAATGTGGGGTATCCAGCGAGAGGTGCGCAGGTATGAATTACCAAATCAAATATCGAAGCACAACACATGCGTATTTGCCCACACACTTAAACCTCACCTAAAAAGGCAATATTCAGAATGGGTGCTGAACCTCATTGCCGACCGCCGTGGCACAATTGGTAAGCCGTTTGGCTTCTATGCGGACATGCTGGGTTCGATTCCCAGCAGGATTCATTTCTCTCGCAAATATTGCTTTGCTGGGCTGGAAACACTGGTCAGTTGGAAGAAATTACCATTTGGTAATAAACTCGCCACTTGCGCATTATTATTGCTGAACTTTGTGAGATGTTATTTTGTGATGTTGATAGAAAATAGTGGACGCACTATTCTAAACCGGTGCCTCATATCAGCCATGTTTAAGTTCGATAAAATCTCTCATATAGTTTGAAAAGTGTAAAAAATAAATTATAGTAACTACCTACGGAATTGAAATGATGTTCCTGCCTACTTAGATCTCTAAAATTTAACGCAAAAAAAATAGCCCGAGAAAAAATACATCACAAATATATATATTTTTTTTTGCATTTTTGTAATATATTAATACTTAATGTTTTTAATTATTACTTGTATACATCAGATTGAATTATTCTCGTTTAATTGTAAAAACTTTTACATAATAGGTTTAGTTAACTCTCGGTTTTCGTACATCACAGAATCTTTCTGTTTATTTCTAGAAATGTCGCAATGACCTTTGAGTTTGTCCATAGTTTAATGCAGTTAACTTGTTGAGGTTCTGATAGATAAATCGATTGAAGTTTCGAGTGGCCAGGTGCATAGACTTTAAATTGTGATTCGATTACAGAGTTGAGGAGATTTTGACCAAAGTTTTCAGGGCAATTCATTCGAGTATTGGACCGACAAAACTTTACCTGTTACACGAGAACAAACGTTTATTCGATCCATATCAACTTATGTCATTTTTATTTACATCATGTTAACTTTAGAGCTGATAGAAATAGCGCTGATTCAATTATACGGTTAGGAAATATTTAAGGTATATGACGTACCTAATGATTCTTTAAAATAAATATTCAACTGTCATTCATTCTGTACAAGTTATCGCTAAAATAAATTTCAGGAATGGATACCAGGAATGGAATTATAATCAGCAAGACTATGTAATAGTCGAAATCTGAATATTGCGTCGTCTATAATATTTATTCCTTAACACCTGATCCTGATTTCTTCTTTCCCAATATTTTTTTGCAATGATGTTTTTTTTAATTTTTATATTTGTCTTAGTGTAATATTTTATATTTTGTTTGTTTTGTATTTCTTTCATTTTCAAATCATTTCTTTCAATTAATCATATTTCTGTTTGCCAATTTTTCATTATTAGAACATGCGTATTGAGAAGATTGTTTGTCGACGCATGCTTTCGATCCAATTCAATATACTATTTTAACGAATACATGTTGGATGAATTGGATGTGTTTTGGCAGTCACCTCTTCAATACATATACCACCATATCCACAAATACTCAATATATATACAAAAACACCATCACGTAAATTCCCTTACGGGGTAGGCAGAGTGAAACGACCTATCTATCGTATCATCAACATTCATTGCCTTCATTGAGTATTTTTCAATTATATATTTCAAAGAATATAATCTACATACACTATACAAAATTATATGTGTAGAGGGGGGTTTTGCTCGTCTGGGTAGGTATTTGTCGTCGGCAGACGCATCTGCCACATATCCGTTTGGTGTCGGTTTTTTCGACACGGATTAAAGAGCGGCAGCGCATACGCAAGGCGACCGTCCACACATCTGCGGATGAATCAGAATTGAACGGAAATTCAGTGAGAGTGCATGCGTGCGTGCTTAGTTATCTCGTCGAAATGGTTGCTGTTATGACCACTGAGGAAACATTTAATTTATGAGCGACTGCGTCGCTATTATTATTACAAACAAACCTATCCTAACCGAAAGATTTTGAGAAATATATATGTCATGATGAAAAGTAAATATCTGCAGCAGACGCTAGTAGTTGTCAAAATATTTATTCCGAATATATTTTCATTTTTTTCTGTATCTGTGTTTAGTCACCATCCACCACCTTCTTTTATACCATTTTATTCTTAATAACTCTGTTGCGGTTCACACTTAAGTAGTAATTATAAGTGGCTGCTAAATAAGTAAATAGCAGCGCCCGCTACTGTATCCACATCCATTTGTTTGCGGCACGACATGCGTCTGTCGAAGTTGTACACAGTCTGATTAACTCGCGGATGTGTGGACGAATCGTAATTTATCCGCGGATATGTCTACTGATACATCTGACGACGCATCTGTCGATGTGTAGAGGAGGCATTAGATGTAAAAGGCGAACGTGCTTTTTTATTAAAGTAGGCATTATTATTAATATTTTTCTCGAATAATTTTTTTATTGTAACAATTTTGTATTGTGGGTCGGTTTTTTTTAAATTACTTTTATATTAAATTTGTCATGTTTGTTTTTCATACTACCTAGACTAAACTCGGTCCTGACATAAGGAAAGATAAATTCTTATATACTCATGTAGATATATAACAATCCTTTTAAGGAAACGTGGCCACACTACTGTTTTACCATCATTGGAAGTTGTACAACACCAAACGCGTATCTTGACTTCTTTGTGCAAATATTGGTTACTTAATGAATTCGCAATTTTATAAAATAAAATCAGAACTTCCCGTAATACCTACATAAATATTCACATAAGAAATCAATAATACATTAAATCTAGTAAAAATTATCTACATTGTTTTTTTTCGTCTATTTTGAATTTAAATACTGCTTTGAATCATCCATAAAATCATCCCGAGGTATAAATGGGGTTGGCAGATGGAACCAGTCGCCATACATTCCCTTTATGTAAAAATTTCATCATTTATGACAAGGAGCCATCAAAATAAAAAAAAAGAATTGCATCGCTTCTTGTATACCTACACCTAGTATTATATTGTATATACATAGGTACATGTTGTCATGCGCGTTTTTTAATTTATTCACATGATATGCATTTTAAAATGAAATTTCATTATCAAATTCTAACCCTCTCAACCATATGTTTTTTTTTTCAATCAATCAATCAAATCTGTGACAAAAATATTAGAAAAATAATGTTAACGGCACGTCAGGCATATTTTGAAATTCAAGTCCATTTATTAATATTTTTGTATTAATAAAATAAGTTACATCCTGTTTTTCTTTTTCTAATCCTATGAGTAATGCGCGCGTTTCAGGAGTGCGAAACCTCAATAATCACTAGGGAGAGTAATTTTTATTGCATTGCCGGCACATTTCATTTATATCTGAATCTATATGTATATTTATCTGTTTCTATATTTTTATCTGGGTCTATATCTCAATATGTTTGTAATTAATTATTCTTAGTATTGTAACAAGAAAATGGGTTATGCTGTATACTGTGTAAATAAACAAATATCTTTTTTTTAGAATAAAACACGGTTTGTGCCTGGTCAATACATGCTTTTTCATTAAATATCACTATAGCTAATTGATCGTCTTTGTACGAAGGTAAACGATTTAAATATGTATATTATGACGTAATAACCTATCATGATAGTCACATCCTTTCCTAGAGTATGGTAATATTGTGAAACCATTCCATACGAAAGTATATTCTATTGATCACATTTGGTCAATCACACAATAATTTCAATGATTTCTGCGAATGAATTACATTATTTTTTTTTACGAAATAATTTTAAAATTACAAGGATTCAACAATTCAGAGAGCCCAGATTAAATAAAATCCAGTACAAACAATTGCGGTTATGATTAAGATATCAATGAATTTGTTCATAGAGAAGACAATATAATTAAAAAAACATGTGATTCAAAAAAATAATAATGTTGAACTATTACTTCAATTAAACATTCGAGATATAAAACGATTTATTAATATATTCGTTGAGTTCACTGAAAACATTTTATCCAGGAAGATAAGGATTAATACCACTAGAATGAGCACAAAAAGATTATATAGGTTTCTACCTATGTTGAATGGTTTACAATAGAAACGACTTGTGCAGTTATGTATAATGATATTATAAAATAATTTTGTAATTCGGATATTGGACTCCTACAAAAGAAGAAAAGTAGGTATAATTGAAACCAAATAGATATTGATCTAAATAATAACCATGCATGAACCTTCTTTTTAACCACATCAATATTTGAGTACACAAAAAGAATTGAAAGCCATCTGGTCATTTCTCGTCATACCTAAAATACCTCATATAATATATTCTTTTATTTTTATTTCAATACAGTGCATTTCATTTAAGTATACATAGTAAAAATATTGAAATTTCACTATCTCACTAGGCTAAACGCCTGTTCTGAGGTAGTTCTCTTAAAGCATTAAGACAAAGGTTAAATATTGAGGGTAGGTATATTATAAAGATTACATAACTAAGAAAATGTACTTATACTGGATTTGTAAGATAATGTAGATGTTCAATATATATATATATATGTTGTGTGCAAATTTTACTTAAAATGTGTGTGAGTGCTGTTTCCGCTCACTGTCTGCCCTTATTCACAAGCCAAAGTGTTACCAAACGCTTGAAATTGTTGTGCGTGGAGGAGGGTAGTATCGTTATTCTTCTCCTTCTTCTTTTTTTAGGTTGACACCTGTTTTTTTCAGGAACTTTGCCCGTCCCTCAAGGCCAAGAGCTCCAGCTATCTCGGTGGTCTACCTCGTGGTCGATTGCCAAAGTTTATTTGTTGGGAGATAATTTTGGGCAATCTGTTGTCTCCCATTCTCGCCACGTGGTCCCGCCAGAATCGCCTTCGGCTCCTGCACCATCTGACAATATCCCTAACGTCACAGATCTGTCTTATATCGTTATTAACAATATTAAATATTTTTGGAGCAAGATATATATAATGTCTTTGTCCATAAGTAATACGTGTCCAAGGTGGTAGAAAGTTATGTCGATGTCTTGTGTTGTATACGTTTTTCCCCGCAATATTACTTGTACATATATCTTTTATAAAATGTGAAACTATTGTTCGTATATATAGTTGTCTGACATCAAGTACATTGAATTGTTTAAATAGTTCTTCCGATGGGTACCTATACGGTTTCTTACATATAGTTATTTTATTATAAATATTTTTTACAGGGTACCTAAGTATTATTAATGTGGTAATGTCAACTCTTTCGTGGGCGACTTTTGCCTCTCTATTACACTGGAAAAAATATTTCCAACGCAATCCTGGCTTCTCTGGGCAGGAAACACTGATTAGTTAGGAATTAAATACCATGTGGCAATTTACTTGTTACTTGTACAGTTTTCTTCATCATTTCATCAACTCTAATTTCTACCTGCATTCATTCTATGTAAAACCATACGTTTTCTATGGTGTCCGTGTCTTGTGTAATACCTACATTAAAGTCATTTGATGACCTAATAATAATCGGATATGCCATCACTAATTTAAGAGATCTATTCGTTATATTTTTTCTTCGTTTTAATAGCCTTTTCCAGCCTTCAATCGCGCTGAAATACTAATATTCATCTGCTACATAAACATTGTTGGTTTAAATTACAGTAGTTACATATCATGGAAGCGCCAGGAGCAACGAACTTCTATAGAAACAGAGAAGTTGGATTGCCTGCTTTATTGACAAAATGTACAACCGAGGATACAAATTGTTTTCGATAACTGCCTTCATCTGCTCTCCAACCACACAACTCTAGAAACAATTTATGAAATTCTAGATGATTATTCTCTCCTCAAATATATGTAGGTACGTACTTACCAAGAAACTTTTGCCGCTAATTTTAAGTTGATGCAGTAAAACTTAGAAAAGACTGAAATTCAATTAAGATGGGGAAAAACCTTCGCCTGACCATGCTCTTAATTTATAGCGCATTATTATTACGCCGTTAAGGCGACACCCTGAGCTGAACGACCGGAGACAGACACGACAAAATAGTGTAATTATTTACGTCAATATTAACGTGAAAAATACTGTCGTATTTTTTATATACAATAACGTAGAATAATTGTAGCAACACCATTTTCCATTTTTTTTCAGACATCGAACCACCGATTTTGAAGAATGTTCTACATTTACTATATCTCTCTCTTCGATGGTACTAAAACCCATATCGAGTCTCGGCCTCCTGCAACTTTCGCCTCCAACTTATCCTGTCTTCTGCCGACGTCTTCCAACTAGCCACATGAAGAAGCTACGTAGCATCGCTTCTCAATTCGTCCTTCCATCTTGGCCTGGGTGTTCCAACTCGTCTCCTTCCACCACCCTTGTCCATTCATTATTCTTTTAGGGACATTCGCATTCGCTGTACGTGTCCAGCCCATCTCAATCTGAGCAACTTTAAGTGTGTTGTAATAACTCATGATTATTTTTAATGTGCACCCTCTCATAGCGGTCACAGATTCGACGTAGCACTTTCATTTCAAAGATATATTGTACATCATCTCTGCCATCCTTACTGACAGTGTAAGAATCTCGCACCCATAAGCTAACACAGTACGTATTACTGTTTATATATGATGATTTTAGTCTTTCTGAAGATGTTCAACATAAAAATCCTCAAATATTGTAGATAATAAACTATAAAAAAAATTCATGGAAGATTTACGGATTAATAAATAAATGAGTTTATTTATTTAATGAATCATAACACTTTACATTTTGCAATTATATGATAGCTGCTTCACTAGAATAAACCTGTTTTGAAGCAGCTACCTATATATTTGTGAATTTATTGCATTTCTATCAACAAAATAAAAAAAAACACTTAAAAACTATTTTCAACAACAATTTTATAGATGATTACACATATTTGGAGCAGTAACAATAATAATATTTTTTTTTATAAAAAAATGAATATGTCCTTGTTCAACAAGTACATATTTATCTTTCTACATTCCCAAAAATAAGCATAAATGCTTGTTAATAATTTACTCAAAAAATTATTGTTGTGATATTGATTTCATTTTGTGTTATACCCACATATAATGGTATATTTAGTTTTAATTTTACCAAAAAAGAATAAAGTAATTTTTCGTCATATTTAAATATGGCTATTTTATGAGCGTTTGAACAAGTTTGAGCGCCCCCTTAATGTGAAAAACGAGATAGAAAACGCGCATAAGGGACACTTTTTCCACAGAAATGTGCTGACAATGTTGGAACAAATTCAAAACCATAGACACTATATTATATATAATTCTATACCTTATGTAAGTTATTTAAAACGAGGAATTAAATTACTTTAGCAGAAATTGAATTAAAATTCCATTTTTTCATGTCGTAAATCTCAATTATTTTTTTGTATAATCCGTTTAGACTAAGACCTCATATCTTTTAATTTAAATTAAAAAATAAAATAGTATGTTTTAGATTCTACGTATATTGTATATTGGTCGATAGCTATTTCGCCTTGTTAGGGCATCTTCAAGACAACATTTATTTAAATCACCATTTGACACCAGCAAATAAAATGTTGTTACGTGAAGCTCGCAAACTGAAGAATGAAAATTACTATAAATTTTTATGGGTTAAAAACCTTAAAATCTATATAAGGAAAAATGAAACATCTCCCATTATACATATCTCAAATGAAGGTGACCTTATCAAGATTAAGTGACTATCTCATCTCTATTTTGTGCATACTTTCAGGCTAATTCATCTTACAACCTACTTATCAAAGAGAATCCTCTATTGTATTAAATGTTTTATATGGGTAATTGATATTTGCAATATGCAACCAAACTTTTTTGTCTCAATTTCAAAATTCATTATTGCTAATCAGGAAACCAATCACTTTTATATTTATATAAATTTAATCACTATCTTATTGCGTGTCATAATGGGTACGATAATATGTTATTTCAACTTATATTATCATATTATCACTTTGTTGTTGAACAACAATTGTACATTCTTACTAATAAATATCGTACTACTTATTGCGGATATCTACATTTATAATCAGATGGAGGTGTTCTGTCGTTGTCTAAATTTAAACATTTTGTATAAATTAGTTTGTATTAAAACAATTGATAGTGTGTCACTAAGTTTGCACTCGTCACACAAATGTGGGTGTGTTTATTTCTTTTGCCTGCGATTGATGTTATCATACATGCTGTACTTGAGCATGTCTGATGTCCATCGGTACAGTAGTATGATTTATCATTTGCCTGCTCTTGGGTTGATGAGTCTACCTTATAATAAATCAAATTCTTGGTCAATTTATTTACACGATATAGTGATGACATTTTTGCCATTCTTAAGTATACACTTGTTTATGACCACAATGAAGTGTGAAAATTATTTTTATGACTTTAATTTCCCTTATGTCAGTTGTATTACTTATGTATTTTTCTTTTTTATTTTACTTTCTTACATTATATACCGATTTAATCTAATACCATTATACAAAATATTCTTTTCACACTCTTTCAGACTAAACACTATCAAGAGATCGTGTAGGAGAGATCTGAAATTGTTTTTTTTCAATAGTGTTGCCAGTAACATTTCTACCATTTTATTATTTTTTAAAATAGTACCCTTTCGTGATTCGCTTGTTTCAAACTTTCTTGAGTTTTTTATTATCAATAATACTATTGCCTTAATGCATACAAAGCTTATCCCATTTTTAACTCTCTCAGCCTTAACATCCTTCAATCACTGTTTAAGCCTCACTGTCTTCCATAACCTATATATTACTAGATTTGTACTGAACCTTTATACTGTGTGTTTGTGTATGTGTAAGCGAATATGTAATCTTTTGTGTATGTGCCTATATAGTTATATGTATGTTTTCTATATTTTTTTGTTGGCACTCTACTATATTGACTTGCTGTTGCTTTCCATACATATCATTGTAATCAATTATTGTTCCCAGTGATAATGGTGAATAATATTAAATTTAGTGTTTTTTATCAAAATGTACGAGGCCTTCGAACAAAGACTCATGATTTTTTATGTAACGTTTTGTGCTCTGATTATGACATTGTATGTATAACTGAGACCTGGCTTCTCCCGGATATAGACAGCAGCGAATTATTTGATAACAGATATAACGTTTATCGGAGAGACAGAGGTTACGATTGTTATTTCAATAGATCTTTACCTGATTCTGAACCTGCCCAAACACTAGGTGGAGGGGTTTTAATAGCAGTTAAATCCGATTACCACTCTACCCTACGTAGCTCCTGGTCAAGTGCTGGTGAGGATATCTGGGTGAGCATCCACTCAGAAAATTCTAATATTAATCTTAATATATCTTGTTCATATTTTCCACATGGTACCTCCCACACCCAATCAGTATTAAATCACCTTAATAAAGTATCCGATTTAATTATAGGTTTCCCTAATGATGTCTTTCTTCTCACAGGCGATTACAATATGTCTAATATAGAATGGAATATTTCTTCTGAGTCATTGAATCCTGCAGCATCATCTCATGTAGATCGTCTTAGAACTATGTTAATTGAATTTTTAGCTCTTAATAATATGTATCAATATAATCCTTGCTTCAATATAAATAATAGAATTTTGGACTTAATCATAAGTAATAATCCATGTATAGTAACGCGATGTGATATGCCACTGATAACCGAAGATTTGCACCATGTTTCGTTGAAAATTGATATTGTTTTACCATGTAAATTTAAAACTATTTCTGCTCCAATTGAAGTCAAATTATTTTCTCGTGCGAACTACACTGAAATATGCTCAGCATTGGATAACATAAACTGGGTCAGTATTTTTTCCCACCTCGACATGGAAAATGCCACACAAAAGTTTTACGATGTTGTCAATAACATTATAAATGACAAGGTTCCTAAACGTGTTTTTAAAAATAACCCAAATTATCCACCATGGTATACTGCTTCACTGATCAAAATAATATCAGAAAAACGTAAATTCCATAGTAACTGGAAGAAATATAGTAATCCCCATGACTATGCTGCTTTTGCCTCACTACGGACTAGACAAAAACTCATTGAGAGAAAATGCTATACTGACTATATTGTTAATGCCGAAAACAACATTAAAATTAATCCTAAGAAAATATTCTCGTTTATTAATTCTAAACGTTCCATAAACTCAATTCCACATGAAATGCATTATAATAATACTAAAATTACTGGTGGGGAACAAATATGTAACTCTTTCAACAATTATTTTCACTCTATTTTTGTATCGAATACGCAGTCAAATCCACAACAAAATTATGTATCCTCGAACATCTCCAAAGAACTTTTTCACATATCATCGATCGATGTAACGGAAAGCATAGTTCTCAAATATTTATCATCTCTAGATATAAATAAGTCACAAGGCTCAGACGGTGTCCACCCCTTGTTTATTCGTAACTGTGCTAAACAACTCTCGATACCACTGACTAAACTTTTCAATCTCTCTATAACTGAAGGTACGTTCCCTCTCATATGGAAAAATGCAATTATCTCTCCAATTTATAAAAGTGGTGACAAAACGGCCATTGAAAATTATCGTCCTATTTCCAAATTACCAGTTTTAAGTAAAGTCTTGGAAAAAATTGTTTGTGACCAGATAACTGCCGTAGCACGTCCATACATAACCCATAACCAACATGGTTTTGTAAGTATGAGATCCACCGAAACTAATTTATGTGAATTTAATGATTTTGTATCATCCACAATGCATGAAGGATATCAAACTGATGCCATTTACACAGACTTCTCTAAAGCGTTTGACAAGATAAGTCACAGTATACTTTTAAGAAAGCTTGGAGAAATGGGTATATATGGTGACCTTTTGCGTTGGATTAAATCTTACGTTGAAAATAGATCACAGGCTGTTGCACTGAGGGGCTACACATCTATATTCAAGATTATACCTTCGGGGGTTCCTCAGGGATCCCATTTAGGACCTCTATTGTTCATACTTTATATAAATGACTTAGATCAAATGGTAGAGAGATCCTCAATTCTTATTTTTGCTGATGATGCCAAATTTTTTAAAAAGATTTGCTCAACGAGTGACTGTGAACAATTACAAGACGATATTATACGACTAAGTAATTACTGTTTAGATAATCAATTATATTTGAATGCCAGCAAATGTTCAATAATAACCTATACTAGGAAGGCGAAGCCTATTATATTTGATTATAAAATCCAAGGTAGCAATATTCGTCGAACGAGCTTAGTTAAAGACCTGGGTATATTGATGGACTCCAAATTGATTTTTCAAGATCATATTGAATACATTGTTGGTAAAGCTCTGAAACTATTGGGTTTTTTAATTAGGGTTTGCAAGCCATTTCACTCAATTGATACACTCAAAGTACTATATTTGTCATATGTTAGAAGTCGGGTTGAATACGCGAGCACGGTGTGGAATCCCCATTATAATATACATATTGATCAAATCGAGCGTGTACAAAAGAAGTTTGTAAAACACCTTGACTATAGATCACATACGTATTCCCCTGACTACCCTGCTCGCTGTGTGAAATATTCATTACCCACTTTACAGAAGAGGCGTACAATCAGAGACATGATGTTTCTTTATAACATATTGAATAATCGGGTTGATACTCCTTATTTATTAGGGAAAATTAACCTTCGAGTCCCTGCGCGTTTAACAAGGAGTCACGACTTATTCAATGTGCCTGTTCTTAGAACTAATTATGCCGGAAATGCTTTTGTACATAGAGCATGTAAACAGTTTGATGCAAAGTTCGATGGTCTTGACATGTTTGGCACACCGAGCGTATTTAAGAGTATGTTGAGGCTTTCTCAGTGATTGATTTTATATTCCTAATTTTCCCCTTCTATTCCTATCCATTGTCCTGTCCCAAACCTCCTGGCTTGTATGCATCTATTTTATGTCTACTTAATATTGATTTGTTTTGTATTTTTTGTTTCTTATCCTTGTAAGGTTTTTATATTTTGTCATTTTGTATGTATATACCCACGGAAATTTTCCTTTTTTTGTACAAATATATTTTTTCTATGGGTATATACATAATTATATAGAGTTATATATTATATATAGTTATATATTTTGATTGTATGACCCTAACATAGTAATTGGCGTTACAATCTTGGTTTTTCTATAAATTAATTCATTTTGAAAATATATGTTATATTATAAAACTGTATGTGACCTTAAGAAATAAATAAATAAATAAATAAAGACTATGACGGCGTGGGGTTTCTGTTGGGTTATATAGGTGGAGGGTTGAGCTTACAGTTTTTTTTTTTTGATTGGTCAGTCGTGTCGTGACCTCATATAGTGTTTTTCTTCATCTTCTTCTATATATAGATGTCATTGGCATACCCTGTTGTAATTTATGCAAAGAATAATTGAAAAAAAAAACAATTTATGCGAAGGAAGAGTAAAAAAAGACTATGTGTTCTTCCCATGAAGACTATGTGTTCTTCATTTCTGGAAAGCCGACGGCGACGTACAGCTGTCCCTCCATTTTTTCGGCCATTTCTCCATTGCTGGCCGCAACATATTTAGTCCATTTTTTATTTGATCCAATATTCCAATCTTCTTCTCTAGCTCTCGAGCCTCCACTGCTTGATCTAGACATCTTCCATACACTTCCACTCGTCTCTGTTCTGTCCTCTCCACATCCAAGTTTTATCGGCCACTTGGACAATGTCGTCATACCATATTTTAGGGGCTCTTCCAAAACTCATATTATTTGTCCAAGGCCTCCACTATTGTATTCTGAGTGCCCATCTAGTGTCCCCTTGTCTAGCCAAATGTCCAGCCCTTACCACTTTAACCCATCAACACGATCCATTATACCCAGTGACATTTTATATATAGACACGTTATATAAGAACAAAAAGCTTAGCAAAAATGGTACAGTTTATCGAATTCTTACAATATCACCAAGAAAGAACATACACGATAGAATACATTAAGTGAGAAAGAGATAATATATATTCAGACACACAATGTTAACATATTTTCTCTTTTACTCCAGTGCAATCACATTATAATTATCTCTCACACCAAATAATCGATGCGAAAGAGACGAACTTATATTAAGTTATAGCTGTGTGAAAAAGCTTATACAATAACAGAATCTCTCTGCATACCTACAAGCAAATATGACTCGACTACTCTAATTTTTACTCAAAATAAAAATAACTATCGAAAATCCATACAAATCTATCAGTTATCGAATAAAAACGCAGCATGAATTGATATATCTGGTCGTTCTTCACAGTTCTAGTGTAATTTTGACATGTTTTACATCACACAAGATGGCTTCTTGACTACGATACGTCCGAACACTACAACATCTTGCGTGCAACTAAAGTGCGGTGAGAATTAAGTGAGGTAAGCGCCTTAATTTATGTTTACTGAATTTCAAGACCAGTAACGTAGTTGTATAGTATAGTATTATATCGGTAACTTTTGTACGGCACCTAATCTCTTCATTTCGTATTTTATCGCAGAGACGTTAAGCATCTGCCTCTCCTTGTAGTCGTTTAACACTTTTTGTAGTCGTTTCCAGGTATTCTGAACAAGACACATGAGCCGTACATTTTTCTTTTTAGACTCTATTCCAATAATATACTTTGTGTCTTATTCCCAATCAATAAAATCACGATGGAAGTAGAGTGACAAGTGCCCCGCCCACTTTAACCCACGTGGTTCAACGAGGTCATTGGTGCATGTCTTTTGTATCTTAATAAGTCAACTACCTACCTAATACGAATCACTACAAATGTTAATGAAAAGCACTCTATGAACGTATGTAACTCAATACAGGGATAAATAATTTCAGAAACGATAGTCAAATATACATAAATATCTTATTTTCATGTGACAATAAACACCATAAAGAGATAACGGAATTTTTCAAAAGGAATACCACTTTTTGAGAAGCCATTTTGTTTTATTTAATCATGGATAGCTTCTCGATTAAGTATCAGGCATAGCCTAGTAGGGTACTAGGTATTTTTTTTAATCAACAAATAAAAAAAATACTGATGACTCAACTTTCAAACATTCAACAACGTTACATTTTATTTCCTAACTACGTCATCTTATATAATATGAACATCTGAAATTTATTACAATTCAATGAAAAAAGGATTCTGAAATAAATAAAACATAAAATTAACAAATAAAATAGAAAAATCCACAAATTTGTTTTATTATGACCGAATGTTTTACAACGTTGACATTCGGTCATAATAAAACAAAGAACCAGATGTTTGGTCGGAGTTACAGTGATTTTCACAATGTTTCCAAATATTATGTGGGTGAGTCTAATTTAGTTGCATTTGGACCTTGTTATTGCCGAGCCAACTCGGCGAAATCGTTCGGTCACAATAAAACGAATTTGTGGAAAAATACTTTTCCTATTTTATATGTTAATTTTTAAATGATTTCCACTCTGTCAACATATAAACTTTATAATTAACAAGCCAAATATTTATTTGAGACAAAAAAGTAAAATACTTACTAATACAAAATAAAAACACGCTGAAAAATGGTGTATCCACCGGGAATCGAACCTGGGACTGTTGATTCGGTAGTTAGACATCTAAATAACTGTTCTGCGAAGGCTGTCATAACAAAGGTCATGAGAGAAGTTTGCGACAATCGTGATCTTCCAACAACCTAATTATTGACGCTGCATCCTGAATCCCGAACCTGAGATTTAAGGCGCGATGTTTTTTACACCCACATTTATACCCAATACAGTTTTTTTTTATATTTCTCCATAGTGAATATCAAACGATCGAAAGAAGAGTTAGGAGTTTGGAGCACTAAGACCAATTATGAATTATCGCAACATATCAAAGGATGCCAAAGTTGCCATTCATAACACCATCGTAGTGCCAACCTTGATGTATGCAAGTGAAACCTGGACATGGCAGAAGACGCATGAAAGCAGAATAAATGCAGTTGAAATGAGATCGTTAAAAAGAATTTGTAATCGAACGATGTATGACCGGGTAAGAAATGAGGACATAAGGAAAGAATCAAAAATGAAGAAAGATATCATTACTAGAATGAAAGTGAACACATTACCAACATGAGTTGTAAATGTAAGGTTTTATATAAAATGAGACATTTTTCGGGCTTTTACCGTCTGATTTTGGTACACGCTAGGTTATACCAACGACTGTTGGTCAATGTTGGTCAAAGTCAATATGGTACTATGTTTTTTGTGGCCTAACCCAACTTATAAGTTTAATCGATTTTTCATTGATATCACATAATAATATGTTCAGTACATAAACTGGTTTCCCATAAAACTAATTTATTCTCATTGTCGAACTCTCGAAAAACTTCATACTAATAAATTTCTTTCATTTTCTGATTTTTTTTTCTATTTTTATCTAAATAATGCTTAAGTACGAGAACAAAATACTTTGTGTGGAGATTTACGTTGACTACAATCTTTATTTTTCAATTTTCATATTAATATCAATAAAGTATTCATGATGATCAAAGACCTTATATACTTATAAGGTCTTTGGTCTATACATTATTATAAGGTCTTTGATGATGATGCATTCCCGTCCGATGTCAATAATTTTCTTGTATATTTTCTTCGTCAGGCGTTTTAAATTTACTCTTCAGATATGGTACTTTCGCTCTATTGTTGATATTTTAACTAAATAACAGTGCTCCATATATTATTGTTCCCTGTTACGTGTCAAACATTGTCTTATAGTTAATTTATATTTCTTGGTGATCTATTCCGTTTCTGTGTCTTTTACTGTGATCCAACCTTACGTGAAATATTCAAAATCGGCCGCTACAACTATTGCATTTTAAATAAGTACATAATTTGGATTCCATTGATTTCCTTTATTAGTTTTATATTCAATAAATACAACTGTTAGTAATATTTGTTCAAAACAAATTGTACCTATTATTAAAGTATTCATAGATGACAAATTTATTCTAAATAAACATTTGTTTTTAAAACGCTACATCAATATTATCACAAAACATGCACAAACAATACTTAAACATGCACTGAGAAACTGTAATTCAGGATTTATAATTAAAAAAGATAAAAAACATGCACTATCAAAAATACTTGTTTACATATATCAAAATGATGTAAAGAATGAATAATGCATTCGAATGTGCAAAAGTGAAAATGAATAATGATGAATAATTTTGAATTAAACATTGTATTTCTTAATCTTTTTTTTCATATTTAATGTAGATTTTTTTACTATTAATCAAAAGTTGTTTCAAGTCTATGTGTGTTCTTAAAAATACGAAAATTGTTTTAGAAAAAGGATGCACGCATTTGAAAAGGTGGGAATTTGTGTGATTTTACAATACTATCTAGATCAAAGATGTTGTGCTCTTTCAATTTTGTACGTGAAGTAATTTTCAAATATAAGTTATTAAAAGATAATGCATTACATGTGGATTATTCATTTGTGTTTCGAATCAATTATTATCGTGAGGGAAACGGGCTTAGGGAACACTTATATAGTGATAACAATAGAATATATATTTCACAAAAACGAATTACGTGTACGACGGGAAATATAAGTGAAAAATACTATAGAGTAAATTTCATACGAACCTCCATATTCCAATTTTGTGCCGATATTTTCGCAGCCTCTACACTTCCTTTAGCTCCCATCGTGTTATTTAAAAATTATCTCCTTCGTTGTCTTATTTATATCCTCCGATACTTCGGACAGTTGAAGAGTTTCTTTCCCTCACAATATTTCGTAATTTTATGCGATGGATAATTGATTGCTTTTTTTTATTTGCTCACTATAGTCGCGAAAGCGCCAAGCAAAATTCAGCTATAAAAGATTACTCAAATCAATTTCTACAATATTAAGCGAAATTAGATTTTTTTCTTTTGAGACGGTGAAACTACTCGTTAAGCGCTGCTAGTAAATCTAAAATCAAATAACAAGTGAATGTTTCAATAATCAACAATCGACTTTACCAAAACACAACGATACAAATCTCAAAATCGTCTTGTAATTTTGATGAATAGATAAATATAATAAGAGAGTGGGAGAGTCTATGAATTTCAAAGATGGTACAAAATATAAATTCAACGAAATAATACTTGATCGATTTCAATCTAAAATAAAATACGTACCTAATACAAGCAAAGGTGTGCCAGAACGTTGTATTGAAAAAAAATCCTAAGCTATCATTTCGTTTATTTTAATGGTGACTTTCCGAAGACGTTTACACAACACTGAACTCTTTTGAGAGTAATTTAATTATTTTTTTTTTATTTTAAACTGAATGAAACTGAAACAATTTTATTTTTGATATGCTGAAAATACGAAATGGGGTAAATAAAACATGAACGATTTGTTGTGAATTCTGTCAAATGTAATATTTTGAAGTGACTTTTAAATAGATATACATTTTGATTGAAACGATAAAATGTAAATAATTAGGAACGATTAAGTGTAGATTGATTCGATTGGAGTGTAAAACGTATAATGTAGGTATTATGTCTGAGCGACCGAATAAAAACTCCCCCGTGGGATATATACTGGGACCTTCCTCCCAGCTCCATACAAGACCGGCCACACAGATTTTAGGGAAAACGTTCCGCACGAACCCACCTCGCTCAAAACTGTAACTTTTCACGCCTAATTCACAAAGCCAAATTGTCCAGCTGAAAACGCATTGTACTCTTGTTGCCTGGATTAGAGAACTGGGCGTTGTTGAAACATTTACATACCTGGAAGAGGTGATGGAATCTAAGGACCCGATTCAAACTAAATCATTATTTACAAACGTCTAAATTGGAACGAAACTACAATCTACCCTGGCAGACGATTTGTTTCTTTGCTCTCTCGAGCCGGTTATCGGCGATTAGACAAATTAAAATTATCAAAAATATATGTGTTGACACCGAACGATGAATAAATAATATGTGGGGAAATGATATTTTTATCTCAGCGATGAGACCACATCCTGTCGACGGTTTTCGCATTTCACAAACATACAGACTGATTGATCACAATTTTTAGACGACGCACCACTCACATATATAACCGACTACACACGGAAAACGGTTAAAAACTGCGTTTTTCGAGATGTGCCTCGGAAAAGCCGACAACTGAGTACGGGGGTTTGTAATCACTAGTTTCGATAATGTCGCACTCCTGCATAGCATAGGGATGAGGGGGGTTGCTACCACGCCACAAGACACCACCTAGCGGCAGGCGCCGCATCTAACCCGACTGTCAAACATGGCCGGCGAAAATAAATCTTGGAAATTCATCTCAAACATTCCATTTATCTCATATACTTATCGTATTTTAACCAATACTAATTGTAGATTCATATTTTTAACATATTTTTATGTGTTTTCGTAGTTATATTGTGGAATATTATTGTGAGGGATGCTGTAATCTTGTAGCATGACGTTTGTTTTCCAGGTATCCTGAAAGATGTGTTCTGTCTCGTGACTGTGAGACCCAAAGCGCATGCGCTTTAGTTTGTGGATTCGATTTTGGTCCAGGGAGTGAGAATCTGTGTTCCGCGAATTTACGGGGAAATTTTATTTACAGAGGAGATCCTCAAACTTTTTCGTTTATTATTTTATTGGGATAATTATGAAACCCTATTTATGTGTGACGTTCACCTTAAAAATACTTTGATAACAGACATACTATTCAATACATTTTAACGTATTTTTTATTCATAATAAGGAAAAATGGGTTTTCTTGGATATGAATATATAAAATGAATATTGAATCTAATTTATTGAGACCTACCAATATGTCGTTTTTTGATATTAAAATTATAACAAAAACATATTTGAATGACATCGTATAAACATCGAAAAATATTTAAAAAAATACTTAGTAAATAAATCATACAACCAATTTAAGTAGGTATACAACATTTAACGTTCTCGGTAAACTTATGAGGAAATCATTTCAACAACACGATTTTCGCTATTTAATACTGTCATTCTATTAATTACTATTTATAATTAAAATATGTAACCATTAATGAAAAAATATTTTTATAAATTTAATTAGATAAGAATTAAGTACGTATGTTACAAATATTTAAATTTAGAAGTTTTCAATAAACTTCCGATGATTTTTTTAACAATTTCGAATGTTATACATTTTTGTATGATGTTATTACACATGCATATTTTTTTTATACTTGCACACAGAACACCAAATATTATTATGTTACTGAAAGATTCTCAATCAGTTTTTCATCACAATTAATACAGAATAAAAAATACTGATAAAAAATATTTTTATATCGTTTCACAGTCACATTTTACATTTTACAGTCACCCATCGTTTATTCTTTGAACAAACCCTGATTACTGCCCACTTTAAGACATACAGTCTATGACACGCTTCAATATTTCACAGTCTTTGCTAATGTTTAAATTCTTTCAACAAGGATCGAAGAACCAGGAACTCAAGGAACTCAAGGCACCTACAGGGCTTATGACCGGTCATCGCTGATTTACGTGATCATTTTATGCGCTTGCGCAAAAATTTAATTTTTAGAGTACAATATATTTTAATAATAAGAAACAGATCTTTTGAAAATAATACGTTTTTACTTTCACCATATATGAAGTAACAAAGAAACCTTTTTGTAACGCCATCTATTGAGAAGTTATTATTTTTTGAAAACAATAAAAACAAAAGTCCTCATACATGAGATGATAGTGTTCTCGCATAGATCTCACCCCCGAACTGCCTTGAGTACCTGGTTCTTCTATGATAATCCAACCTCGTCTTTATTGAGAAATTAAAAAAAATTATAAGAATATCATTGACTCCTGATAGGGAAAAATCCAATGTTTGCGTATATGCAACATTTAAAAAATATTCGATTTATTATAATTTCGTTTCACTTTCATTTTCACGTTTTTTGTCATAATATCTAGGTTTCTTCCTTTAATTATATTTGTACATATGATACTGGTACAAATACATAAATTTGAATAGTTATATTATATTTGTACATTAATATATTAGATACTTGTACAAACAAATAAAAAAGTTCAAACGACAAAATTTCCTCGTGTATTTCATTATTAAATACGTGGAAGAAAGAGCTAAGTGAGACTTTGCATACTAAATAACAAAGTGAAGCTCCATTCAAAGTTTTTTTATGTTCTTTTAATGGAAAACAATATAAAAACACAACAAACTCAACTAATTGTAATGAAAATATTACTTTTAATGTATACACACCATACCACACATGTAACTTTTTTACAGTCAATATCATAAACGTAATATTAGTTTAGCAGTTTTGTTTAATAAATATGAAAAGTTTGAGCAGATAGGTAACTATAACACACGCGCAGGCATACTTACTGTTCATCTTTCAACAATGAAACCCCTTCTAAGATTACACGAACGAGACTCTATGTTGTGCATATGTTGAAATATAAGAGGATTGTAAAGTTATAATTTCTTTTACGAACGTAAAAAAATACATTATTGTAAATCTAAATAAACAGTAAAAGTCTTGCCATGTAGGTACGTACATACAACAAAACATGGCTATATCGCTCAAATCGTCTTATTTATATTATTTCTAATAAATTGCAAAAAAATGCTTATAGGTACCTACATAATTAAACCCTTTATACAAAATCATATATTCCAATTTTGAAAATACTATAGTTTTAATAATTCAATATTTTTTTATGTTACGAGGGGGCACGTCTGATCCAACCGGCGAAATCAAAACCCTCATGACTACCCATATTACCATGGATATAATTATCATATGGAACTCTATGACATTATAAAGATGTTAAAGAACTCCATATAATAATTATATCCATGATATGGGTAATCGTGAGGGTTTTGATTTCGCCGGTTGGACCAAACTTGCCTCCCACATTTCAGATTGGAATCCATTTTAAAATCGACAAATAAAATAGAGCACAGTATTTTACTAGAGATTCGATTTTTAGGACCGAACGTTTTCACCAACGGGTCTCGGCCATTGTCAAGGAGAAACTAAATCGACAAGACTAATCCAAAATTACTTCAAATATTGTAATAAATAATAACTAATTCGTGGTTTTAGATCATCGACAGGTTATGAGAACATGCATGTGAGATCGATTCGATTATTTGCTGTGGAATAATATGGAATTCGATTATTAGCTATGGAATACCTTATAAGTCTGGCGCAATTCAGGGGTGACTTCTATGCGAAAAAAATGCATTTGTCACCTCATGTATAAGAATTGTTGCTCTCATTATTTACAAAAAAACCAATTCTCTCAATAGATGGCGTTACAACAAAATAAATAAAAATAATAAGAATGTTGTTTATAATTTCACACATAGATGGCTGTAGTAAAAATTCCTTATTTTCAAGCAAAAAGAATTTCAGTATTACAATATATAGAACTTTCAAAATTGAATTGATAGGGATCTCATTAAAAAGGCATAATTGGTGAACGTTGCGCAAGCGCGTAAAGTGATCTCGTAAACCAGCCGATGACAGGTCGTAAGCCCTGTAGGTGCCTTGATTTCCCGGTTCTCCTACAATAAATATTCCAACTTCGTCTCTATTGAGATAATTAAAAATCTGTTAAAAAATATCTTTGACTCCCGACAGGGAAAAAAATCCAATGTTTGCGCATATGCAATAATAAAAATATTCAATTATTTTTTTTATTTTTATTCAGAATCATTTCAGAATAATAAAAATTTATTCAGAATAATAAAAATATTCAATTATGTTATTCATGTCGAACCTTTTTGACTCGTGTGTTAATTTCACCTTCACAATGTCTCGGATTACCCGTCCGTTTGAATGTAGTTAGTTAGAAACCTCGAATCTGCGCAGATAACGCCATCTATCTACTTCCTATCCTTTCCAACCTAAAGATACGTCAAAGCATTGTGTGAAAGAGAAAACACACACATAATTTTATCTTGTGTGTGGTTCCACGGAGATGTTTCCCAAGACTCATGAATCAATTCGTGAACTCTTGGATCAAGTCACGCTCGGGGGAGGCGTGGCACATTTCATCTTGCGTTACTTACCTTAAACAATTATACTCTGTTAATCTTTAAATACCAACCTACTGTTGTACAATATATTATATCATCACATCGTGGGTAGGTTCTTATTTTCGAGGTTGGCAGAAAAAAACTATTCTCAACTTTTTACCTACAACTTCTCCGTATCAGAACTTAAACTTTCTTGTCTTTCTGAATTTTGATGTTCCTATTATAATAATCATATTTTTTATATCGCCATTTTATAATTATTTGGAATTGGCGTTGAAAGTATATGCTTGCTTAATTTTTCAGAATAATGTACTGTCTTTTAGAATTTTACGTTCTTGTCTTTAAGCAGTTTCATATTCCCGTCTTTCAGATTTTTTCGTTTCCATCTTTCAGAATTTCATTATTACTATTATAACTATTCCGTCATTCAGAATTTGTTTGTTCTTATCTTTCGGAATACTTACTCATGTTCAAATTTATATGTTCCCGTCTTTAAAAATTTCATTTCAGTGGCTGTGATTTTTTTCTATGGTAAACTTTATTCTCTCACGTCGTATTGTTGTATATTTTCTCTGTCCCAAATGTATCCATTCATTAAGAACTATAACTATTACGACATTCAGAATTTGTTTGTTCTTATCTTTCGGAATACTTACTCATCCATACATACATACCATCACGCCATGTCCCTTGCGGGGCAGGCAGAGAAAACCGGACGCCACATTTTTCTATCCTGGCACGCATCCTTCGCCTCGTCCACATTCATGCATCGTCTCATACATGTTCGTCTATTGCTCACACTTCTAACATTTCCGTCTTTCAAAATTTCGTTCACATGGTCGTGCCATCCCTTTCTTGGTCGTCCCCGACCTCTCATTCCATTCCTTTCCGCTCTGTATATTTTCTTCGTCAGGCGCTCCTCATTCATTCTCCCCATGTGACCAAACCATCTCAATGTGTTCACTTTCATTCTAGTAATGACATCTCTTCATCTTACATTCTTTCCTTATGTCCTCATTTCTTACCCGGTCATACATCGTTCTATTACAAATCCTTCTTAACGATCTCATTTCAACTGCATTTATTCTACTTTCATGCGTCTTCTGCCATGTCCAGGTTTCACTTGCATACGTCAAGGTTTGCACTACGACTGATACGTTGCGATCATTCATAATTGGTCTTAGTGCTCCATTCACTCTGTTTCCTGCCTTCTTCTTTCGATCTCTTTATCGAGTCGTCCGTTCCGTTGAAATATGCTTCCCAAGTACACATATTCGTCGACTTGCTCGAGCCATTCATTCTCTATTCTTATTTTACACGCTGTTCTGCTTTCACTCTTTTCAAATTATTATGTTTCAGATTATTATGTTACTTACTCATGTTCAGATTATTATGTTTCCGTCTTTCAGAATTTTATTTCTGTGGTAGTGCATTTTTGATTGCAAACTTAATTATTTCACTCTTCTCTTGTACCTTTATTTTCACTAATTTTTGATACCTACATTCTTTCTATGCAACCAACTCATGCTAATGAAATAAGTCAATTATATTTTTTTGACAAACTTTTTAACATCTCAATAGATTCTAAGTTGGAATAATATAGAAGAACCAAGAACTCAAGGCACCTACAGGGCATACGATTTATCATCAGCTGGTTTACGTGATCACTCAATGCGCTTGCGCAACGTTCATCAATTATGCCTTCTTATTGAGTTCCCTTATCAAAGTAATTTTTGAAAGTTCTATATACCTATTTGAATAGTGAGTAACAGATCACCTGAAAATAGGACATTATTACTATTGCCATCTATGAAGTAACGAAGAAACCTTTTTGTAACGCCATCTATTAAGAAGTTGGTTTATTTGTAAATCGAATATTTTTTTTTAAATACATATATGCAAGCATTGGATTTTTTTCCTTGTCGGGAGTCAAATGACTATTATTTTTTTTTTCATTTTTTACAAAATTTTTAACATCTCAATAGAGACGAAGTTGGAATATTATTGAAGAACCAGGAACTCAAGACAACAATAATTTCTATTGCCATCTATGAAGTAACGAAGACAACTTTTCTGTAACGCCATCTATTGAGAAATTGGTTAATTTGTAAACAATGAAAATGTCCTAATAAATAAGGTGACGATGATCTCGCACAGACGTCACCCCTTAACTGCGCTAGAAATGTTATTTCATTTTTGGCTTGTTTAACTACTTGTAGCAATGTGTATGTAAATCGAATATTTTTTTAATTGCATATACGCAAACATTGGATTTTTTTCCGTGTCGAGAGTCAAATGATTTTTAAAAAAACAAAATATTTGACTTTGGAAATTACCCAATATGTGCGTGAATGCAAGTCAATAATACTAACGTACATAGTTTTTTTTACTATCGTGCATTGCTTTATTTATATTCTTCAATATCGGAACAAATACTGTAATGAACGAACGAATTGTGATTTCAAATAAAGTGAATTTTCCTAACCTCGGCATAATCGTTCAGTTATTTCTAATGATCATTTATTATTCTACGTAATGTATTGAAAATTAGCTGTGAAGCACCGAATTAGAGTAGTGCTTCCATTATTTATATTACCTATTGTTTTCGAGTGTCACGTAAGGGCCTCGTAATCGAAAATACATCAGGCAACAATAACATCTCACATAGTTCAGCAATGAGGTTCATCACTCATTCCGAATATGGAGACAAAACTGGTATGTGAAGGTTCACGCATGTGTTATGATCTCTTTTATAAGGCAATACACACCCGCACACCCATCGTAGGTAACCACACATTGTGGTATTTGACGTGATGGTACTTATGTATGAAATCTACTGAATATTCATAATTAGATGGGTCGATGGCAGAGCGGTTAGCGCATTGGGTTAATGGTCCAGTGGTCGCGAGTTCGAATCCTGCCTCGAGCGATTTCGTTCAGCTATAGCACAAGCATTTATGCTTAGTTTAGGGAACGTAGGAAGATGTATATGTACTTGTTTAACAAGGACATATTCATTTAAAAAAAAATAATCACAAAAGTTATTAAGTTATTATTTCAGAAATACTCCGAGAACTAATGCAGGATACAGGATACAGCTTTATAGAATATGTAAAAATTTTAGTAACCACATTGACATTTTTATTGCATCTGAATCTATATTCAAAAGGGAAATTTTAAAAAAGATCACTGATACAACCTCTTAGGACAAGGGTGTGGCTGGAATGTAATGTTGAGGAAGTAATGTTATATGAGTGATGTCATTCTTGTGTAGGTATACCAAATAATATTTCATAATAAGATTTTCAATAAGTATTGATTTTTATTTTTTATTACTTTTATCTCTATCTGAATCTCTAAGCAAGTCTATGTTTACATTTTAACTACTCTATGGGAAATATTGTCATTGCACATATAAATCAAATTTATTATTTATAAAACAAAAATATGTATGTGTGATGTGTAATTGTTGTTTCTCTTAATATATAAATAAATAAATAAATAAATAAATAAATAAATAAATAAATAAATAAATAAATAAATAAATAAATAAATAAATAAATTAATTAATTAATTAATTAATTAATTAATTAATTAATTAATTAATTAATTAATAAATAAATAATAAATAAATGAATAAATATATAAATATATTAATAAATAAATTAATTAATTTATAAATTAATTAATAAATAAATAAAATAAATTAAAATAAATTAATTAACTAATTAATTAATAAATAAATAAGTAAGTAAATAAATAAATAATTAAACTAACGTCTAAGTCCTAAACGACTCAAGACATAGTTATCTTAAAAATAAAAAGATATAGGTATAAAAAAAAATTATGTTACATATTCTTCAAAATACATATTTTTATCAAAGCAATGATATTGTTTATAATAAAAAAAAAATAATTGCTTATATTTATGTAGATGGTTCAGTAGGAGAGTGAACATCCCACTGTCATAAGTAATTCATTAATGGCGAGTTCAAACCCCACCCTACGTATCTGCCTCGACGGAATTCGTTCGCCTGTAATGAGGATTTTTATTTTATTTTATTATATTTTTTATTTATTTATTTCGGAAAACAAACAAGATACAATGGTAAAAGAATATACAATAGTTATAATAAATATGGATGATACATTGCATCTCAATTAGATTATTTCACATATAGTAGGTAATATATTATATTTAATCGTATTTTTACAGAAAAAATGGTAAAAAAAAATTTAGGGTGAAAAAATTTTATAATAAATTGTTACAGAAAAAATAATAATAAAATAAAATTAAAGGGTGAAAGTGTAAGTGTAAGCGAGACAAATTATGATGAAAGTAGGTAATAAATTTAGGTATAGGTACTATTTACTGAATAATTGTAAAATGTATGATTTGAAGTCTGATTGTGATTTATGTATTATATCGAATTGTCTAAAGTATGTATTGTAATTGGAGCAACTCCGCCTAATATAATTGTATATAATATATATTTTTCACAAGGACATATTTACTCATTAAATGAAATAGGAAATACTAAAAAAATAATCCTAACATACTATTTACTGGCTGTAACACAAACTATATATTAATTTTTTTTTATGTTACATTTTCAACATAATATAAACAAATATAATGCACACTATATGCGCTTATTACCATTAAAAAAATTCTTCCAACTATCCAGATTACAAAGTATGACAAAATTATATACTTATGTACATCAACAATGAAAACGAAAAAAAAAAATAAATCATACATTAAACAGAAAATAATAGAAAATCGGGAATCAGGTGAATAGGGATAAATATTTTTCTTTAGATTTTTCTTGAACATACAAAGTGACGCTGAGAAATTCTGTGTTATGGATAGTGTTATACGTTCAGCAGATCGGAGTGGAAGTCCATGATTGGATAAAGAAGTGATTTTTTTTTATTTTCAGGTAAAAACTAACGAAAAACTTTTTATTTCGGATGTGTGTATAGAAAAATCCTCATGTTATGATACTTAAAATGAAATGAATTTTCAAAGGAAAACTCGCGCCGGGAAAACTAATATCATTATCTGTACGGCCAGTCAGAAGGCGGCGCATAAAAAGGTTATGTTATTTGTAAGCTTTCAAATTACGTCACACGGTCAAACAACTCACATTTTTATCGAGGACCCCGCTTAGCGGACGCACGCCTTATCGCGCGGTTCATACATAGAGATTCCAAATATTGGAAATATCGAATTTCGAATGGCAAATTAGTAAACCTTGCGAATATATTCGAATACTTGAAAGGAGTACCTAAATTACATAACTATGAAATGTAAGATACATAAGTTGCGTTATAAATATAGCTACTTACGTAGTCGAAAAAATAGCTTTAAAATATAATATATTATAATGTACCTACTACAGGGCCCGGGCAGACGTTGTACTACCACAGACTCTTCTTAGGTTGACCTCATTTAATGTATGTTACCAAATTTTTGTCGTACATATAAGTGTGGTCTATCTAGATAAAAAATCACCGAGACCTCATTTTATGTATTTTATAAAATTTTTATAGTACATATAAACGTAGTATATCTAAATAAAAAATCACCTAGACCTCATTTTATGTAATTTACAATATTTTCACCATACATATAAGCGAGGTATATCTAGATAAAAAATCACCTAGACCTCATTTTATGTAATTTACAATATTTTCACCATACATATAAGCGAGGTATATCTAGATAAAAAATCACCTAGACCTCATTTTATGTATTTTACCAAATTTTTATAGTACATATAAACGTAGTATATCTAAATAAAAAATCACCTAGACCTTAATTTATGTATTTTACCAAAATTTTATCGTACATATTAGCGAGGTATATCTAGATAAAAATCACATTGACCTTGTGTTATGTATTTTACCAAATTTTTATCGTACATATAAGCGAGATATATCTAGATAAAAAATCACCTAGATCTCATTTTATGTATTTTAACAAATTTTTATCGTCCATGTAAGTGTGGAATATCTAGGTAAAAAATTGTTTGACGTTACATGACCATAGATATATAATAATTTTAAATGTATGAAATTTAAAATTTGTTGTTATTTATTTTCGAATGAAAAAATTACAAAATATATTTTCGTTGATAACAGCGCCACCTATCGGATCCAAACTATCCTATCTTTCATTTATTAAGTTGGAATCAAACATACACGTTTACAAAATTTCTATGAAATCGGTTGAGCGGTTTCGAAGATTTGCGTGTACGAACATCGTAACACGACATTTTTATATATTAAGAAAAATGAGAAAAAATATTGAGTGTTATTTCGGTTTTAGAGACATGACTAACGACTTAAAAATATATGTACGAACATTTAGTCAAATTATAGACGAAACATTAAAAATTTTATTCGAATAAAGAATTTTCGAATATTCGAAGAAAACTCTAGTTATAGGTACAGGGCCGACGGTGGAGCCACGGTGCGGGCAAAAAAGGAAGCTGGGTTTTCCCCGGGAAAGGGAATATCTGGGAGTGGCGGGGGGATGTTGGGAAAGGAATGAGGGCACCGGCAAGGGAAAGAGGGTTGAAAGGGGGGTGGTGGTTAGTGCATCGCGCGAAGGGGCGTTGCAGCTGTTCGATATCTGAATTCAAAATTCTTTTGGTGAATTAGGGCAACGGGTAATGTATGTAATACCGACCTACTACAGCTGTTTATCATCGTTTGGTTCGCAATGCGTGACGTTGAAACATACACTTTTCGCTCCATATACATTGCAGTTCATTCAACTTTAAAAAAATTTTTTTTTCCTTTGCTTCGTCGAATTTATTTTTTATTTCACTCAAATTTTAATATTAACGAAAGCTAGTTTGGTAAAAAATATTGTTAAATACTTAATACCTAAAAATAATAATATTGGAGATAAATAGTTTTTTTTTTCCTTAGAGCCTAATCCTTTGATATGTTAAGTATATGGATGGGTGAACTATTCCCAATTGAAAGCTTGATGATGCGTTTGTTGCATTTTATTTTGCTCTTTTAAATAAATTACAATTTACGCATTGATCTGCTAATTCTTTTGAGGAAGTGTATAATGGTAATAATAATAATTGAGTGTTATTATTTGTAGTGCTTAATTGTTATTAATATCATTAGTAAATCGGCCAGCGCCGCATATTAAAAAGAATAATTATTATTCTTTCATAAGTTTTCAAAATAAACTTTTTAAAACCCTTTTTTTTTTGTTTTACTGTGAAAAGTTAAAGTTCATTGTTTCTGAGGTATTTCATGTAGGGAAAGCTATGGTAGTCGTTGGGAGTCCATTCTATATATTATTATTTTTTATTGACAAACATATTTTGACATCTCAATAGAGACGAAGTTGGGATATTGTAGAAGAACCACGAACTCGAGGCACCTACAGGGCTTACGACCTGTTTACGTGATAACTTTATGCGCTTGCGCAACGTTCACCAATTATGCCTTCTTATTGAGTTCCCTTATCAATGTAATTTTTTGAATGTTCTATATATTTGAATAGTGTGTAACATTTAACTATAACATCTTACATAGTTCAGCAATGAGGTTCACCAGCCATTCTGAATATAGTGCCTTTTGAAATGAGACGAGACTGGTGTGTGGGCATACACAGATATGTTGTGCTCCCTTTTATAAGGCAATGCACACCCGCACACCTTTCGCTGGTTACCCCACATTGTGGTATGAATGAATGAATGAATGAATGTGTAACATTTCACCTGAAAATAAGGAACTATACTATTACCATCTATGGAGTAACGGAAAAGCCTCTTTGTAACGCCATCCATTGAGAAATTAAGAAATTAGTTTATTTTTGTAAACAATGAAAGCAGCAGTTCTTATAAATGAAATGACGGTGGCTCGCACAGATGTCACCCTTGAACTGCGCCAGAAATATTATTTCATTTTTGGCTTGTTTACTTGTACCAATGTGTATGTAAAAAAAATTATATATTATTATTTTTGTTTGTAAACGAAATGTAAGAAATATGTGCTCATCATTTATATCTAAATAAAATACCTTTACATACATAAATTATTTACAATTTGTTCAACATCTGAATAGAGGCGAAGTTGGAATATTAATGGGGAACAGGTAAATCAAGGCTCCTACAGGGCTTACGACTTGTCATCAGCTGGTTAACGTGATCATTGAGTTCCTTATTAATCAATTTTTTTGAAAGTTCTATACTATTTAATTCATAGATATTGTAGTTCTTGCAAACAACCTGTTTTATCATTGCCATCTATGAAATGACGAAGAAAATATTTTGTATCGCACTCTATAAAGAAATTGGTTCGTAAATAATGAAACTCACAGTTCGTATACATGAGGTAACAATGCGCGTAAAGTGATCATTTAAACCAGCCGATGACAAGCCGTAAGCCCTGTAGGTGCTTTGATTTCTCCGTTCTCCCTTAATATTCCAACTTTGTCTCTATCGAGGTATTAAACAGAATGCCATTGACTCCCGACAGCGTATTTACCTTTCCGTGTTGATAAGGAGGCAAGTACTGCCTCGAATTAGGCACTAGTTATTTGCGCTAATGCACTTAAAAACTCGTTTTGAATTCAAGGCACGTGTCCTCCAAATGCACACGGTTTAGCAACGCAAACTGTTCCTGATAGTACGTGTTCAAGGCACGCGTCTTTCAATCGTACACAGGTTTATAAATTTTACCATACGTATTGATTGAGCGTTACAAGGCTGTGTTAGAGGATTTAGCATTTTTTGTGTATGTTTGTTTTTGTTTTAATAGATTAATCTACACAAATCTACATTATATCATAAAAAATGGTAAGACAATTTTTTTTTGTATGAGATTGCTACTCATGAATTTTTCGATGACATAATCACACTTTGCGTCTTAATTACCTTCACAAGATATAGAGCATCGAAATTTACATTGGTAATTATCCTTGTCTCCTTGGTAATTTACAATTTTACAATTGTCCAAAATACCATCAATTATGTCCTTTAACAGTTCCATATTACTTAAGAATTAAACAAAATTACTGACTACTTTACTAACTACAAAATTACTGACTACTTTACTAACTACAAAATTACTGACTACAAACTATAAACAAATGTGACAGTGACAGACGAAATGCGAGCGAAATGAATAATTAATTGCCTTGAATTGAACAGTTTGCGTTGTTAAACCGTGCACGTTTGGAGGTCACATGCCTTGAATTCAACACCAATGCATTAGCGCAACAAACTAGTGCCTAATTCGAGGCAGTAATTGTCTCCTAATTAACACGGTAAGGTAAATACGCCCCCCGAAAGGGCAAAAATCCAATGTTTGCGTACATGCAACAATAAAAATATTTAATATCTATAAATTCTTTCCACATATTCTCTCCAATCCCTTGTTCTTTGTCTCCATCATCTGACTGTATCTTAAATGTCACACATATCTGTCTGATCGTATTGTTTCTTATACGATTTATAAAGTTAAATAATGTAACAAGTTATACATTTTTGTGTAAATAGGAAAGTTCGACGCAACTTAATAACGATGGAGTTCTCCGCCGCGTTTAATTTGTAATCGAGAATGAAACTCGACTTTTAAAGAAAAATAATCTTTTAAAAGTTAGAGTAACAATACATTTTACTTGTAAAATCCACGGAACTGGACAAGGAAGCCGAGAGAGTACCTGGACTTAAAGCCAATGATTGGAAAAGTCCTCTTTTTCCGATACTTTCTAATTTTCTTTTCACCTGTTCTTACTTAGTAAAAATACAGTCGAAAATAAATTAACAATGACATTGTGTAATGACTAACAGCTGTTTAAGAATCAAAAGTTTAGATTCCACAAATATAAAAATGTAATATTTTTATATTGTCAGTACTAACTCCATTGTACTATGTGTTTTAATATTGTCAGTACTGACTCCATTGTACTATGTGTTTTTATATTGTCAGTACTGACTCCATTATACTATGTGTTTTTATATTGTCAGTACTGACTCCATTGTACTATGTGTTTTTATATTGTCAGTACTGACTCCATTGTACTATGTGTTTTTAAATAGATTATTTTTTAATTTTTAAAACCATTTTTTTACGATCTAATGCGAAATGATGTTGTGGCTCCATCATAAATAATAAAAACAAAATTACTTTTTATAACACCAGTTTATTTGACAACAGTCAACATGATTACGAAGTGCCCTGAAGAAGAGATCATCGTTCTTGAAACATGTTTACTGTTATCTAATAAATTGGTGTTATACAAAATAATTTTATTGATATCATTTATCATTTTTTTAAACAAGGAAAATATAAACACACCCATACACACACACACACACACACACACACACACACACACACATACACACACACACACACATACACACACCTAATATATTTATAAAAAATAGGTATCGTTTCACGGAACATTACCCCATGTATCGTAGCAGTACTATGAAATTCTAAAAAAAAAACAGAAAGTTTATAAAATATATTTCAAAAATGTTTTTTAGACAGAGAAAACCCATTTATACATTAACGGCATGTCCCACAATGTAGGGTAACCAGCGACGGGTGTTCATAACCTTATAAAAGGATGTACGACACATGCGTACATGCCCACACACTGGTCTCGTTGTATTACCCGACTCTTATACCTAAACATGATAATAATAAAAATGAGTAGAAGCTATATTTTGAGCCGTTACATCAGAGCTAAAAGAAAAAAAACATATTTATTAAGAATATTTTTTAATCAAAACAAAACATGTCTCACATATTTGTCGTAGGTACAATGACTCCACTTATTCTATTTTCTACTTACAATTTTATTGTAAGTAGGTAAGTACAAAAGAAAGCGAAAAAGGTGCAAAGGTATTTTTTAACAGGATAACTAATGGACACCCCATTTAAGGATTCGCCTTTTTGGATAATATAAGTTATCTACGAAGATAATAGTGGGTCCTTGCACTTAAGTGCTCTCTGATATAAATCTTAGAATTCGCAGTGCAAGAAATGTTTTCATTAAGAATTTTCAACTCGAATAACACGAGGAATGGGATGTTTTATTTATAAAGCGAAAATTGTTCTCGATACTTGATTCTCAGTCGCGATTCATTTGTAAAACATATATAAGTTCTCACAGCAATACAAACCTTGATGGTTGGATTCGAAATTAAATTAAAATATTCATTAAAACCACCTGGGTATCCATCCAGATGGAAGCAGGCGAATTGGAGGTGAATTGGATTGGTTAGTTCTTCGCCGTCGACAGACGACGGTATAAGTTGGAGGCGAAAGTTGCAGGAGGCCAAGGCTAAATATGGGCTGTAATCCATGTCCCCATCGAAGAATGAGAGAGATTCATTAAAACCGTCAACGTTCGGTAGATTGAAGAAATTATATGTTCCTTATAGAGAAGGAATGAGAAAAAAAATCAGAAAATATTGACGATCAAGTGAAGGACAGTGAATATTTTTTATCTACTAAATAACAGTTTGGGCTGTAGTGACACAAAAAGGATACGGTGTAATTGTGGAGAGTAAAAATAACTAACGCGAGAAAAATAGTAGGTACGGATACGAACCGATATAGTATTTTTTTAGAAGTTATACTATTTAAACTGTATTCTTTTAAAAAACAATGAAAGCCTATTTGACATACCCCGATAGATTATGACAAAGACGTACATTGTACCAAGTTCCAGTCGTTCCAGTGTAATATCGTAGAAAAATGTTAAAAATATAAATATGTACGTGTATGTATTAGTAAAAAAATGTCAACGAATTTGACATTTTCGTGAAATTAAAAGTATATATGGAATGGCCTTAGTGATGAAGTTATTACGTTGTCTCAATCCATACAAATATTTTAGTTAAATAGTTCAGTTAAATCTGTTAAATAGTTCCTTCTTTGTATATTTTTCTTTATTTCTCATTTAATACGTACTCTTGTACCAATTTAACATTTGTGACTTCAATTCGCGCGAGTTGATTGGAAGAAATTGCCTTATGCGAATAAACCCGCTTTTGTGCACTTGAAACATAAAGTATATAAATAAATAAATAAATATGAATCACAATGACAGTCAGTAGTATTGTTCCAAAATCGTTTTATCATAATTAACTAATACCAAATTGATCTATAAAATTAGGATCGATAGGAAGGATGAAAATCCGTTCATGTGTTTGTGATGGTCATTATGTATGTTGGATTTTATTTTGCTAATGTAATCAGCATAAAATTATTTACAAAGTATGAATTGCATTCGACAGAAGAAGGAAATGAAGTTGGGACAGCCTTTTGCTAATACTAACAACGTAGTCGTTCAAGCTATGAAAGTGCTTTTTTTAATTAACATCGTTTTATTTTGAATGGTGTATTTTTACAAACGCAACGAAACATAACCTCTTCAACATTTTAATGTTTGGATGTTGTACCATAGAGAATGTAGAAATAGTACTCGCTTTGTATTAAAGTTACATAGCCTCATTGTTCTGTGCAGGATCGATTCCACGATTAACAATGCCCAAAAAGGCACATTTTCCTTCCTGAACAAGTTTTTATTCATAATCATGAACAATACGATCGCTAAGAAGTATATATCAACTGAATGAATATGGTACTCAAATTGCAATAAATCAAATTTTGAATTTTCCGATAGTTGAAATCAAGTATAAACCCTTTTAAACGCACGCGATAGTTACCCTTAGAATCACGTAATTTCATAGTGTACCTATTGTTTAAATATATTATAATGTTTTTAAGTCATTAAATTTAGCGCTATATGACCTCTTTTAAGTATGCTTGACGGTCTTAAAATCCCGACATTACTTAACTTCGCATTATGTCAATTATATTTTTTTTTGTATTAGTTCTCTGGCAACTAATAGGTATTTTTTTCAAACATAAATTTGACGCGACCCAATAACAAGTTGCCACATTCTGAATACTCATAATATTTATAGGTCCAGACAAAATACACAATTGAAAACTGTGTTTTCACCGGGAATCGAACCCGGAACTTTTGTCTCAGTAGTCAGATATCGAAACTACTGAACCACGAAAGCCGACAATTATATTTATTGACAATAATGAAACTTAATTTTTTTTCCTCTAAATCGTAGGTATTTTTTTTTTTCATTCTCCCATTTTATTTGCGCCTTGGTGTGTCAGCTCCTTTCGAAAAATTCTTGGATCCGTTCCTGCATTTGTGAATAGCTTCCGTTATTACATTCAAAATATCAAAAGCAACGTTTTAATTATAAAAAAAACTTTAACATCATAATATATATGCATGTAATTTTTTTGTATATCCCAAATATACCTACTTTGAATACACAGTTCCCAGGGTAACCTTTAGCTATTTATGTATAAGCACCAATCACCACCCGCTCTAAATTATAATAGCTCTTGTGGAAAAAAAATACCAGGAACATGTTTGATAAATATCAATATTATTTATCTTTATTTATTTATTTAATTTTATTTTATACCATCTCGATATTCATTACATTATTTATAAATACAATCTCAACCTCACTAGGACTACGCCTATTTTGAAGTTGGAGATTTACAATATTATGTACCTATATTGATACATTACATCTACATCCATGCACCCACCACACAAAAATACAATATTGTGACAATAATATTATTCAACCTTGTTTTTTTCTTACATAATTTTATGAAAGACTTGTTTTATATTTGTTAAATTATCGAATATTTTTTTAATTGCATAAACGCAAACATTGGATTTTTTTCGGGAATCAAATGATATTTTTACTGACACACTTTTTTAACATCTCAATAGAGACAAAGTTGGGATAAATTAAGAAGAACCAGGAACTCAAGGCACCTACAGGGCTTACGACCAGTCATCAGATGATTTACGTGATCACTTTTTGCGCTTGCGCAACGTTCACCAATTATGCCTTCATATTGAGTTCCCTTATCAATGTAATTTTTGAAAGTTCTATATATTTGAATAGTGTATAACAATTCACCTGAAAATAAGGATAAGGATACTATTGCCATCTATGAAGTAAAGTAAATGCCTTTTTTGTTACGCCATCTATTGAGAAATTTGTTTATTTGTAAACAATGAAAGCAACAGTCCTTATAAACAGTCCTTTAATTATACTCCTGGGTTTTCTTTTATTTATTTATTAAATTCCTGCGTAAAGTAGTTCACACCCATGAAAGTTAACAATATATGGGCAGTAACGCCATTCAAGGTATACCTACAACATAACTATAGATTCCCTTTTACATTAAATTTGGTATACGATGTGTAAAATCCGCAATGAAGCCCCCACTAGTCCATTACAACATTACATTATATACTTACAATAACAATATTCGTTATGTACATACTCCCACTAGTACATAAACACACACAATATCCACACTAAACTAGAGTACCTACTTTTACCTCCCGAGAATTCCAGAAACATTATTAATTTCAGATTTCCATTCCTGGAATTTTGAAATATTCAACTTCCATCAATTATTCTTGACTACTTTTTATAACTAAGCTTTTTACAATTAAAAAAATGACAATATTCAAATCAACGATAAATGCTTTAGTATAAAAAGGTACTAATGTTTAAGTATTTACCATAATGTGTAAAGGAAATAGTGTCTAGTCTTGGTGCTTTTTGTCGCCTAGGTACTAAATAATCTACTCGTATGTTGCTATTAAACTAGTTGCATGTAACACATGAGATCCAACTGTCGAAGGCGAGAGTATGTGTAATTTAAGAAATCGTACCAAACTATAAACACTTAAACAAAAATTAATAAATATTTTAAGATATTTTGTTTTCTATATAAAACATGTAGGTATGTATGTCAGGATAGTATAGTATGGAGGTCAGTCTCTTTTTCCTACCCAGAATATGAAAACAGCATGATTCATGTTTGTAGATTAAGTAGATATTAATCCACTGAGTGAGATATTGTGTAGTGTGTACTGCCTTACAAATTGTATGAAACGATGTCGTCACTAAATTCAATTTTTATAAAAATCGTTAAAAAAAATTCATAATAAAAAACGTTTTTCTTAATAAAAAATGTTTGAGCAAATCTGGAAGTTTTAAAAAAATTAAATTTGAGAAACCATTTTTGTCTATATTTATACCAATTTTCAGCGTTCTAGCTTTTATGGTTTTTGAGATAAGTATGAAATTCTGTATCTTGGCTTGATACTTTGTCAAAATGTTAAGAAAATGAAATTTTCTTGAACTAATCGACAGTTGAATAAAAGTTCAGTAGGTTACTCTAAGTATTCTTAGATATTGTGTATAGGCGACTGCCATACAAATTGTATGAAGCGATATCGTCACTAAATTCAATTTTTATAAAAATTGTTAAAAAAAATTAAGATGTGCTAATACAATGTTTTTATTTTTTTTTGAAAATCAAATTACCTAGTTGGAGTGTTTCGGCTTTTTTCGATATTTTTAAAAACTTTGGAAATATAGGCAGTTAAACACATAAATTTGTCATTAAAAAAATATTTTTCTTTATAAAAAATGTTTGAGAATCTCTGGATTTTTTTTGAAAAACACGATTTGAGATTTTACATTTGTCTATATTCAAACCAATTTTCAGCGTTCTAGCTTTAATGGTTTCTGAGATATATGGAAAAATAAAGTAAAAATTCAAAAGTTGATAACCCCTGACTTAAACAAAAATTCAAAATTCTGAGTATTAAAGTTTTGTAGGCCTAGTACTGTTTATATATTCTGAAATTTTCGGCTCTGTAAATTGAGCGGATCTAAAGTTAATAGGGGGGACGGACACACACACACAGACAGACACACGAAATGTGCTACTCCGAATTCTGAGTAAATCCGTATATGGAACATATATGCTGCGAAGCCTCTAAATTGGTGTTTTTTGACTTCAAATTTGGAAACACCGTGAAAAATATAGACCCCTGCATACAATCTCGCGTATCTTGGATTTAAACTGCCAGAATTTCATTCTCTTGAACGAATCGACAGTTGGATTATATTTTTTGCTAAAGCGATATAATATATTATGCTTTTACATAATATCATGTTATTATTATAATCTTCTGCTATCGGTTCCCGGAATCGATTTACAAATATTAGAAGTAGTCATTTGTTTATATTTTCAAAAATATGATATAAGTATGTATTATTGATGTGAAAACATTTTTTCGCCCGCAGTGGCATAGTGGTAGATCGTTTGAGTTGTTCGGAAGAGTTGTAAAAAAAATATGAATGATAGTATAAAAAAACATAAATAAATTACATACATAATAACAAAGCAACTTGAGGACTCCTCCGCTGTTTATTTTTTTCACTAATATTAATAAACACTTCCTTGCAACCTGCGCAAGTAGCCAGTTTATTGCCAATTGGCAATTTCTTCCAATTAACCAGTGTTTATAACCCAGAGAAGCAATATTTGCGTGGGGAATGAATTAAATAAATTATCTTCCCAGCACGTCACATCTCCTGAAGGCTCAATATTTTTTGTATAATGAAGTAGAGAATTACCCTTCTAAAGGTATGATGGCACTGTAGAGAGAGAGAGAGGACAGATAGAATTAAGAGAAGGATAGAAAGAGATACACGGTATAATCACATTGTATCATAGTGATATCACGTTATAGAAATTGTGTGAAACCAATGGATATAAAACTTTTACTTGGTTTACCTCTATACACTATGTAATGTCTTCTAGAATATAGTATATTCTGTTATTTATTTTATAATTTGTTAAAAAATACATGTGTCAACCACATATCAACAATCTATAGACATAATAATATAAACAAAAATTTTGATTAGGTACACACCGCGTGACTGTGCCACCACAATTTGATGGCTATCAATAAATGATGAAAATTGAAACAAAAACTAATATCAAAAAGTACATTTTTTCTATGTATAATGTATACATAGGTAGGTACTAATTACATTAATATAATGTAGTGCCCCAATTACTTTTTTTTATAAAAAAGAATGTGTCCTTGTTCAACAAATACATATAGATATTCCTACATTCCCTAAATTAAGCATAAATGCTTGGGCTATAGGTAAACGAAATCGGTCGAGCCTTATACTATATAACAAGTATGTAATGAGAAGGGGGAAGTAAAGGGAAGGAGAGGAAATAAGGGACATTTATCAACGTACAATGAACTATAAATATGAAAATGAAAACGAAAAAAGAAGACATCTAGTTAAAAAGGGGTTTAAGGGAGTCGTCATACGCAAACAAGTCCAAGTGACCTTAAGCAAAAAATGATTTATTTTGTTGAATATAAATAAATATATGTAAAAACATATTCATAGTCTTAATAATGTCGTTATAAGAGCTACCAACGAAGTAAAGAAATTTTTTATATGTATATATAATTTATAAACCTAACATTTATATATTTTTTGTTAAAAAAAACTGTCGTTTTCTAGTAAATAAATCAGTGAATTATTATTAGTGTTATCAGTGAGTATTATTATTATAATTATTTTCGGTTTATTTATATATTTTTTCTAATGTAATTTAAATTTACATTTAAAAAATATATAAATAAACTGAAAATAATTATATTAATAATACTATGGTTTACAGTATATTAATAATACTTTGATTTATAGTTATCTATGTACGTATTTCGTGCTATGAATATCGTCAAAAAATACTTTACATGGTTAATGTTACTATTGTAGATGTCAGATATGTCAAGAAAGTCCATCGATAATAACATGACATTAGCCATTCATATAATAAAAATCTTAATAATATTTTTTAAAACAAAATTTTAAGCAAGTGGTATTTAATAAAAAAAACTTAATTTTGAGATTCAATGGTGTTAAAGCGAAACGGTCAAAATTGTCAGTTTAACATTCGCTTGTATCGATTTCACAAACATGGTTAGCTAACACGTGCTAATATAGAGAGCATTATGTATTATAGCACACATATAACCCCCTTAAATACCATTTTCCATTCCTCTATCATATTGTACTTTAATACATTTTTGTATATTGTTAGCATTTTATTTTAGGAATCATGTCTGAATTTTTTTAAACTAGATTCAAACTTATGCAGCTGCGTGATGTGTTTTCCGTTTGAATCTGTGGAACGATTAACATCATAGGTCTCTTAAATGTGGCAACTTATTATTGAGTAAGTGTTAAAATGATATTTGATACTGCACAAGTTAGTTACTCGTGAAATAATATAAAATAAAACATGGCATAACAGAAGATGCTGACCTCTGCGAAGAAATTCAGAGCCATGTCAATGAGTCAGCTGCAGTCTTTGGCGCCCTTAAATCAACTATCAGGAAAAATGAGGATATGGCCATAAAGAGCGTATCAGAAAATTATAAAAAGTACCTACGTATCAGAATAATGAAAAGGGTCTATTCAAACTCACGTAGAAAAAACCTTCGACAGTTAAACTACTAAAAGAAATATATTTTACCTGTGTACAATTATGCATATGGCATGAGAACATGGGAATATCTCCTGCCAAAAATACTAAATAATATGAATGATAAGCTCTTGCATATATACACTACATGCCCAAAATATTTTACCCACTTAAAAAGGTACATGATGAGGTCCGATGACGACAACTATGTGCTCTAAGAGCATGCTCTTTGAGTTGCTCAGCTGACGTGACGTAGGTTGGAACTTGCATCGTATTATGTATATTAAAACTGCCAAATTCTGAACTCGTTAACCTCAGATAAACCCTAAGGGTTTTCGATGGTTGAGTATGTGTTATATTTAAAATGTTATTATATATATAAAAAAGAGCAAAATGATTATTTGCAAAGCATGCGTAAGACCAGTAATGCCATATGTATTGTGAAGGCAACAGCAAACACAGTCAGAAATTAACAAATTTTGAGGAGAGATGAGGAAACTGAGAATGATATCAGGCAAAACCTTGAGAGATCGAGTGAGAACACCAGATTAAGGGAACCATGTGAGGTTGATGATATCATCAGTAGGCAGCGAAGGAGGGACCGGTATGGTCACGTCCAAAGGATAGACAGCACCAGACTTTCTCATATCGTGCTGCACAATCAGCCTCACGGAATCCGCCTTCGCGGTAGACCGCCAAAAAAGATGGAGGTATAACTGGGAGTCCAATTAGTAGGAGGAGGAGGCCTCTGAAAAACAGACATAAAAGTCTACATAAAAGAACAAAAATAAGTGGAATTAAGTCCACTTTCAGATGGTCAAAAATAATTCGAAGGGTTGTTGCAACTCTTTTTGTAGTTGCAACTAGATTTTTTAACACGTACATAAACATGTAAAAGGAAGAGTTTTAATATAAAATTGTCATTTGTCTGCAGAGAATTCTCTGTTTCCATTCTTCTTCCCCCTTGTGGATGGTATCAAAAAAATACATAACCTGAACATTATGATTAATATTATGATTATTTTCCTTGGTAGGTACTCGGGATAAACATGAAGCACCTGCGTTGGATTTGTTTTTTCTGTCGCAGCAACACGAAAAATAGTTTGATATTGTTTTTAAAAACTGAATAAAACCCCATTCGTCATTTCCCATGAAGAAGTGTTGGTGAATATCACAGTTTTCAATTCGAAAGTCGCCCGAGTGTTATTAAGTTCGTATGAAATTCCGTCATGATAATGAAATAAATTTGCTCATAACATAATATTATGGTTTAAGATCGGTCGGAGGCAAGGTTGTTTTGTTTAAAGGCGTTTGTGAATTTCTAAGCCACATTTGGAATAGTTGTCACTTCGTAACGCTATGATTGTCACCTACATTTAACAATTCAATAATTGCTTCGTCAGACATTCATCATTTACTTATATGTACTTCGGGTCTAAAATATTGTTAGTCCAAAAACACTACCATTTCAACAAAATTATGAAAGATAATAATGACGATACGTGAATTTGGATGAGGCCAAAAAGTTATGTGTTAATGAATTATTTCTACCTTGCTATTAAGAATGCCTACATATCTTTTTGTATTTTAAACGGAGATCCAACAATTTCCTCTTTATTTATGGCTGTGTAAAAGAACAGGTGTCCCATTTTAAATACTGGGGGTGCTGGTTGAATTATTTGTGGAACCCAGATTCTGAAATAAAGACCAGGATTGAGATGGCGAGATCCACCTTCTACAAAATGCAAAAACTGTCGTATAACCGAGATCTTAAGCTTAGTATAAGGTGGAGAGCGGTTGAAGCATACGTGTTGCCAAAACTGTTGTATGGAGTGGAAGGTTGGAGTCTTAAAATATCAACAATTAATAAAATTGAAGCATTCGAGATGGCTATACAGAAGGTTGAAGCGAATCTCATTGGTCGATAGTCTCACATGAAAGAATTCTTAATATTATAGAGAAAGAAACAGAGAGAGTTGCTGTCAAGAGACGCAAAGCCGCATAATTTGGCCACATATTCCGTGGCGATATATATGCCCTTCTACAACTTGTGGAGGGAAAGATAGAGGGAAGACTGAGTATGGGTCGTAAAGAATATCGTGGATTAAAAATCTCAGGCAGAGGTTCGGGATTCCGGATGAGGTGTCAATAATTAGGATAGAGCAGGATCGTAATGAGCTTGGTGTGATGGTCGCCAACCTTCGTTAAGAGCGGCACAAGAAGAAGAAGAAGAAGATTTTTTTTTATCAAATGCGAAATTATTGTTTTGTGGCTCCGTCGTTAATTAATAATAATAAAATTACCTTTTATAAACCACTTTTTTTATTAGAACCAAGTCTACATGTTTCAAGAACGTTCTTGAAACATGTAGACTTGGTTCTAATAAAAAAGAGGTTTATACAAAGTAATTTTATTGTTATTAAGAAGATATTTATTTTGTTGTTTGGTTCATTGTCGCCTTACTTTTTGACAGAATCATAATAATTTGGTTACCAAAGTATGTAAGAAAATTGGCCACGCCTGGTTTAAGGCGTAGTATCGCGATATTCTTCGGAAGATGCTGTGTGTAAGTATCAGTAGCTATTGATTTTCAATAAAATTGTATGTTGTGTACACTGAAAGGAGATTGAATGCACGTATAAACATATTAACTCGGTAATATCATCATATACTTACTTGTCGGCCTACTTGCCTATTGGTTATTGCAACATTAGTCAACAAGATAAGCAATATCGATTTTGAATCAATAATGTCCTCTATGCAATATACACCGACGATCTGTTTTTCCAACATACGTATATGCTCGTTTATAGGGACTAAAAACGTCTCATTTGATAGCAAATTTAGTAAACAGTAAAAATGAAAATTCAGAAATTATTTTGGAGTCTGAAAAATACTGATCTTTTTCAAATCAAACTTTTAAAATTTTATCACATAATCTTCATATATGTAGAAATTAGATAATATTTTGTTATAATCAAAAGATATTGAATAAGTAATCAATGGCGAATTGTGAAATTAAACAAATTGAAGAAAGCTTTATATATTTTTTTAAAAAAAACCTTTTGTAGTGCTTGTTCTTGCTGATCCATCATTGAGTATTGTGAGGTCTCTAGGTTGATTTGCTCGGGAGAACTCCCTCAAGCTTTAAGTTCTTTTTTCTATTTATTTATTCATTTTACGGTCGTTAATAAAATGATATACACAAATTTATACTTAGCTAAACATGATTAAACTTTTTAACATCGTCGAAGGAATGATTGATGGGGGTAACTGTAGAGGTCGCCCCAGAAACAACTATGTAGACCAGATAATCGGTGACGTGCGCTGTAGCAGCTACAAAGAGATGAAGAGACTGGCGGACGATAGAGTTAAGTGGAAAGATCGAGTGTTTGGTGCAGACCAATCCTAGGATTGTGACCCAGAAGAAGAGAAACATGATACTCAATACAATTAAATATAACAATAAGAATGCAATATAAACCGGCAACGTTGGCCTTAGCTACCACTCGTATATTATATCGGTCCTATTGCTTTTTAATTTTTTGTTGTAAATAAATAATATAATTAGTCTAAAACAGTAAAATAATAATAAATAGTCTTCATTTAACGCGATAAATAAAAAGTGCCAGTGTATTTTAACGTATAAATTGTAAATAAACGTATTTAAAATTTCATTTTGATAGGTCTCCAGTAACCAAGGTAAACAATTATTTGTTTTATAGGAAAATCTTAGATTATAGGAAAATATATTATAATGTCATATTAGATACGTAAATAAATATAGATAATTATTATTAGACTATAAATTTTATCTAATCTAATTAATATTTAATAATTTGATAATAACTATAATAATTAAAATTTGTATATGAAAATTAGGTAATAGTATGAAAATAGGAATTAATTTATTTAGGTTACTGGATTGTAGATAGTTATATTTGCCAACATAAAAATTCAATTCGTCTCCTATTGTTTTGTAGATTGATATTATTATCTAATTTGCAACCATCGGAGACGATAATAATAATAATAATTTGTCATCGGGTTTAAAGATGAACAATATTTTAGATAGCTTTAAACCTAGATTAACCAAGGCAGGCATTCCTAGGCAGCGGTTAAAATGGACTAATGAGATTAATACGTTTTTAATAAATTCATATTTCTACGTAACTAAATTAGAGACAGATATGTTATTGTATAGGAAAAAATTACATTCACTTTTCTGTCAAAATTTTCCGGGAGTGACAGTTACTGAACAAAGAGTAGCCGATCAAAAAAGATCGATTTTTAAAAATAATTTAATTCCTCAAACAACATTAAATCAAATAAAATTAGAAGTAGGTGACAGATTGCAACGTGAAAATTTAGATTTTCAAAATATTAATGAAAATAATTTAGATGATAATAGTTTACAAAATATGACTGCGGATAATGTTATATTAGAAGAAAATTTAAATATATCATTAGAATTATCCAATCAAAATATATTTCTAAATATTAGGGAGTTAAATGTATCAAACATTAATTTCGTTGACGAAAACATTATAGCGTTAGCAAATTTATTAATTAATAATATAAATAGATATATAGATGTAGATCCTATAAATAGACCAAAATTATTTAAATTAAATACGTCCAAAAAATTATCTAAATTAATATCCGACATAAATGATATAATTTTACCAAAAATAATACATGACAATATTAATTTTTTAGATTTACACACATTAATATATGCTAGCGCTATAACGGTTTATGAAGCTCTAGGCATTAAAATAAATTTAAATAATGAAAATTGTCATAGATATAAAAAACCTGATTGGCAAATTAGATTAGAAAGGGGTGTAACGTTATTGAGAAGTAGTATTGCTAGGGTTATAGAATTCAAAAATGGGAATAGAAGTAGAAATATATTAAGACATGTAGGCAAAATTGGGGTAAATTTTGGATATAATAATGTACTTAGCTCAAATAACATACATACAATAAATGATTTATTAGATCTTTTAAAGCAAAAATTAGCAGTCAAATCTAGTAGACTTAAAAGATATAATTATATTTATAATAAAAATAATAATAATAAATTATTTAAAAAAAATGAAAAATTATTTTATTCCAAATTAGATAGTCAAAATAGTAGTACTAATAATAATATAACATTAACCTCTGAATCAGATATTCGCGATTTTTGGTCCAAAATTTGGAGTAACGATATAAAACATAACAATTCGGGCCCGTGGATAAAAGATGAGGAGCTGAATTTTGCTGATGTGGAGGAAATGAGTTTCTCTGAAATAACTTTAGATTTATTAACAAAAAATATTAAAAAATCTCATAACTGGAAAGCCACGGGTTGCGACGGAATAAATAACTTTTGGTATAAACGTTTCACTTCTTTACATCCACTTTTGGCTAAAAATTTATCAAAATTAATACGACATCCTCAAAATATTCCAAATTTTCTTATTAAAGGAATAACATATTTATTACCTAAAAATGAAAATATTAATAATCCTTCTCAATTTAGACCGATAACATGTTTACCTACGATTTATAAAATTTTAACTTCCTGTATGACGGATTTAATTTATAAACACGTAGATGAAAAAAATATTTTATCGGAAGAACAAAAAGGATGTCGTAGAAAATATTTAGGATGTAAAGAACAACTAATAATTGATTCAGTAATTCTTAAACAAATACAAACTAAAAATCGTAATTTACATGTAGGATATATTGATTATAAAAAAGCTTTTGATAGTGTACCGCACTCGTGGCTTATAAAAATATTAGAAATATACAAAATTAGCCCAATTTTAATAAACTTTTTAAAATGTATTATGTTAGGCTGGAATACAGATTTAAAAATAAATTTAAATTCTAATAAAATATCTATTCCAGGAATTAAAATTAAACGCGGAATTTTTCAGGGAGATTCATTGAGTCCACTTTGGTTTTGTTTAGCTCTTAATCCGCTTTCTAAAATGTTAAATGAATCTAAGTATGGAATAAAAATTAACGGTCATCCACGGTCTAATATTAAAATTTCGCACTTAATATATATGGATGATATAAAAGTATATGCTAAATCTGATTCAGAATTGGAAAAAATGATTAGGATAATAAAAGCATTTTCAGATGATATTAGAATGTCTTTCGGTTTAGATAAATGTAAAACTTTACATGTCGAAAAGGGTAAAATACTAAAAATGGGTGGTGATATTCAAAGAAATTTTCAAATAGATAGTTTGAAAGGGTTGGAGGTTTATAAATATCTAGGTTATCCGCAGTCTAACAAATTAGACCACACGAAAATAAAATTTGATATTAATATAAAATTTAAAGATAGAATTATGAAAATATTAAAATGCAATCTGTCAGCTAAAAACTTAACTAAAGCTATTAATACTTGGGCAATACCGATATTGACATATTCTTTTGGAATTATTAAATGGTCAAAAACAGATTTAGATAGTTTAGAAAGAACAATTAGAACGCGTTTAACTAAATTTCGTTGTCATCATCCTAATTCCGCGATTGAACGAATCAATTTGCCTAGGAATTTAGGAGGTAGGGGTATAATAAAAATAACATCGTTACATAATAATCAAATTGAATCGCTAAAAACTTTCTTTTACAAAAAATCTGATAGTTCTTTAATGCATAAAGTAATCTGTGAGGCGGACAAAAATTTAACAACATTAAATTTAAATTACGAGAATGCCAATAACAATATTATAAATATAAATGACGACCTTCTAAATTCGTGGCTAAATAAAATAATTCATTCTATACATCCAAAATTTCTCAACCAACCTTATGTTGACAAAATTTGGTCAAACAAATGGTTGAGTATTGGTGATTTGGACGCGGATTTAGAAGGTTTTATAATAGCAATTCAGGATAGAGTAATAAAAACTAAAAATTATCAAAAATATATAATAAAAGACATAAATGTAGATGATGATAGTTGTAGGAAATGTTTGGCTTTTCCAGAAACAATCGATCATATAATATCGGGCTGTTCTTTTCTCGCGCAATCAGAATATACATTTAGACATAACCAAGTAGCAAAAATAATACATCAAAATTTAGCTATTAAATATAAATTAATTGACGCGATAAACATAAAACCATATTATGAATATGATCCGATTTCATTTTTAGAAAATAATAATATTTCGCTTTATTACGATAAAACAATATTAACTGACCGGTCAATTCAACATAACAGACCCGATTTAATAATACATGATAAAATTAAAAAAATAACATATATTTGCGACGTGGCTATTCCAAATTCTAGTAATATTATAAAAACTTTTGATGAAAAAATTAGAAAATACACCGCTTTAGGTAATGAGATTAAAAGACTTTGGCATTCTCGTAAAATAATAATATTACCGTTCATTATTTCAGCCACTGGCATTATTCCAAAATCGTTAATCCGTAATTTAGAAATTATAGATTTATCGAAAAATTTAATAATAAAAATGCAAAAAACGGTAATTATGAATACATGTAGAATCGTTAAAGATTTTTTAAACGTTAATATTCGGGAATCAGTAGGGTTGTTAGGTAGTATAGAGACCTCCTCAGAGCCTAATCCTTTGATATGTTAAGTATCTGGATGGGTGAACCATTCCCAGTTGAAAGCTTGATGATGCGTTTGTTGCATTTTATTTTGCTCTTTTAAATAATTTACAATTTACGCATTGATCTGCTAATTCTTTTGAGGAAGTGTATAATGGTAATAATAATAATTGAGTGTTATTATTTGTAGTGCTTAATTGTTATTAATATCATTAGTAAATCGGCCAGCGCCGTAAAAAAAAAAAAAAAAGTTTACGCCAAAAGGCGAATGTCAAAAAAAAATAACCTTTTGTAGATATTATGTATTATGCAAGTGGCTACTCTCTAGTGATATTGAACATTGTGTGGACCTTATAAGACACTTAAAGAAGAAAAATAATTGGCTGTTGGAACAGAAACAACGAGTTATCCCTGCCAATTTAAAAAAAAATGATTGGGTAAATATAAAAATGGGTTTTAAGTTTGGATTTTCTTTTTGCATTAACTCAATGGATAATCATGTGATGTACTGAATTTTTCACATGTGATGTACTGAATTGTGACCCAAGTGATGTGAATATGTGAAAAGTGTGTAGTATAAATCTGAAATGTGACTATTTGTCGTCGCTTTCAAAGTTTTTGGTACATTATAAGTAGAATTGGTTAATGAAGAAGAAACATCTCGGTAATGCATCACAATAGTTTATTTAGTATGTAACACAATACCCACAAACTCTTGTTAATGAATTAATGTTGGTTGTTAGTCCATATCAACATCCAACTAATTTTGACATTGATACATGCTCTCCTATTAATCTATTGTCTTTCTTTCCTTACTACAACACAACACACTTCTCTTCATTTCTGGGTACAACAGACAATTTCTCAAACCTTACATAATTAATTCAAATACGAAAATATCTTTCGCCAGCCTTTATCAGTCACCGTATACTACCAACATTATAAAATCTGAAAAATGGATATGCATCAGAAATCTACGAATATTTTTAAAATAAATATTTCAACCAAAAATATATGTATATTCTTATATAGAACACGACGCGACGTGATCTGTGAAAGAAGAATCATATTTTTTAATGATTCATATTTTTTAAATCTCCACTCATGTATTCGCGATTTTCACAATTTCATAGCGTATTTTTACAATAATTTCTCAACGCGTATAATGTAGAGAGTGCATAGGTACTATGAGTTTCGTCGTGATGTGTTTGTATGTATGGCGTACAGCGTATCCTTTTGATGTCCTGTCTTTAGCCAAAACTATAAGTCAGATCGACTTCTTATTGATACTCCAATCATACGTGTAATTGTAAAGTCCATAAACTTAGAGCTGATTAATTTCCCATAGACATCCATTGATTTCTTCTTTTGATTTCATCTTTTAAAACTTTCAAAATGCTCTCACGGTCTGGAAAATGGAGATTTTTTTATTTTGTTTACATTTTTGATGCAATAGAAATATACTCTTCAAATGCAAATATGCATTCAAGGATTATCAACCTTTAAAAAAACATGGTCTGATATATTAAGAGTGATACTGCATATTTGTATGAAAAATGTACTTATGTATATGACAGAAGTAAAATGACTTAAAATGGAAAATTGTTCATAATGATATTGTATTTTTCTAGACAAGTATATTTTTTACTCCCCACTAATATGAATGTACATACATACATACCATCACTCCATATTCCTTACGGGGAAAGCAGAGAGAACCGAGCGCCATACTCCTCTATTTTTGCAAACATTACTAGATTCTTCTGCATCCATGCATCGTATTATACATGCTCGTCAATTTTTCAAGCTTCATCATATATCGTTCTATTACAAACTCTTCTTAGTGATCTCATTTCCA